>JARIHS010000071.1:0-350983 GCA_029320655.1 Mycena floridula | reverse complement strand
GGAACGTGTCTCTCGTCGGCTCCTATCTCTGCAGAACCCGTATAAAATGGTAAGTATAGCTGTCTTACCTCGAACGGTCGCCAATTACATCGTATTTGCTCCAGAATCTCCTCTGGAGCCTGGTTCGGCCAGACGACCCAAGCAATGCCGGAAGCCGTCTCTCGTGGGCTTTCATTTCTTTATAAACGGTATCGAATGGTAAGTAAAGCCGTCCCATCCCCAACTTGCAGCTAATTAGATCATTTATGCTTCAGAACCCGTTTTGGGGCTTTCCTCCTCCGAGAGAGGCTCAGACAACCCAAGACATCATGGAAACTGCAGCTATTTGCTTCTCATATGATTCAGACCCGTATCATATGGTGACTATAGCTTCCCTATCCTTGAATCCTGGCTAAGTAGCTTGGATCCATTCACCAGACGACTAAAAAAAGACGACAAAAGTCCGCTCTTTTGCTACGAATCGCATCATGTAACCTGGAATGACCTCGTAAGGATACGACGGCCGTCGAACCTGCCTAGTAGATTCACAAAAACCCGTTTCATCAACCAGGTTATGCTTTGTGCTCAAATGCCGGCGCTATTATTGAGCTCTGGACAGCGTGAGGAAATCAAACAGCCAGAGATAGGTTACCGCCGAAGGCAGTCGGTATGTCTGCAGCAGAATTTCCGACTTGACGCTGACGTCTGTCTAGATGCTTTTTTTAATAAACAATGGGAAGCAGCGAAGCCGACCGTTCGGTACTAAAGCATATATGAAAGGCCCTTCTCCATCAGCGGCTGCAATCGTCTCTCGAATCGGATGAGTATCCTCCGAATGCGCAAACTTTGAGGGTTTCGCAAGGAAGTCGGTGATGGAAACCGCTGAAGCTGTGACTCCGGTCGGTGACCAGTAGTCTAGTTCGATGACTTGGTCATGGAAAGTATCGATATCGTGACCATCGAGGATCAGGGAGGCTGCATCTTTTTCCATGACCCAATATACATAATCCATGAAGAGAGGAAGTGACATTTGGGGCACCATTTCGTCTGGAAGAATCATTAGTCCTCGTCGACGAGGATGAAAACGTGATACATACTCCTGCTCTGAAGTCGGTCAAGAGCCAGCTCCTGACATCGTGTTGCATGACGCCTCCAATCAGACTTTTGGCAAGCCGGAGAGCAGTAGATATAGCTTAAACAGCCAACACAGATCTTGACGCTCGTCGATTTGGCATCCGGGAAAAGACACTATTTGGTGATTGAGCTCGGCGAAGAGGAAATGACGAAGTCTCACCTTTGGATTTCCGCATAAATTATGATCTCGTTTCTTGTACTCTCTCCTTTTCGATTGCCACTGAGTGACAGCTCGCAGGAAGTTCTTGCTAGCATCAACCAGTGGTTGGAAACGAGGATCGTCCGTTTTCAAGAGCAAGGTATGTTTCCGAAGACGCCTTGCGCAGCGCCGCAGGACAGCAGGATGAATGAGGTTGAGGGTGATCTCTTCGAGAAGGTCAACATAGACTTTCAAGACACGGTTATTCTCCACGATGCTGAATTTATAAGTTTTTTCACCAACAAGGACTGGTGAAGCGCGTGAAATGGAGAACAACATGCCATATGCACCTTTCAGTGCCTCCAGCGCGGCCAAGTACCCCTCCTTTTTCAACGCGACGAGAAGATAAAAGCCACACTGATACAGCAAGCGACTCCTTGGCATGTTGTGGGAAATGCTGTGGAATTGAGCCTGGGCCATGACTCGTGCTAATGAAGGCAGCATCCCATCCCAGAATAGTGCTCGTTGAACTGGTTCAACATTCTGGGCGCTGCAGACAGCGAGATAAAACGGGAAGGTGACGTAGCCGACGAGGTCACGGAGCGGTTGGAGGTCATCCTTGTTGATTCGAGCCATAATTTTCAGCATACGATCCCGAAATATTTCTATGGCTCCAGGACTGTTCATGCATTCGAGCATCGCGGCGGCAAATTCATCTCCAACGACAGGGCGATGTGCAATGTGACAGAATACAGAGAATGGCGTTGTAATATCTGCCCAACTTCCTGTTGTAACGAGAAGCTGTGAAGGAAGAATGGCGAGCTGGACGACGAGGCTTAGGTATCCGGGGGCTTGGCTGATGAGAAAGAATTCCTGCTTTCGTGAGTCTGCAATGGCGCGCGAAAGCGAAAGCCTGACTATCATTGATAGAATTGAGACGGATGCTGAAAGCATGAGCTTGTACAGGTCTTGATATTCTGAGATGACCGCCGCCTGACGATGAGAGTCTAGACAGCGGACGAAGAACTGCAGCCATGGACGGAGAATGGGCCAGTCAGTGGGAATACGGCATTGGAAGGCATCCAGTGCTTCACTGGCAGAAACTTCATTTTCAATTGAGGCCGCAGCCTCTGCGAGAGCCCCAGCCTCTGCGAGAGCCTCACAGCCCTGATTCAATGCTTCGATGCAATAGATAGCAAGCTCCACGGAAGGCAGCGAGGGGGCAAACCCTTCACGCACTGCTTTGACGTCTGGGATAGGTGGAATTTGGTCAAGATGCGTGAAAAATAGGGGCGTCACCCGGCGAAACAATGATATATCATTGGCGCAAAGTTGCGACAATGCCTTGACAGCGTCTAGGGAGCCAGCTGTGGCTCGGGCAATCTGAACGTCAAAACTTGAATATTTCATGGACATGTAAAACATTATTTCGCACCAGAGAGTCATACATCTCCAAAACTTATCGCGGCTCCTCGCGGTCGCGTTAAAAGGAAGGTGTCACATTGTGTGACCTGTGACGCTCAAGGCCAAACAAACCCCAACACCAATCTCTTGCCTCGTTTTCGCGATTTTTGTCTCGGGCGCAGCTCGAAATCCAAATATCTCCACCCTTGACATGACAAGTCTTCTCATCGTAGGGATCCGAGAAACGTCTGCTGCCCGGTTGCCAACGCTTTCACCACAAATGTCGCTTTTCCCAACGTCCACGGCTAGCAGGAAACGCGACATATTTCCCGACGATGCATCCAGAGTAGGTTCGTTCCAAGCCGCCGTTCGACGTACTGCTATAGTACAAATATTTGTACCAAATTTCCTTTTTGAGATTGTTTGTGTAAATTTGGACGCAGCGTCCGCGAAGGGGCTTGGGTCATGATACTCCATCAAAAAGGGGAGACGTTTGGAGACGTCTAGTTCCCGCATTTCTTGACCGATCCCTTGGGTCTCGCATGCGAATCTTGACAACTTTACAAGCCCTAGCGGTTCGCAGCAGCCGTTTAGCATTCCATCTACTCATTGTCACCACAAACCCCTTACAATCAGCACCTAGCTTCCAGGGCAAACTCGGCACTTCTGCCTTGTTGAATCACTCTAGCACAGGTAGGAGGGCAGGCGTTTGACGTGTAATATTATTCTAATCATCGTTTCAGTCCTTTACACGCCGGTAATCGCGTCCGAATTCCATTTGCTGCCAATGCCGCCTAGATCCCCGCCAAAAAGTCCATCCCAGCCAATTCCTTCCACTCCTTCTCGCACCCGGGTTCCATCAACTCCTAGGACTCCTGGGACCCCACGAAGACAAAAGTATCCGGCCTCACAGCGTCTTCAAGGCATAAAGACCAATTTGCCAGAGTCCCAGCGCCTACAAAACATCAAGAGCGAGCTCTGTGACAAGCTCAAGCTCACCTATACCCCAGATGACTGGAAAGCCCACCTCATTCATCGTGTTTTTGCTGGCTATGACAGCATATTCACGGCTGGGACTGGATACGGCAAAAGTCTCATCTTCGAAGGTCTCGCGGCTCTGGAGCAACTCTGGAGAGTAATTGTGCCATAATCAGCAGATTTTGCCTGGTAAAAAGCGGTCTTCCTCCTGTAAGGCTGTCCGGTTGTAGCCTAGGAATCGTCCTGCTCTGGATTTGACCTCTTTTAT
Source organism: Mycena floridula (assembly GCA_029320655.1). Lineage (NCBI taxonomy): Eukaryota > Fungi > Basidiomycota > Agaricomycetes > Agaricales > Mycenaceae > Mycena > Mycena floridula. The sequence continues at coordinate 347,081 of JARIHS010000071.1, read as the reverse complement.
CTGGCTGGTGAATAGAAACTGGAGGTATTGAGCGATGCTGACTTGGACAAAGGCCATGAGGGTGAATACAAGATGAATGCGGGCTGTCAGGTTGAGTTTTTTGGTGTCTTCACCAAGCTTATCCTTCCAAAAGGCCTCGTCATACTGCAAGGTGTCGCTGGTTGCCATAAAGGAGTAGGAGAGTCGTTGCGACTCCTTTCCGGCTTTTGTCACGCATTGTGACGATCTGTGACAGATTCGCCTGGTCGTGAAAATGATTTTTCACTCTGCTTCAAAGGCGAATAGCGAGAACTAACTTGACAATAAACCATTATTATATGTTGCAGTATCCGTCCCCAAAATATCGAGAGGCAAAAGTCAATTGGGACTTGTCGACTCGTTGGTAAAGTTAGACTAGAGACCTGATGCGTGATGTCAACAAAGTGCACATTATCCCTACAAATAACAAGGCGTTCAACTTGAATTTTGTGCGGATAATCCATATTGACATGCCAGCTATATTTTTGTCTCTCACCTTACTCAGATACATGAACGGATATTGAGATATCGATGGGACAACGTCCTACATCATTTGATGGCGATTGTCTCAAGCCCCTACGCGAGCTCCGGTGCCGGTAAAACCGGCGACCTGCGCTCGCGGGCTTGCTCCGACCTACATCCAGAGCTACATCATCTCCATAATTCCAGGTCATTCGTCACCTTTTGCAAAATCTCCTTGGCCATCTGGTTTCTTCCACCTCTGAATGGTTGGAATTACGCTTTCTGGTGAGCTCTACTAGCTGAGATTTTTCAGCTCATAGAGGATTCTAGGTAATCCCTGGAACCGAGTTTGTTCTAGGCAATCCCTGGAATCGACTTTATCCAGCTTTTGGTTCGATCGGTCAAGTCTGCTTTACCACCATGCCATCCCGGCCGCTATAGCTTTAGGCCATCCCGGCCGCTATAGCTTTAGGCCATCCCGGCCGCTATAGCTTTAGGCCATCCCGGCCGCTATAGCCTTACAGGCCCTCCTTTTCTGATCAGCGTATAGACGAATTGTGGAGAGGTTCGTCGCTCTTTGTCTTCACGATCTCGTTTCTCGTAACCAGGCTGTTAGATATTGGCCGTCGGCGTCCTAGACCCTAGCACCCTCTGCTTGCCCTCTGGCTCCAGTGCTACGACCGCCGTTCATCGACAAGTAGCCCATCATGCATCATGGATATCTTATCCAGCTCAATGCTGGTCTTAGCGTCAACAGATACCGTGGACCTTGCATCAATGGATTCCGTGGTCCTCGAAGCATCTGCAGGCGGCTATCGGCTTAAGGTGTAGCGTACCTCGGTTGTTTGCCGAAAAATACAACACTTCCCTCAACTAGATCTCGATAGGACTAGTCTGAGGTTTGTTCGTTGAGCTAGGTATACTTGTAGTGACTGTTTACTGTAGATCGTTTATGACAATTACCAGTTGTTCCTTAGTGAATAGGAGGGATTATGGATCGCTGATGAGGGTTGTTGAGGTCTTCATGCTTGTCTCTCAGGGTTTCGTGGATCCCTATGACAATGGCGGCGAGTATGATACAGGTAACAACAATGGTGAGCTTAGTGCTTCTTTTCTGTGAGCTATAGCTTCTTTACGAGTCTGTTCTTGAGAGAAATCGTTTCTCTAATACAGTTACTGAATGATTCTGGGTCTTGAATGGTCTTGAGAAGGCTGAGATCGAGCTTGAGGAAGCTTGAACAAAGTCTTAATACTGTTACTGAAAGCTGGAACTGAATATCTGGCAAATTGTCTGAACAATGTTGGTCACTGTGAGCAACGATGAGCAGACAGTAAACAGACTTACTGTAAGTCTGCTTGCTGAATCAACACTACAACAGAGTAAGCAACCACTGTGGTCCCTACTGCAGTTGAATATTGAGGGTGACCTTACCTTGGCCCACTGGATGGGGGATGCAAAGAAGATATATTTTGGCTGGGGCACCCTGGCCCTTTTATACTACTTTTCTATATTACGTAATTTACCTAGTCTTGAGATATTATTAATGGTTATGGCCCTGCTAAGTGTCTAGTGTTTCAAGTCTGGCTAATTATAACTTTTATGCTGACTAACACTTTGGTGACTTGGCTGAAACACTTATCTGAAACACTTTGGCTTTTACCATTTGTAAGCAATGAGTTCTTATGGTGCTTTCTTGCTTCCCTTTCCCCTCTTCATTAATCCTCAATAAATTCCTTATTCCACTACTAAACCTTTATGACGTGTTGTTTTGCTTCTGGGACATTTCCTTGTCTCATACTATCCCATGACACGCTTTAACACGTTATAACATGTTCTATACTGCTCGGGTATTTTGGTAGGAGGTACTGGGGAGTGATCCTTTAGCTTGGGTCCAGCTGAAACAGATTATTTAAGCATACGTGCCTTAATTTACAGCTTTTGCTGAAGTAATCCAAAGCTGTTCAAGTGTTTCAGGGTTGTTTGGAAAGCTTAATAACACTTTGGTCTAAAATTACTCTCTTGTGCTGAAGTAATTCAAAGCTGTTCAAGTGTTTCAAGGTTGTTTGAAAAGCTTAATAACACTTTGGTCTAAAATTACTCCCTTTTGCTGAAGTAATTCAAGACCTTACAAGTGTTTCAAGACTGCCCTGCATGCTTAATAATGTCTGTTTGGTGTTTCAGGCTCTTAGTAAGCCTAACAGAGGTTCCTAGCCATGTATTTCCATGCTTCCGTGGTACTGTGGGGGATTTTCAGGGTCCATCAAGGATCCTCATGATGCGCGCCTGCATCATGATGACTCGGCTGATGTATCATGACTCCTCTGATGCGGCTGCATGTCATTACGGCTTCCGGAGTCATCGCGGCGACCTTGTGAGCACTGCCTTCAGTTACAGGCACGGAGTTCTCATGGTTTGACAGTTTTTATTAGGCTGTGCTCGCCTCATGCCTTGCTCACATAAGCTCCGCTTTTACTGCAGGTTCAAGCTCCTGCCAATCACCTCTATTTCTGCGGAAACAACTTTTCTGCGGGACATTTCGCAGGGAACTTTAAACTGACTGTCCCCAGTCACAGCAGGTGCTTGGTTACTGCAGTAAAATCATTATGTTAGCCTTTCTGTGACTCGCAAGGCTCTACTTGTGTCTGTCGTTTCTATGGAGAATTCTCTTGCCTTGATTTCCATTAGTTATGACGGTTGCTGTAGTTGCCTTCAAGCACGTTGGTGACGAAGTTGATGCATTATTGACTGAAATCAATGTTAATTGTAGGGCAAGATCCAGATTCTTGGTTCTGAGATGGATCCTTGCTTCTCATGTCGATTGCTACCAGCCTTTGAATGGTCCTAATTGTTCGGCATTGCGGCATAATGGTTTGGGGGTGCATGCTTAGGTTGCTTCCATGCTTCTGAAGTGCCACCATTCCATTTTAGCTTGCTTTAAGCGCCTGACAGCTTCCTTTCCGTTTCTGCTGTCATTTTGTATAAAGGCCATAACTCTTCCCTTCTGAACTTCAGGTGAGTCCCCATTCTGCATCCTCCGTCTCTCTTCAGCATAGCTGACACTCCTCAGTGATTACCATGCTCAGCGACTTTGGCTCGTTACTCTGGTCATGGCTTTTATCAAGTTCTCGGTATGTCGCCTGCTAGCTCTGTGGCGTCTGCAATCTGATATTTATTGTGGTATTCAGATATCGTTTCTGGGGCTGGAGACACTTTCTGGGCTTGGCTGTGGTTCATTCTGAGCAGAATTATACCTGTGCGTCGCCGTCCCTTTGGACTCTGTCCTTTACTGATTTCTGTTTGATCCCAGCTTTATAACATGTCCTTTATGATTGGCGCAGGATCGCCTTGCGTTAGATGAGCTGGCTATTCCCATTCACTGACCCAATTAAGTGCCAGTTTCTGCGGGTAAGTAGCTTCCTTTATCGCTTTGGTCGACTCTTTGATGAGTTATTTCCTAGTGTATGACCCTACTAGGTTGGAACCGGTTCCATCTCTCTCGACAGTTGGTCTGATTTTACCCTTTCAGATGTCTCGTTATGGTAGCCTCATTATTTTAATTTTTAGTCCCTCCTGTCAATTGAAGTGCTGGTTTACACATCGTCCTGAGACATTGTATTGAGTCGCTGCTTCTGCCATAAGGTTCCATTTACGACATTCCTTTCTCGCAGCTTCTGCTGTTATTGACTCGAAGCTTGCTTGGCAGACTGAACCTGCTTTGTTTCTTTTGATATGCCTCCTCTGCAAATACTTGGTGCAGTTGCGCAAGCTTGTATTGTTGCCTCAATCTCTCTCAGAGTTCTTTCGTCTATCACTAGTCTCGTTGGCGAGGGTACCGGGCTTCGTCATGCGTCTTCGGTTCTAGCCATTGTAGCCTGCAGTACTGGTTTCTTGATTCGATGGTCAGGAATGCCCTTTCTATTTCTCGCATTACCTGACTAACACCTTTCTTGCAGCTATAACAATCCAGAGCTCTTCTGGACACGCATGCTCAGCTACTGGTTACCTGCCCTGACTGCTGGTACGATTTCATGAAAGGTTTAATGTTGCCTCCTGACATATTTCCGTATCAGCAGCCACAGAATGGTGGTTCGACAGTTTTTCGCTAGAGGTCTTTGCCTTTCAGCTTGGCGTAGCATATACCGTACTAGCCTGAGCCTCATATACAAATCGAATTGTCGTTGCGCCTTTATAGAATTTCCCAGGGTACTGAACCCAAGTATTATTGTCGTCGTTAATTGTCTTGTTGCTGGGACAATTTATCTGACAGTACACCAGTGTCGCATACATTGTTTCTAGCGTGTGCTTTCCCAGAAGCACTTAGCGTATCGGCCTCTAGCGCCTGACACATTTCAGCTCGAGAAATGGGGTCGGGTGTTCGAGTCCGGTGGGCTGAGACTTCTTTTACTCGTTTCACCAGTCATTACTTGCTACCTCCCTCTTGTGACATATTATTTGTCCTACATTTTCATGTAGGTCGGCTGCTATGATCTGGCAGTCGATAATCCTCCCGCGCAAGCTTTTACTGATTTCTGGTTTTATGTTTCGAGTTGTTTGTTGTCCTTTGTTGATTTGCCGGTCCGAAGGGTCCAGCGTTACCGTTTGCTGTTAACTATTATTGTATCACCGACCAACTCCTATTTATAGTTTTTCGCTACTCCGGCTATATCAATGGTCTGATTACTCGGTCTGATCCACGGCCCGACATGACAGCTGATGTAGTTCTGTGATCCGCTTGTCATGTCTTATCTCTAGCGGCCCGGTCGATAAGGTCATGTGCCCTTGTCATTCGGTCCGGTTGCCATGTTACCTGTTAGCCGCTCAGTCCGTCGGTTATAGTTCTATCCGGTTGCGAATATAAAAGAAGCGATGATTTATAATTTCAGGCTATCTCCAGCCTTCCTTTCGTCTACCACAGAATATTCCCGGCATTCAAGTCGCACAGATTATACTCCCATGACTCCTCTTCTGCATCTGCTTCTAACTCGAGCATCAGTTTCTCCGTTTTGTCTTGTAACACCAATGCATACAGCATTCTCCTGCGATACAGACAGTCAAGTCGTCGCTGATGGTCATACACGATCGTCGACATGGGGTAATTCTGTTTCCACCATTGAAGAGTCCTGGACAGAACTGTCCAGATCTCGACGATGGACTGGCTGGTTGGTGAACTGGCTAGGTTGTATCCTAATGTCCCAGGCTGAGGTCGCATTTCCGACAGACGACATCGAACTCGCTGTGCTGGACTCGTCTCATACATGTGGCATGCGATTAAATGGTGAGTTGGATAGTCGGCTTTCAAATCACGAGGATGATGGTTGTCATGTTGTACTGCGACAACTAGGAATCCTCGGTAGTAACCTTTGACGGCGCCAATTATTCCATTGCCATAGTGTAATGGCGTATAGACAGAGTCGCCTTCCTTGACTTTGTAGTGAACGTCAAGGATGTCGTATGGAGCAGGAAAGTCAATGGTTCTGGATACTAACATGCCAGAGGATGCGAAAGCGTAGTTGGGATCGTGTCGAGAGACCATGGGTGAGAGTGCGACTGTACTATCACCCATGAAACTTCTGAGCCTAGATTCTCCTGGGTTTAGGTCCAGAGGTCGTGGTAGCGGCTTGCATTCCACTTCCTCCAATTCCAGGTCATTTGACTTGGCCTTTCGTTTTCCAGTTTCCTTTAAGATTCTCCAAGTTCGTTCAGCTGCTTCCTTGGTAGACAACCAAGTACTATTTCGTGGATATGTGACGACCGTGGTAAGTATGTTCGCTGGACAACTGGTTTCGTCAAGCATGGGGAAGTACTGCCCACGTTCTCGACGATACACTCCCTGGTGTATAGGAAAATGTCCTTCCTTTGTGTCTGAGCTAGCATATGGCTGCAACCGCCAGTAAGCTTTTTCGACTGCGAAGGTAGGAGGCCGATTGGGTTTCCTGTGCTGATTGTCGTCTATATGCCTGTTAACTGCATCCAACCTTTTACTAGGTGTGAACTCGAAAAGGAAGAAAGGTCCTTCGCCAGTGAGCAAAGTGGGCTGGAGGTTTCGATTCTTGTTCCAAAGCAACATGGTGGTCGAGAAGAAAGTACGTTTCTGCCTACCTTTATGCTTTGAATAATGCGGGGTTCCAATGACGTTATTCTGACCATATTGTGCCTTGCTCAGGATTGGTATCAAGCCTTAACTGCTCTCTGAGCCAAACCCTTGGTTGTCCTGCTCTGGCTCAGAAGCTGATGATCCTGCTTCTGGAGCTTCGATTTCTGGATCCTCGTCATCGGTATTCATTTCATCCCCTTCTTCTGTCAACAGTGCTATTTCTGGACTGTCCCGGCTGATATAACGTATTACTCGGAATGCAGCAAAATTGCCGCGTATCTCGGTCCCATCTAATTCTTTTAACGTATAGCTGCCACCATATGTCCAGCGAACAACCTCGTATGGGCCCAAATACCGGGGTTCTGTTTTCAGCTGTATGAAAGTGGATTCATACCGAGTATTGCGAACTAAGACCAGTTCGCCTTCCTCGTATGTTTCTTTGGTCAATCGTAACGCATATCGCCGGTGAAACTGCGCTTTTGATTTTATCCTAGCTATCTTTAGTGTCTTTGCTGCTTGAGTCAAATCCTCGGGTCGGCGCTCAAGTTGTCGTAGTCGTAGTTCTAGCAACTCGGTTGTGGTCATACCTGATCTGAATCCATCGACCATGAATGTAGCCTCTGCTAGATCCATTGGTAGAACAGGTTCGACACCATGCAAGAGATAATATGGAGAAAAGCCTGTGACTCGATTTACAGTCACTCTGTCAGCGAACACTGCCAAGGGTAACTTCTCAGGCCATTTCTTGATTCCTCCGTTTCCATCCTTCTCGCATGATTTAACAATTGCCTCTCGCAGAATAAAATGTCCTCTCTCGACAACTCCATTTGCATGCTTGTTATAGGGCGAGATCTTGACTTGGGGTACACCCATGCGTCGAGTCAAGAGTTCGAAGGCACCTTTAAACTCAGCTCCATTGTCAGTTACGACACGACCAATGACTCCATATCGACAGTAGATCTGTTCCCAAAAGAAGCTAGCGACATACTTGGCTTTCAAGCTTCCCAGAGCTCTAGCTTCTGTTATTCCTGATAAGTCATCTTTGGCTGCGATAATATATTTCTTCCCTTGAACCGGGGGCATGAACATAATATCCAGGTACATCTTTTCGAAAAGTGTCGATGGTGTCGATATTGTCGGTGGTAGTTGCATTTTCTTCATGCATCGTATCTGACATTCATGACAGGATTTGATGTGGAAGTGGATGTCTTTGCGCATCGTTTGCCAGTAGAACCTTGCTTTCATCAACTCGTACACAGTGAATTCCCCACGGTGTCCGAGTTCATCATGGGCTCGTCCAATGAGAACTTCTCTTTTCTTTCCATCAAATACAACAAGCTGAGGCATTTTATTTTTTTGATGCCTGTACAACCGTTTATGTTTGACAAAGAATTGTTCCGCTTTCTTCAGAAAACGTACTCGTTCTTGCTGATTCTTGAAGTCCCTGTCTGGCATTCGTTCATCTTCAAGTAACTTCTTGATATCCCAGAGAAGAGCGTCATGTTTACTCTGTTTCTTTGGAGCAACTTCTGCCTCAGATGATGTCATTGTTTCTCCTTCACTGGAGTTCTGGGTGGTGATCTCTTGGGAGAATAAAGCTATGTCATCAAGCCAAGAATCGTCATAGGGTTCAGCTTCAGCTTCTATTTCCTCATCAGTTGGTCTTCGTCGCGACAGGCCATCTGGTCCTTTGAACTCTGTTGCTGGGACATGAACAAGTTCAAAGTCAAATAAAAGAATTCCACTAATCCATCGGTTCATCGGAGCTGATGGAATCATATCAGGCTGTTCGATCATGCCTTTTATGTATTTCACGTCAACTTCAACTTGCAACTTCTTGGCTCCAATAATGTATAATCTCCACTCTCTAAGAGCTCGGAAGAGACCATATAATTCCAACTTGGCCTGGGAATACCGACTTTCTACATCTCCAATCATTATTGATCCATATCGTGCTGGTCGTTTCCTACCAAACTCATCTCGCTGGGACAGAATCATCCCTACAGCAAGATACGATGTGTCAATTGAGATTATGACAGGATTTTCTGACTCATAATTGATGGGATGCAATGTGGGGGCCGAGGTAACGTAATCCTTCATGTTATTGAAGGTTCTTTCTGCAGCATCATTCCACGTGATTGACTTCTCTTTACCAATCAGCTTAGTGAGGGCCTTCATGGCTAAGGAATAATTCTTTATCCATATTCTCACTGTTCCACAGAGTCCTATAAAACCTCGGAGTTCTGTGGTCGTGGTTGGTCGGGGCCAAGTGATGATTTTCTCAACTCGCTTATCTTCTGGAAAACGTCCTTCGAAGGTGCACTTGTGACCTACAATTATTGCTTCTGCGCGACATATCTCAGTTTTCTTTGGTGAGAAAGTTGCACCACAGCTCTTTATCTTGTGCATTACTTGATGAACATTTTTGGCGTGTTCCCAAATTGATCTTCTGATCCCTTTATTCTCAGGGTGAAGTTCGGGATTTCCATCTGCGTCTGGGTACCAAGTACGAGGTCCTTTGACAGGTAAATCATCAATGAAGATGTTCGCGATGTCTGGGATCTCATCTTATAGTACAAAACTCATGCAGTGCTGAAATTCTCACTTCAGGCAACCTACTTGTAGACCTTTAGTGGTACGAAAGTGCCAGAAATGCCTTACTAAAGGTAGGCCCCAGGAGAACATTTTCATGAAAACATTTTCAGAAAACATTTCTTACCACAGTAATTATTTTGGAAATGTTTTCATGCTTTTAGAAATTATTTTCACTATATATTGATTGTTCTCCATATATTAATCATATAATTGTCTGTCACAGGGTGTCTGGGGTCTCACCATAATTTAGGGTTAGGGTTTATAGCCAATAATATTCTCTGGAAAACAATCAAGGAGAATATTTTCCAGCAAATATCTATATTTAGATTCTATAATTGGAAAAGATTTGGAAAATGCTTGGCTCATATCAATCCTGGGCAGCAATATAGATGTGAACAGGGTTTTCAGCATCTTGTTGAAAGCTAATGAAAGAGCACACTGGATGCAGAAAGGAGGCCTACATACATTTTCATGATATCTATGATATGCCTTGTTAAAGGTAGGCCCTAGGAGATTATTTTCATTGGAAATCTTTCAACTTTTTAGAAAAGTTTTCATGTAAATAATTACCTTATAGGTGTCTGAGGTCCTAGTGCTAGAAAACAATTTGACAGCAGAAAATAAATTCTGATATAAAAATACAATTTTAGAAAACAATTCTAGTAGAAAATAATCACTGATGCCATTGGAAATTATTCTCCAAAACATTGATGACTAAGACATTGTTTTCCATCAAATAGAAATTATTTTCCAAGATACTGAATTGTTTTCCATCAAATGGAAATTATTTTCTAAGATATGATGACTAAGGAATTTGTTTTCCCATCAAATGGAAATTATTTTCTAAGATATGATGACTAAGGAATTTGTTTTCCCATCAAATGGAAATTATTTTCCAAAACACTGATGACTAGGAGATTGTTTTCCATCAAATAGAAATTATTCTCCAAGATACTGATGACTTAAAAATTATATACATTCAACTCTAATATCAATCTTGAGCTAAACATAAAAGATATCTAATCAGTCTGTATTTAGAAGTGAAATTATAGTCTGTAACTTGTTCAATAGAGTAATCAGAGATGATTTTTAAGAAAGCAATGAACAACTTCCTAATATAGTAATAATAAATATACCAATCATCAATCCAAGCTGTTTCTACTTGATTGATTGTAAATTACTAAATTAGGCAATTTTAAAAAAGACAAGTATATTGTAGCTATGTTTGGTAACCCTAAACTAGGGTTTGAAACGCATTTTGGCTCTAGTTCCTTCAGTTGTTGTTTAAATGCTTAAATGGTCACAGGAACTCTTAAAGCTCTTGAAAAGGGCTACAAGACACTCCTACAAAGTTTTAAGATTCAACTTGAACCCTTCAAGTTAAAGGTTCAAAAAAGCGGACTTGGTTGAAAACATTAATAAATGTGGGCATTTAACCCTAGGCTAGGGCTTGGACCGCATTTTGGCTCTACTTCCTTCAATTGTTCTTTAAAAGCTTAAGTGGCCATAAGAACTCTTAAAGCCCTTAAAAAGAGCTACAAGATACTCCTACAAAGTATTAACATTCAACTTGAGCTCCTTAAGATAGAGGTTCAAAAAAGCGGACTTGGTATTGAAAACATCTCTTAACTTTTTAACAAAAAGCCTTATAGCAGCTTAACAAGCAACATTTTTTAAAGGGTCATTAATAGATTTGGCAATCAACCTTATGGTCCAGATTCAAATCTCCAATAAAATTTTTTTCTTAATACCAAAGTCTTAATAGTACCTCAACCAGGCTGAATTGGCTTAAGGTCAATAGAAGATTTAAAAGTCAACCATACCTTGGCTATCCAAATCTCCAATAAAAACCTTTTTACTTTAGGGCAGGCTCCAAGATCAATGCATTCAGGTTAATTGAAGTCTTAACAAGACCTCAATAGTCTGGTCTTGAAGGCTAATCCACTAGTACAAGGGTTACTTGAAGTCTTAACAATGCCTTAATAGTCCGGTCTTAAAGGTTAATCCACTGGTCCAAGGGTTAATTGAAGTCTTAACAATGCCTTAATAGTCTGGTCTTAAAGACTAATCCACTGGTCCAAGGGTTAATTGAAGTCTTAACAATGCCTCAATAGTCCGGTCTTAAAGGTTAATCCACTGGTACAAGGATTAATTGAAGTCTTAACAAGTCCAGTCTTAAAGTCCTAATATTAGTGGATTGACTTTTTGGAGTACTATAGAAAGTCAGTCATTTGGTATGCAACTGGGGGACTTGTCTTAACAAAAATGTTCAATATATGCACTAGTTTGGTTTGCCAAGGATCCAGCTTGATTGGACAGATCTACAGCTTGGAATACAGGGATATATGTAATTTTGCTTTGGATTCTAGAATGCTATTTGGCCAATATCATCCTGGAGTCTTATGGGATGGTCCTGGATCTTTCAGGAATGAAGGAGACACATAATAAGCATGTTTTTGTTAAGACAAGTCCAACAGTTGTTAAGTAAATGAAGGACTTTCAATAGTGAATACTGCAAATATGCGAAATTTGTATGGCCTCCCTAGCATGTAGATTGAACTTGATGCTTCTATCCTTTAGGGTAGTTCATTAGGACCCTAATATCAGTCTTTTCACTTTAAAACTTGGACTGTTCAGTGCAATTTAGATTTTGAGATCTTGGATCAGACAGATATCTCAGAAACCTAGTTCACCCTAGAACCACACTTAGGATCTGGAGCTTCTTTAAGGAACTTTGCTTAATGCAAAGTCTTTTAGGGATGATATGAACTTACTCCTAATGTTATAGAAGGATCCATCAATATCTGCATGCTAGGGAGGCCATACAAATTTCGCATATTTGCAGTATTCACTATTGAAAGTCCTTCATTTACTTAACAACTGTTGGACTTGTCTTAACAAAAACATGCTTATTATGTGTCTCCTTCATTCCTGAAAGATCCAGGACCATCCCATAAGACTCCAGGATGATATTGGCCAAATAGCATTCTAGAATCCAAAGCAAAATTACATATATCCCTGTATTCCAAGCTGTAGATCTGTCCAATCAAGCTGGATCCTTGGCAAACCAAACTAGTGCATATATTGAACATTTTTGTTAAGACAAGTCCCCCAGTTGCATACCAAATGACTGACTTTCTATAGTACTCCAAAAAGTCAATCCACTAATATTAGGACTTTAAGACTGGACTTGTTAAGACTTCAATTAATCCTTGTACCAGTGGATTAACCTTTAAGACCGGACTATTGAGGCATTGTTAAGACTTCAATTAACCCTTGGACCAGTGGATTAGTCTTTAAGACCAGACTATTAAGGCATTGTTAAGACTTCAATTAACCCTTGGACCAGTGGATTAACCTTTAAGACCGGACTATTAAGGCATTGTTAAGACTTCAAGTAACCCTTGTACTAGTGGATTAGCCTTCAAGACCAGACTATTGAGGTCTTGTTAAGACTTCAATTAACCTGAATGCATTGATCTTGGAGCCTGCCCTAAAGTAAAAAGGTTTTTATTGGAGATTTGGATAGCCAAGGTATGGTTGACTTTTAAATCTTCTATTGACCTTAAGCCAATTCAGCCTGGTTGAGGTACTATTAAGACTTTGGTATTAAGAAAAAAATTTTATTGGAGATTTGAATCTGGACCATAAGGTTGATTGCCAAATCTATTAATGACCCTTTAAAAAATGTTGCTTGTTAAGCTGCTATAAGGCTTTTTGTTAAAAAGTTAAGAGATGTTTTCAATACCAAGTCCGCTTTTTTGAACCTCTATCTTAAGGAGCTCAAGTTGAATGTTAATACTTTGTAGGAGTATCTTGTAGCTCTTTTTAAGGGCTTTAAGAGTTCTTATGGCCACTTAAGCTTTTAAAGAACAATTGAAGGAAGTAGAGCCAAAATGCGGTCCAAGCCCTAGCCTAGGGTTAAATGCCCACATTTATTAATGTTTTCAACCAAGTCCGCTTTTTTGAACCTTTAACTTGAAGGGTTCAAGTTGAATCTTAAAACTTTGTAGGAGTGTCTTGTAGCCCTTTTCAAGAGCTTTAAGAGTTCCTGTGACCATTTAAGCATTTAAACAACAACTGAAGGAACTAGAGCCAAAATGCGTTTCAAACCCTAGTTTAGGGTTACCAAACATAGCTACAATATACTTGTCTTTTTTAAAATTGCCTAATTTAGTAATTTACAATCAATCAAGTAGAAACAGCTTGGATTGATGATTGGTATATTTATTATTACTATATTAGGAAGTTGTTCATTGCTTTCTTAAAAATCATCTCTGATTACTCTATTGAACAAGTTACAGACTATAATTTCACTTCTAAATACAGACTGATTAGATATCTTTTATGTTTAGCTCAAGATTGATATTAGAGTTGAATGTATATAATTTTTAAGTCATCAGTATCTTGGAGAATAATTTCTATTTGATGGAAAACAATCTCCTAGTCATCAGTGTTTTGGAAAATAATTTCCATTTGATGGGAAAACAAATTCCTTAGTCATCATATCTTAGAAAATAATTTCCATTTGATGGGAAAACAAATTCCTTAGTCATCATATCTTAGAAAATAATTTCCATTTGATGGAAAACAATTCAGTATCTTGGAAAATAATTTCTATTTGATGGAAAACAATGTCTTAGTCATCAATGTTTTGGAGAATAATTTCCAATGGCATCAGTGATTATTTTCTACTAGAATTGTTTTCTAAAATTGTATTTTTATATCAGAATTTATTTTCTGCTGTCAAATTGTTTTCTAGCACTAGGACCTCAGACACCTATAAGGTAATTATTTACATGAAAACTTTTCTAAAAAGTTGAAAGATTTCCAATGAAAATAATCTCCTAGGGCCTACCTTTAACAAGGCATATCATAGATATCATGAAAATGTATGTAGGCCTCCTTTCTGCATCCAGTGTGCTCTTTCATTAGCTTTCAACAAGATGCTGAAAACCCTGTTCACATCTATATTGCTGCCCAGGATTGATATGAGCCAAGCATTTTCCAAATCTTTTCCAATTATAGAATCTAAATATAGATATTTGCTGGAAAATATTCTCCTTGATTGTTTTCCAGAGAATATTATTGGCTATAAACCCTAACCCTAAATTATGGTGAGACCCCAGACACCCTGTGACAGACAATTATATGATTAATATATGGAGAACAATCAATATATAGTGAAAATAATTTCTAAAAGCATGAAAACATTTCCAAAATAATTACTGTGGTAAGAAATGTTTTCTGAAAATGTTTTCATGAAAATGTTCTCCTGGGGCCTACCTTTAGTAAGGCATTTCTGGCACTTTCGTACCACTAAAGGTCTACCAAGTAGGTTGCCTGAAGTGGAAATTCTGCAGGTGAATTTGTATAACCCATAGGTAGAGCCGTTAATCTCAAGAGTCCTAGTGGTGTATAGAAGGCTGTCATGTCTCGAGATTTCGCATCTACCATTCGACCATCGAAACCCCAGAAGAGGTCAAACATCGTGCAGCATACCATGCCTACGTATTGCTCAACAAACTCTTCCATACGCGGTAGAGATCCTGTATCACGAATAGAGACACGATTTAATGGTTGCAAATCATGTATAATTCGTAAATCTCCACTTTTCTTGACTACGCAGAACCAGCGACATCGATACGACAATTGGCTAGGCTCATAGACACCTGCCTGTATCTTACTCTTTAACAATGCGATTACCTTTGAAGCTATTCCAGGAGGTATTGGAATATTACGATATTCCCATGGTACGTGGGGTATCGTGGGCATGATATAATCAGAAAAATATGATCGTTTTAGGGTGCCACGATCCTTTTCTTCATAAGGCAAGGTTTGTTCATTGAGTTTGAGAATGTGTTTGAACAATTTCTCTTCCTCTGGCCAAAGGAAATTGTCCTTATTTACATTTAAGTCTTCCATTCTCTCTTTCGTAAGTCGTTCCGTAGGCTCAAAGTCTGGTGGAAAGGCCGTAAGTGGTTCCATGCTCTTCATGGGATCTCCCGGTATTCTTCGTACTTGAGCCTCTTCGGGAAAAATTCCTGAAACAGGTATAGCACGTTTAGCCACTTTCTTGTAGGCACCGTAAGCCTCAAGTCGGTTTTCAGGTTTCATCTTCTCTCGAACGTCACCTGTGGGACATATTACAATATCCCCTTCTTAAAATTTATAGTCATCAATGGAAAAATATCGAGGTTCGGTGGCTGAGATTGTTGGGAACGAAATTTCAGGTACTTGGTCCTCGAATTTTCCATTAGGTGATTCGTTGTCTCTCAAGTTCTCCTGTTCACAGGGAACTTTAAATTCAACCTCTACTTCGGATTTATGGTTTCTAAGCAAAGGACGTTGATAGGGTCCCTACAAAAACGACCCTATAAATCGGATTAAAGGACTAATCCGACGTCTTTCTGGCTACTATTGGTATCTTATTGTTCACGGCACTAGAGTTGAGCTCCACACTGCTAGTAAGACTTGTACCTATGTACCGCGGAAACACTAGAACTTGACTCGTCACAGCAAGGGTACTAGCCGCGGTAACGTACGGACACACCAGGAGAAAGAGGCAAACACATGCCTCGGTAGAACATTGGTTTAACAAGGGTTTCGCGGATCCGAAGAACTGTATACTTTCTGGTTCATAACGACTGAATGGGTTCTGCGATACCGAGGAGCGACTTACGGGGAAGCTTACATATTCCGAGGTAGTCAGCGTGATGAGCCATGGTCGCTAGCGAGGCACGGCTCCGAGACATCGGGTCAGGCAGATCAAAATGATCGACGGATATGCGATGACTGATTAAGGACCGAAAGGTTAACTCGATCAGTTTACGGATTCTGGTAATAAGGTAAAAGAGTGCTGGCTTCTGGTTATGGATCGCAGTGGGTCCGCGCGGTACTTCCTCGGAAAGAAGGAATCTTCTAGTTAAGAGACCAGGTCAACCGAGGCGGTGTTTTGATCGTGACTCAGTTGTGTAACTAGCGATCGACGATTGACATGGGGCCGAGGCATTGGTTATTATCAAAAGCACTGAATGCGACTAGCTGGCGCTATACTTCGCGGAAAGACGCTGTTTAAAGCCTGGCTTCATACGCGACAAGTCAAAGGCTTATCGGTCGCTAGGGATAACACAGAAACCAGCTTTTCCGCGAAGTCTTTGGTCTATCAATTCGGGCATCATTTTAATGGTTTTTCGCGGACGCCGAGTAGGCTCCACCTTCACGAGGAATGGCTTGATAAGCCGAGATAGAGGATGCGCCGGTTTACGAGTTAGTTATTTATCATCAGCTTTGGACAGTATTTAAGTAGCCCGTTTGTACTAAGTAAAAGTAGAGAATCAGTGGCCTGCTACGCTTTAGCGCGGGATCCATCTTGTACGCTCTCTGTGTTGAAATCATAAGATTGTCTGCACTTGTCTCGTCTTGTCTTGTTCTAGTCTCTAGTCTCTAGTCTTGAAGTCCTTGTTTCGGTAACAGGCAAAACCTCTAGTATCTAGTCTCTAGTCTTGTCTTGAAAGTCCTGTTTCTAATAGGCAATACAAACCGTTGGCTTAAAACACCAATACAAAAACCCCTTCCGAGAAACATACTACCCCGCATCTCGCGCGGAAGTCTACGTACCGCGGAATACGAACTTGCCGCGGAAATTCTGCGTGGAAACTTTCCAAGCTTCCAAGTCTCGTTTGAACTAGTTAACCAACTCGCACAAAGAGGGTATTAAAGAGATATTGTGGTGTGTGTTGGGTGCTCGATTCGTCGCCACTCACTCGTGCCATTTCCGTCCCGTCCGTTAGGATCCCTCACAACGTCGTGGTTCAGTTACTGGAATTATTGGCCCTGAAATTCCAGGGACTTGGTCCTTATTTTTGTGCGTAATGGACTTGCTATTTCTCAAGTTCTCCTGATCGCAGGGAACTTTAGAACTCTTCTCTGCTCTAGAGAACCTTACTTCGAGCCTCTTCCTCATATACGCGTCCCATAGTGACGCTCGTGTCTGTCTTTGTACTGGCGCGGGTGCCATTACTAAGCCAACAGAAGGAATTTCCAGTTTACCTGTTTCTAGCTCTTTTCTCCAGAACTTGGCCAAATTTTTATGTACAAGGAAGGATAGATTGATAGTTGTTTTTAGTACAAGGACGAGAACAACTATAGTGATGATAATTCTGATATATGAAACTGATCGGTAACTGCGGCGCAGGGTCTGGCCATCAGGCGTGATCCCTGGAGGGAGTAGAACTTGTTCTGGAAGGAAAACTGGGATGATTGGAAAGCTGGAAGGAACTTTAACAATAATCATCCAACTTGTACAAATTTTGCTTACCAAGTGATTGCGCAAAAGCGCTGGTGCAAGATTGGTGATATGAGGATGACGACGATAGAGGAAAATGACGAAGACAATTATATACATACCGGCCCGGGCCCAGGTAACTTGGTAGAATGACACTGAGAGGACTCAACTTTGCTCGACTCTCTCTCTTGCCCAAGTCCGTTGACCAAAATGGTCAAAATGGTCCAGGGAGTCAAGGAAGCCGTTCCGCAAAAGCCGCCGGACATCCTTTGGGCGCAAGAGATGTCGTCCCCGTATTCCTCGTATCGCATTTGAAGCCTCGAACATGCCGAAATGTTCCATAAGCTGTACCGAGTGAAAGAGGAACTCATCTTCTTCAGGAAGAAGAAGAGGGTTTCGGGGCTTGTAGTGGCGTAAAGACGATTCATCTCGCTGTGACGACGGCGGATACTGATGTTCACACTCCGTATTGAACCCCTGGACGGCCATCGGAACACCCTTGTCGATAATCCGGAAGAAAACACAATGGTGGCGTAGGTAGTGCTTTACTGGATGTTCTTCTGGAATCCGGTTAATGACGTCTCGGAATTGCTTTTGTCGGAGTAGGCGGACAAGGAGATCAAAGAGAACCTGCAGATCAGCTCTAGTCTGTCAAAGAGGACTGAGCCAAAATGCTAGCGGCGATCCGTGAATACTAGTGGCTGAGGTGGAAAGTTGCTGGTATCGTCGAAGGGGATCGGGGGTGCGCTCAAGATGCATTAACTCTTGCTCGTTACCATTGAACATTGCTTCAGCAAGATCAGCGTCGATAGGCACGACGAACTCGAGCATACTGTGATTGAGAAGCGGTGCTCGTTGGTATGCGCCGACCTCAATCTGCGGAAGCTCTTCGAGAGACGGTGTGCTCTCTCACCAACCATATTCCTGGATACGAAGAAACTCCTCTTCATCTTTCTCGTGCTCCCATCGACAGACGTCCTCATCGGCATTGACTAGACAGTAGTCTTCGACATCTGGACGAGTGTAAGACATTCCATGAGCGATAATCCTGCAGATCCAGGACAATGTCCTTCCCCAATTGCTTTGTTGCGCCACTTTGCGCCACTTCTCGACCGATTCGAAGCCGGAAGTCCGTCATCGGTGGCGGATAATTGACCAGCGGTGACTTGTTGATGACAAGGACCCGTCGTACAGCATGGGCGCTGTATAACGGATGATCCTGGACCTGGAATCCTGTCTGGATTTCGCTGCTGTATGCCAGACTCTGGTCGGAAGTTTGTCGTTTCGTCTATCGTGGATTGACTATGGTCGCGATAACCCGTGAAATCTCGAGTCGCTGAAGGATAGTGGATAAACTCGGCTTCCTCCATTGCTGCTGGAGATGCGATACTGTCGGGAAATACCGCCTTGCGCTGATACATGTGATAGAGATAGTGCATCTCTGTCATAGTGTGTTCGCCCCGAATGGTGACTGTGCTATTGGGATCGTTGACGTTGAATGGAACTCGAGGGAAATTGCGCTCTCCCGTCTGATTGATTGGTTCCCGGTACTGTCCGATATAGTCGTCGGAGCTGGTGTCCATTTCGTCGGTTTCGGTCTGTGGCGGCGGCGAGGATGATCCAGTTGAGCCAACAGGGCTTCTCGACACGACACTGGCTTGGCTCACAAGCTCCTCTGCCAATTTCAGGTCAGCGCGCCAGCTCAGGATGTCGTTTGTACCGTACTCACGAGTGTCATAGTATCCTTCACTGTCAGAGCTCTCCTCGTTTCCCTTTCTTATTTCTCTCTCTTTCGTCTGCTCACTCTTCTCTGCGGTACCAGAATGTCCCAGTGTCGCCACGTCATCCGACGCAGTTGCCTCCTGGCCGTCCTGGTCTTTCTCAGCTGCTCCATTTTCCTTTTCTGCACTAGTCTCGTCTCCGACGTCACTGTCCTTGTCACCGACGAACTCCAATTCTCTCGTTGGTCGGACAAAAGTGAGACTTTCAACGTCTCTGATGACCCTTCCCTTTGCCTCGCTTAGCTCGACGAGACGGAAGATCTCCGGTTCTTCGGCGCTTGGACTCTGGCTGGAGAGGTTGCACCCCGACCTCTCCTGCCTCCAAAAATCCAGCACTCCACCTTGGAAGCCACCTGTTGTGCCCTGGTCAACTAGCATCCTGTTCGAATGCGACGACGGCCCGGCGACAGCAGCGCTAAAGACCATGTCGCTGTCTTCCGTGGATCCTCGGGCTCGGTCATCGTCATCGTCGTCGGCAAGGTCCTTTCGTTTCAGCAGTCAGAGGAAGCGGGGGCCAGTCGTGGCGTCACCTCTGCGGTATCAGTACTTTGCTCTGCGAAAACAGCGTTGACTTGTATGACAGGTAAGACCGGAAGTGCTGGCGACGGTCCTGGTGATGCGCGAATACTGAGATTACTGGTAAAGGGACTCGAGATAGTTTTTCGGGAGACTCTTCCGGAGCATTGGTGGGGTTTGCTGGGCTCGCCTTTGCCGCTCGTTCGTGTTTCGGAGTAATCGTGGCGGTGCAAGGATCAATGGTGCTGAAATTTCGTCTGCGACGAAACGAGACCCTTCGTCACTACTTGATTCGTATATCGTGAAGTCCTTTTGTGGTCCTGGACACTATTGGCGAGCATGAGAAACATTTGCTGGGTTTTACTGTGAGCTCACCGGTACGATTGTTTCCCCTTGAGGTCCTAAGGGAAACGTCTTCGAAGGGTGTCGGTAACCTGCTGTATTCCCTCTAGTTCGCTTATTTCGGAAATTTCACCCTCCTCTAACTCGGGTGCTGCTCGGGCGAGAAGCATTGGAGCCAGCGGTACAAGGTCGTCGTCCTTGGTGGCGTCAGGGTCATCTTGTTCCACATCTAACTGTGGTTCTCGGATGCTGAGATGCTGGAGGGATGATGGAAGAGAACTGGCACGAGACCTTCGGTAGGCTGAGACTGGTTGGGCATCGATCACATGTCCTGTCGCTCGATGAGATGAATTCACAGACATATAGAAGAATTCGGGCTCACCTTGGTTTACGTTTATCTGTTTCTTGTCCTCTTCTCGCTCTACTGCTCCGGTAATCGAGCGGAACAGTGATTCGTCACGAGATTGTCGCTCATCTTCACTGACGGAACCGGCGACGACATGATCTGCGGCCAGGTAAGATGGACAGACGATCGACAAGAACCCGTCTCGCTCACCTTGGTCTAACTCCATTTGATTCTCTTTTTCGTCACTCTCGCGCCCTACTTCCTTCTCGGTCTCATTGCTGGATGGGTTTCGCATTTGCTCTGGCTGACCGTTCGCCTCGTCGATAACTCTAGCGGAGGTTGGAACTGCTATTTGATCAAGCAGGGTCTGAAAAAGTCGATCGAACGTATGACTGCCAGTGGTAAAAACTGGTTGGTTCAGTGGCGCACTTGGTGGTTCTGGCATGATCAGGTGTCGACCGCTAACTGCCTCAAGGACGGGATAGCTGACGACTCTAGTGATATGGGGGTGAGCGCCAGTAATTTCTTCCCCGTGTCCCTTCGGTTCCGGCATTCCAATGCTGTTGTAAGCGATGACTTTGGGGCCTCGTTTCCAAGCTTCGTGTCTCCATGCCTCGTTCGCCTGCTCTTCGGTAAGATCCTGAGGTACGAGGGCTACGTTCCACGGAAAAGGCTCCAAAACGTCTGCTAGCGACATCGTCCCATCAAGGCTGGACAGCAAAGTCCCAGGTGCGATCAGACTGCTGTCTGGTTGCTTGTCGTAGACAATCTTGTGAGGATTGTACCGACAATCGCCGTCTATCAGATGTCTAGCGTTTGACGAGAGCTGCGACATGTGATTTTCGAGGTCGAGAACAACCGGAAGTCCGCCAAAGTCCTGTCGGCCATGCCACATGTATGGGTTGATCTTCATTAATTCCCGAATGTTGTGCTGTAACTCGTACTCGGTGACGCAAGGGAATTCGAGTGGTTCTCCAAAGGGAATCTTCTGCATCGTGTGATGAATGAGGTAGTCGAGGTGAGCAATTACGCCATTGACGTTGGCTCGCTCGGTATATGTGTGAAGGGAATCGATGCCGTGTTTCACCGTCATGACGGTGACAATGAACTTGAAGATTTTTGCTTCTTCCGCTGGAAGAAGCTCGGTGAGATAGTTCAGGGCTCGAGGGTCTACTCTCATCGCATCTCGACAGTGGGTCTCGTTCTGTGAGCGCTCGGACACCATGATGACCTGACGGGTAAGCTCATGAACAAGGCTTTTCGTCGTATTCGCCATTGGTCCAGCGACTGGTGCTCCAAGTGCGTCCTGCCCATTGATATAGATGCGCCGAGGGACGATGGTGCGGATTCTGTCGCGGGTAAGAGGTTCGAGCTCAGCCGTAATGGCTTGAAGACGAACGAGATCGGTCTCGAGCTCAATAAGCGGTGGTCCTTTGTCTCCTTTAGCTCCTTGTCGCATGGTGAATGAAATCTCGGACTCACCTGCGAGATTTTTCAACCGCAAATCTGCTCGCGCTACTGGCTCCATTCGGCAGCTCAGATCCAGCCTCTTCTCCTCCTTTCTCATTTCTATGGCTTGCACGATCTCGCTGTACAAACGGTTGCCTTGGCGAATGAGCTTCGGTTCCCCTGTGACTGGGTTTGTCGTGGTGAGGAACAATCCACAGGCAAACGGTACAGCTTTCCCAATGAAGCGTCGTCGGTCAATAATGGTCGCGAAGAAGATTTGGGTCTGGCCTGGAATCTCTTCCTCTAGACCGAACGGGTATTCATTGAAGAGCCGTCCCACAATAACCTCGAGCTTGGAGTGAGGTGCAAAAGCGATCTTGTCGAAGATGTGGTCATAGCTGGCGCCATACGGTGCGTGTTCGTCACGGTCGAGCATGCAAATTAGGCTAGAGCTGGCGGCAAGCGGTTTTCCCCGAGGAATTCCATGCTCCATAGCTTCCCCATCGAGGTTGAGCCAGTAGGCGTCATGAGTGCTGCTTGGCTGATTTCGGTTGGATCCAGATGTGGTGTCGCGTTCGTTATGATGGGCGTCGAGGTGAGCGCCAGCGCTGGTAGCACTGCCACTGCTGTCGGCCATCTTTGCCGATACTGTTTGGCTGTATTTGGTGGGGTCCTGGTTCTGACTCTCACCGTTGACCTGGACGTTGTCTTGGGGCGTTTTATCGCGTCGTTGAAGGACTCCTCTCGTTATAAGGTTCTCTCTTGTCACCTCAACATCTTCGACGGGCATTTGGCGCTGTTTGCGCATTGCTCGAGTTGGTACCTCGAGGACACAAGGCACCGGCTTGCTTGTCGTGGACATTGGTGAGTCAATTTCAACTGTTTCCCATATGTTTGGCTGAACAAGAGCCTGTTCAGTATTTCTTGTTGCTAGGAAAAAATTTTCTCCCCCTAGAATCTTGGCTTTAAGGTTATTAGCTTCTTGCTGCAAAATTCTTTGACTTGTCTCACAGTTTTCCAGCAGTGTCTGCTTGTCCTTTCCACCGCATAGCCTGTCATATTCCGCCGTGCAATCTTGGTTCTCCGGGTCTGAAGCTGCGGAATGTGGTCCCACTTCCATGGTAAGCCTTATTTCTCGGGCTATCGTTTCCAACTCTAGTTTTCGAGCCCTCACTGAAACCTCGAATTCTATTAGCTCTTTCCAGTGCCTTTCAATGCCCGATAAGGCACTAGAAAAATGCTGGGTTGCTGTCGGCGCTTCCAAGATTCTCGGCGTCAATTTCTGGTGCCTGGATGCTGTTGTTAGCTCGGCTTGGTCCCAACCATTCTCCTTCTCAGTGTTCTTATTGCCATTCACCCAGTCTGTTGGATCATTCCCGGTGAGTCTTTGCTGACGCGCTACCGACAATGGCTCACCTTGACTCGCAGTATTTGCCTGCGAGGCTATGTTATTTGGTATTCTCGGCGGTGTCGGGGATATAACCTTTGGTGTTTCTCCGGTCACATCGCCATCGATTGTGATTTGGTTATTGTCGCGTCGAGCTCCCTCTCGGGTGCTATCAGTGCGCACTTTATTTGTTTCGGTGAGCGCTTCTCCTTCTTTGCTCACTTTCTTTTCCGACTCGGGTTCTCCCGGGTCTACTATTCCAAGGAGCAGTGGGTTCTCCCATTCCACTGTCTCTGGCGTCACTGTTATTCCTTGCTTCATTTCGCTTTTGAGCGCTGACACTCGTTGCCGTAGATCTCGGGTTTTTGCCGCAAGATTGGCAAAAAGCTTCATTATCTGTTCTCGAATTTCAGGGCTTGTGTCGTAACTGCTCCCGATGCTCGAAAGAATGTCGGCAACCGATTTGTGCGGTTGTGAAGTAACTCTCGAGGCTCCCAGGTACCGTAGTAACTTGTTGCCAATATTCTCTGACCACTGATTTGTCTCAGCAGTTATCCTTGCAATTTCCGCTTGTTGCATGATTATATAGGTGGCCCACTCGGTCTTTAAGACCCCAGGCGCAGCCCATATCCCGCTATCTTGCCGACTCAGGTCATCTGTATGCCTCGTCTCCATTTTTGGTCGGTCATTTATCGCCACCCGACCTTTTCCGTCGAATTCCGGTGTCTTACGACTATCGACAGTCGACACATCCAGTACGAGGACGGCACTTGGTTGACGGAGCAATATAGTAGCATCCACTGCTACGACGTCAACCTCACCCTTGTCGACGCTCAGAACCCGAACAGTCGTGTTCATATTCCGATTAATCCAGTCCATTCCGAGGACGACGTCTTCCTCCCCGTCTTTCGAGGGGATTATTAGTGCTGAGATTGTGAATGTTTCGTCTTGGTAAGTGATCTTTATTGGAACAATTTCTTGTCCGTCACTCAACCATCTGTGGCGCAGTGTCTCTTCACCGAAAAGTCTTTCGACAAGTTTCTCGGTTATCGTAGTTGTCTCGTTCTGTGGTCGTAAAACGGCCGATAATTCTTCTTCATTGGTGAGTCTTACTCGGCACTTGAGCATGACGTCTTCTGACTTTGCTCGAATGCCTAGCTCACGCAACTTCCGTCCGTTTTCTCTTCCGACAATTTCCCAGTCTTTGCCGATAGCAATATCGTGGTCCATGTCTTCCACCAATTCCATTCTCAATTCGTACGTCTTTCCCCCGAACGTGATTCGTACGCAATTGAAAATGAAACCTTCTTCCAGATTATCAATTTCGCCTTCTTCCCAGCCCATCAACCATTGCGCTGCTGAACGACGCAGCAAGTTTTTGGTCACAGACGGTATGACTAGAGCCGTCAATCGAGATTCCTTACTGATTTTTACGTCGACTTTAGCGGTATGTGGCGCAGCTGATTCCAGATTCGCGGAACTCTGTTCTTTCTTGTCACTATTCAAGGTTAAGCCCTCGAACAGAGCAAGTTCTTCCTCGAGGTCTGATTTCGGTAGTACTGGTGCCAGTTTGGTCAAGTCGGAATGAGCTCGTTGGCGCCGCAGTGGGAAATTTGTACTTGAATGTTCTGTTACTGTCACGTATAAATCTTCGTGCATAGTAGTTTCATAGCCCGAATAATCACCTTCATTGCCTGAATCAATTGTCTGAGTGCTTGATTCTGGAACAATAGTGTCTAAGGCTTGAGCTGCGAGAACATGGATGGCGAGAGGTCACTTGGACTTGGCCAATGCGGCGTTACGTTCAGTGAGTTGGTTCGCCTTGAACGTGTAGCTCATTCGCTCTCCAGCGGCAGCCACTTCTAGTCCGATTATTTCCTGCAATTTGTCTTCCCAGAGTTTGCCTACTAGATGTGCGGTATAGCCATCGTATGCATGGGAAGGTCGTCCTTGCATACGTTTGAAGCCACCTCTTGTCGGTTGCGAGATGAAATCCATCTTCACCGCTTGACCATCTATCATAACGTCAACTTCAGTAAGGAACTTAATGGAATTATCCATTATTTCCTCCTGAAATTCCTCTGCGATGATTATCCCGTAACGTCCTTCGGGAACCAGGTAAATTTCTTCTTCCTGGTAGATCCCAAAGTAATGGCGCTCATCCCATATGATCAGGGGTGGTTCCATCTGGCTAGTGTCGGCATAACCATTTTCGCATAGCTGTGGCGCAATATTGGTTATTTGAGTCCGAGTCATGGCAGTGTGAAGTACTGCATCCCATGTTTCAGTGATCCAAATTCCACTTTTCTTCCATTGCGCTATCTTGTCATGTAACCGTGGTTCCTCGTTTTCGTAAACAAATGGCTTCGGTCTCCATCTGAACTCGAGTTCACCAGTTTCAGGGTTATAGGTCTCCTTACCCTCTTCGGCAAGATTGTTGTCGAAAACCTCTTCGCCTGTGTCATGAATGAGATTTCTGAGTTCACGACCATCTCGTTGAATGCTTTCATCTGTTACGGGTCCATCTTTGCTAGCTTCAACAACCATTCTGATTTCGGTATGGTCCTTTGTTGTCCAGACATGCATGTGTCGATCAGGGTGTTCAAAGTCCCAAGTACTTTGCAGTAAATGAGCTGTACGACCCATCTGTGCACGAAAGTGATTTGCTACAGCATGTTGTCCGCCAAAATACAAGTCATTATTTTTGGCACTGACATTGAGACGTCCTTGTAGCATACGACTTTGGATAGCTTCGTTGGCCTGAGTAACTGAGTCATTGAGTCTCACAGTTTCGTAGGCCCTTGGTTGAAGAGTTGAGTGGTTCTTCAATTTCCAAGTCCATAATTCGTCGCCTGAGGATGAGGAGGAGTAGTCGCTTTCCAACTCATTGAGGTAAAATGCTTCAAAATCCTTGGTGCGGGCTGTTTTCATGAGGTCGATGAGATCCGATCTCATATTGTATTCTTCTCCCATCTTGTACTCTCTCCATTCTGGACCCCATTCCACAGAAAATGCGGTTCCATCCCTTTGTGTTTTTACACTGATGCTGCGATGCCTAGGCTTGGCATGCCATTTGGTGTTAATGCGCATAGCCATTTTATGCAGTCGTATCTTCATTTGTCGGAGTGTCTCTGACTCATCAAGAGCAACTCCTGCAACTGCTTCTGGCCAGCCATTGTCCCATACTTCCTGCCAGTGTTCAGATGGGATCCAGGCGTCAACGGTTTGTGTCGGTGTAACACTTCGGGCTTCTGGCTCATTTGCATCAGAAGTACTATGGTCATTATTGCTTATACCGGCATTTGATCCTGCCATTTCTGTGTCAAATGTGCTTCCAACGGGCACTATGAACAGAAACATACCGTCATTATCATCATCAGATTCTCCTAGCGGCTCAGGAGTGTTTGGTCTGGCTGGAGGAATAACGACAGGATCCTGGTCCAGGATATGTACTGAGTATACCTGGGCCATTGGTGTTTCTTCTGTCATTGATGGGCTCCCAAAAGGTGGTACAGATTGAGGCCTCGCTGGTAATTTCCCTTTTACTTGTTTGGACAATTTCTGTGCCCAAACTGGACTGTCAGGGTCATTATATAGCCATTGCAATCGTCCATACTCCTCTTTGCCTGGCTCTCTCTCTTCCAATGGAGAGACAGAAAACATGCGTCGGCCGCATTCATCCGACTCATCATGGTCTGAGCTTGAACTTTTTGCTGGGTTGGAATGTACTGATCCACTTCCTTTCCGTCTCCCAACTAATTGTTTCAGCTTCTTCCAAGGTGATCCTGATTTTCTGGCGACGTCTCTCATAATATCCTGTTTGAACGACTCTCTGATTCTGCGATTACTGGAGTCATGATAGTCCACTCCCCATATCGCTGGATGGAGTCGAAATCCAAGCATACGCTTTACGTTTTTACCATTGGAGCGAGGTTCTGATTTAGAGAATATGTCCTGTGCTGCAGTGAAAAGGACTTCCTCTAGTTCATCCATTTCTGAAAATCCCTTATTAGTGACATTGCCCCAGATTATCTCTGCATCCTGGACAAAGTCAATACGAGCTCGTTCCAAGTCCAGGTTCGAGTGTACATCGCTTTTTCTCTTCTTTGACTCCCAGAGGTCATCAAAGCGATCTTTGACCTCTTGTAATTGTCGTAGGAGTCCAAGTGGAGGTCCAGCTTCATCAGGATTAAAATCCAGATCCTCGAAGGAATTTGTTGCACTGTGATAATTGGATATGTCGTCAAAGGAATGCGGGTTCTGGGCATAGACCTTTCTGATTTTATCAGAGTCGACCTTCCAACTCCACCATTCGACGTTTGGATTCCAGTAGCAATGTTCATGTTCAATGAAATGCAAGCACCCTGCTCCAAGAATGTCACTGATGAGATAATAAATGATCCTGCCCAACGAGGCACGAGTATCGAGAGACAGAATTTGATTCTGGGACCAGTTGTCTAGGTTCCATTCAATCCTGACGTCTGTCCAGTCTCTACTAGCACGAACTCGAATTGGTAATTCTCTGTCTCGAGCGTTCCAGACAGTAGTTGCTCGTTTTGCCAGTTCTCGGATTCTCCAAGCAAAGTTTTCGACTACTTCGCAAGCGTCTGGCCCAACCATTTCAATATCCAGTTCTGTAGTGATCACTGGGAGCTCAGCATAGTCTGAGATCAAATGTTGTTGTTGATCCCAATACCTATCGAGGCCTACTGCTCCAGCTTCAAAGTGCCAGGTCTCTCGTTTGTCAATGTTTGTTGGTGCAAGTGCGCCAAACACTTGTCTTGACAAATTTTTGAGCAGAGCATCAGGTTGTAGGTTGACCCATTCAGGTTCTATGTCTGGATCTCCCCTTTGTGGCCACTTGAGCTCTATGAAAGCTGGCTCAGTGTACACCCTGACTTCTATTTCTGGACAAGGCTGTGGTTGCTTGGCCCATATCTCCCTGAACTGTCTTGCAATCCAGTGTAACTTCCTAAGGTGTACTTCGGGTGTCAAATCTGGTAGTTCGTTTATCTGAGCGAGTTCTGCAAGCAGCTGGGCGTCCAGTTCTCGTTCATTACTATCAGCATAGCTCTCCTTTTCTGAGGGGGAGCCATCCGCATCGTGAGAATTTGATTCCTCAGGAAACCATGAGGGTTCAAGGTTTTCTGGGATTTCGTCATTTGCCCATGGGTCATAGTTGTCGCTGTTAACCCATTGGCTAGGATCATATGCTTCTGGTTCTGAACTCGAGCCATCCATAGTAGTTTCGTCGACTTCACTATCAGAGAGGGCTATTTTAGAAACTTGTGCTGATAAAATCATGGTTGGAGCATACCTTCTGGGTGCTTCATCTCTGATTATCCATCGTCTGATTTTACCAAATTCCGTGCATGGATCTGGTGAAATTCTGAAACCTTGACTAGGGGCTCCAGAGTTCATCCAGACATATTGCACTGACTGGTATACCATGTCGTTTGGATCTTCTGGCTTCGGAGGAACGGTATGAGTCACTGATTTTGTTGGAAAAATCATTACGTTCAACTGGTTCTGTTCAAAAGCCAGCCAAACTCCCAGCTCCATATTGGTGTTACTTCCTTTAGCCCAGAGATGCTCAATCTCGTTGGCCAAGTCATTGAGAGGATGAATATGAGCTGCTCGAGCTTTACTGTCCTTCTCCATTTGTCGCTGAGTGTCTCTGCCGACTGGTCGCATTGCAGGTCTCACCCGCAGGCCTGGCTCATTACTTGATGTGGTACCAGGTGCTCCACCTGCAGCTCTGATCTTTTCTTGGGTGTAGTAGATCCTGCTCCCAACGTTGGTGAAGTTTGAATCATCATATGTGGGAGGCTCCTCTCTACTGTAACCAGCATGATTGCTGATCCTATAGCGATGCATGTCACCATAAGTCCAACCAAGGTTTCTGTTGTGATAGAATTCCTCAGTGTTTCGGCCAGTGTTGTCCCATGCTTCCTTAAATACTGCAAGGAAAGGGTCGTCTTGATCGTAGTCCTCTGGATCAATATCCCTAGATCGCTCCCGTTGATCGAGAGTGCGCACAATGTCAATGGAACGCTCTATCTCGTCCACCCAGGCCTCGATGAAAGATGGTAGGCCTTGTAATGCATAGACAGCTTCAATGCGAGTTGGAATGTTGAATACTCTAATTCCAATTGCAATGAATTTATCTAAGTCATATTGTGCCTCTTGAGCTTCTCGGTCCTGAGGATGTTCGCAGTAGGTTTCAATCTGACTTTGTGACCCAAAGTCAGGCTGAGTTTCAGGTTCCAAGTTGACTTCTTCTCCAGTGGTGAATGATTCCAGAGTTTCTGGTGAGTTAGAGTGCTCTTCTGAGTTGACACTGGCTGGCACAATAATTGCACTGTAAACCAGGTTGGCCAAACCTCGTCGGGCTGCTTCCTGTTCTTTATACTGTATATTTCGCACTTTAGCCTTTATCCAGTCTCGGCCAAACTGGATTTCTGGCTTAAGTCCTTCAACAGTTTCGCAGTCCATGTAGGTGATAAATCCATCATGAACGATGTGTGCATCTGGCAGGGTATGCATGTATGTCCCTGTCCATGCTGTGTTGGTTCGTTTCAGAATATTGCGTAGATGTCCCAAGGAAATGGCTGTCTTGGCTCGAGCAAGGTTCAAAGTGCCTTTGGTTTGATAACCATTTATTGTAACGGCAAGTATTTCCCCATTTGCGAGCTCGCCAGTTCCCTCCCAATTATCTTCATGTCGTCCGCACAACTTCTGATTTTCTCGCATCTCCATGAACATTCCTACAGCATCTCGTCCAAGGCAGATGTCATGTGGTAGTCCCTTAGTGACAATGTACTCCAGAGGTAACTCAATGTTGTTGCAG
Source organism: Mycena floridula (assembly GCA_029320655.1). Taxonomy (NCBI): domain Eukaryota; kingdom Fungi; phylum Basidiomycota; class Agaricomycetes; order Agaricales; family Mycenaceae; genus Mycena; species Mycena floridula. The sequence continues at coordinate 316,953 of JARIHS010000071.1, read as the reverse complement.
TCAGTTGTAAGGGGATAAATGTGATCTTCCTCTCCCTTTCCAACTCCTGGGAGGTACCTCCTTAGCGTGGGAATACTGTCAATGAGTTCTTTGGATATCGTGTTGTAACGACGTCCAATGAAAATTCTGGCATTCCAGATGACACCTTCAACAAGTATGGGTACTCGATGAACGCCTTGTCGATACTGTGAAATTTGAGGGTCCATCATGGTGTATACTGGACGCTGTGAAATTTCCTTGGCTAAGGCTAACATTGCCTGGTATGGGTGGGCGATGTCTCCTGAACTTCTGATTCCTCCACCATTCAGAACCTTTTGACGGTCATGAACAGGTGCCCAAATGGTAGAATCCTTCTGACGCATTACGATTCCATGGCCTCGAGAGTGAGCGACGCGCATGTTGAGTTCATTTTCCTGACTCTCTCTCTCTTGTAGGAACTGTATGAGTCCTCGTCGTTCAGCTTCAAACTGCGAGGCAGCCTCATAGTTGAATTCCGCTTCAGTGGGCATTCCTGGCAATGGAGGCATAGTTTGCACTGGCACTTCCACTGGCAGTCCTTGGTGGTCCATTATCATACACACAAGTGGTGTCTGAGTGGGCATATCAAATAAGGAGTCCAAAGGGCCCTGAACATCTGGGGTACTTGGGTCAGCATTAATTTTTGACCATTTTGAATGGAACCGACCTTTGATGTAAGAGGATATGAGCGCATCCCAGTCCGCTGTAATCTTCTCATCCTGTACTTTTATCTGGTTCTCTTGTTCAGTGTTCTGAGCATATACACCATTTACTTTGTCACGTGCAGCTTGTTTGGCTGATTGTTGAGCAGCAGGGAGTAAATCAGCATATCGCTGCATCCATTCTCGCCCAAATACCAGAGCTTGCGGTGACCCAGTAGTGACTTCAAAGCTCTCGATGCCACTTCGTCCTTCGCAAGTGATTCTAATACCCCCAACTTTGCTCATTGGTTGCATTAGTTCACTCTTCCATGGCAGATCACTGACTACGGAAAGAAATTCGACTGATACGAGATTGCTGACAATGGTAGGATCCGTGATAGCTGGAACCCAGTTTGCCTCGAAAAGGACCTGGATATGTTCTTGCAGAGTTTCGTCTCTTTCTATGGCACTCTGTTCATCCAAGTCCCACCGGTGTAACAAGTTGGGTTCAGCGAAAATTTCTTTGTCGAGTGTCTCCTTCACCCAGCATTGTATGGGACTATGCTTTGGGTTCCAGCATCCACACACATAGCACTTGAAAGTGTGTGCCATCTGAAGTCGTACATTATTGAATCCTTCTGTCCAGCGTTTTACGGCACTTCTCTGAACATCATTTCGAGTCCAGGGTGACATAAGCGGACCTTCTAGACTAAGTCCAGAGTCAGAACCATGTCGTGTTCGACCACAGAGAAACTCTTTGTGAGTTGGTACTCCATGTTCAACTGGTCTATACACTCGGTCGTACCAGTCCCTGCCGAGTCGTAGAATGAAGGGTGGAAATGCCCGGATGGTAAATCCTTCGGTTGTGGTCGCATATTTGTACTTGATGCTTCTCCCTTTGTAATATTCGCCATCTGCCCATGCCTTTCGGCTGTGGCGGACAGGATCAACAAATGCAAGGGTTCGTTCTCCCATAGTGTTTCCAGCATGGGCAAGATCCACTTCGGCCATAATATCGATTGTGCCAAAACGAATGGTGATGAACTTTACGCCAGCCTCTGCATCAATGTCTTGTACTTGTATCCCATCTCTGTCCGAGCCAATGGAACTCCAGTTCACTGTTACGGATCTCAGCATGGTATCTTTTGGGTTGATAGTTTGTGTAGACTTACGATCTCCCAATTGGTATACTCTTGGTGATCCTGGAGAGCCAATGTTTGTTACAGAGTAAACATCGCCTCGTCCGGATGCATGGTACATTCTAGGTTGCCTGTGATAGGTCTCTCTATAGGTCCCACGGTCATGCACATATGTTGGTATGTCCAAGGCGTGAACTCTAGCTGGTTCAGTTGGATTGGTGAATAATTCCCAACGATCCTGCCCATCTGGCTCGAAGATGACAAAGGTACCTTCATCTCGTTCGTCAATGGACACTTTGTTGTCGAGCATGTATGGTCGTCCTAATAGCATTGGATAAGGCAATGTAGCTGGCCCTATGTGTAGGTTTGCTCTAGTCGAAATGGTTCCAATGTCGAGTCTGACACTACGAGAAAGCCCAACAAGCTCTCCATCGTTTCCATTTGCATCACGCATAGTGATTCTCTCCTCTGCTTTCTTTGGATATCGGATCGAAGAAGCGAATATGTCTTCGCGGACTATATTGAGCATAGATCCGCTATCGAGAATGGCTGCAACTGGTTTGCCTTGGCACTCAAACACAATGGTGATGAGTGGTGCTCTGTCACGACCTTCTGGTAACTTCATTTCTCGGCTCATAGCAATGTTGGTCACTGGAGTACCAGACACGGAATAGTCTGAGTAATCAGTTTCACTATCGCCATCATAGTAGTCAGGTTCCTGGTTGTACATTTCTGCTTGCAGAGCAGTGAGGAGTACTGCCTCATCCTCTGTAAGTGCCTTTGCATTCTTGAATTTGAGCAGTTTGGTGACTTCCTCTGCCATTTCGCGAGAAGTTCCCAAGTACTCCTCCATTGTTACCTCGATAGGTGTCTTCAGAATTTTTCGAGTGAGAGCTTTTATGTCGACTCTCTTCTGAATTTCACTTTGTCGAGGACTTCGCTTGCGAGCTTCATTTCCAGTGACATGCCCGTTGGACACATCTTTCATGATAACATCATGTGCTGGTGGGAAGCGAGCTTTACGAGCATCAATTGGAACTGGTTCTGGTACAGGTTCAGCAGGAGGCCTTGGCTCTGAACGTTCGGATGACTCACCAGCTGTCTTCTCCATAGGAACAATAGCAGGCTTTAATCCTCTGGTTTGGAGTCCTTCTCTGGGCATAGGCACTGGATTGGAACTGCGATATGGTGCTCGTTGTCCCATAGCGTCGTCCTTTGGTGCAACTGGTCTATCGCCTATCCTGACAGGTCGAGGTAATGCAGCATTCTCTTGTTGAGGTCGATTTTCAGCATGGATAGCCCTACCAATAGCAGAAGTACTATTTTGAGGTACTCGTGCCTTGTCATTTACTCGATCTCGAGCTTCACGACCTGTTCCCATTTCTTTGTCACCTTTGGCATATACTTCAGCTATTTGTGGCTCACCTGCCCAATTTACTTGGTGTAAGCCATTGGCCAGTTCACCTACATCAGCGCAAAAGGCGGACAGCGCTGGTGCTTGTGCATTGACAGTCCTTACAATGGAGTCTGCAAGGTATAGGCCATTAATGCGACGTACGGGTATTCCATTGGTGTATCGCAGCTTACCAAATTCATCTCTGTTGACATGCCCTTGTTGAATGAGTTCATTGATTCGAAGACAATTTCTTAGCATGTGATTTTCTTCTCCACAGCCAAAGCATCCCATCTCTTGATAGTTCTGAGTCTGGGTCATGGCTGGAGCCCCTTGATATCCTACTCCAGGCACAGGAATTCGATTTGGACCAGTTACTGGTGGTCCAGTTTGTACTGATTGAACAGCTGGTGGCTGTTGAGTAGTTTGTACTGCTTGCACGGGTTGTACAGGCCTCGGTTGTGAATAATACATGTTCCCACGTCGTACAGGGGGAGCAGGTTCATTAGGATTGGGAGGTTGTTTGACCATTTTAGCGACTACTGGGTTGATCAGGTAGGCCTGAGTGTACAATCCTCGATATGTGGGATCAGTGATTGACATTTCTGCCAGACGATTGATGAGCGAATTTAGGTCCACAGCCTCAGGAGCTTTCTTCTGATTTTTGGACTTGGAAGAGGACTGTTCCTGAGGTGGATCAGGCCTTGTCCTGCCTCTGGAGTTCCACTTTGATTCTTGTTCAAGTCGCTCTTTAACAAGCTTCTCAACAAGTTCGTCTAAGTCAGAGGTATCAGCCTTGCGACTATGTTTAGTACGTCGTGAGCGCTTACCTCCTTTAATGTCTTCATCATCACTGTTCTCGTCTCGTCGAGATTTGCGCTGTTGCTTCTTCTTAGTAAGCTTCCTCTTCTTATCCTTTCTTTGACGTTTGCGCTTGTAGTCGTGGTCACTGTCACTGTCCTCCGAATCATCAGAGTCGCTTTCCTCAGATGAGGATGAGTCTCTGTCTGAACCAGAGTCTGAGTCATCACTTTCGGAGTCGGACTCATAGTCACGATGCTTCCTAGACTTTGTTTTGCGACTCTTTGATCGCCTGGACCTCTCCAATTCATCATAGTATCTGTGACGTATGAATTGGTCCTGGATCATTTTGTCGACAGTGGCCATAGGAATGGGATCGGTAAGAGTAGCACCTCTATTTTGGTTAATGAAGCGCTCTTGGAGTTTCTCTCTGAGGTCACGTTCGATCCCCATGAAGAACTGTCCATCTCTTTGTCAAATGGTGATCATGTCTTTAGCGAGTAACCATCCTGCAATGGTCCCGAACTGGCGATTGTATCGTTTCCATGTCTCGAGGTTACCCATCTCTCTCTTTTCCCACTTGCGTGTGAGCTTCGTCAAGTCTTTGACATTGTATCGAGTGTCGACTCTCTCAGCATCATAGAAGTGCAAGAGGTCTTTCTCAAGACTGTCCCAATCTCTGTTGATGTAATTGATGTTGGACTCGATGAACTTCTCTTCGGTCCGTCCAACATAGTCTAGAAGTTTCTCACACTTCTCATCGTCAGTGACGACATTGTATGCTCGACATAGTTGAACGTATTGTCGAAGGAATTTGCGAACATAGGTGTAGTCACCCTTGAACTTCTTTGGTGCACCTTTGTTTGGTGGAAAGGGCATCATTTCAGGTGTACGATCATGGTAACGTCCACGACTGTATGACCTATGTCTATGGTGTCCATGTTCATCGTCATCTGTGTTGGATGAGATGATGCGTACAGGTTGGTTGCGGAGGTGAGGTGAATTTATAAGGTCAGAGTCACTTGAAGGTATCTCTGATACTGTATCAGCAGGTGAACTGAAGTTTGCAGGAGCATCAGTCTTTCGTCTGATGTTTAGTGGATTATCTGGCGTTGGTTCATACTCTGATTGATAAGGTAAGAGTTGAGCTCGACCTTTACCATATATAGTAGAAGTAGACGCACCCTGGTTACTTGAACTAATGTCTACCATGGGAGTAGTGAAGGACATTATGATGTTAGATGTAGTTGATGATGATGTAACTTGACGATGACCAAGCTAGATGATGATCAATGTTTATGTTGACCAAGTTAAACAATGACTAACTTGATGTTGTTTGTTGATGAGTGATACTAGTTGATGTCTTAGCAGTGGACGATGACCAAGACTTGACGATTACTGAAGCTGATTACTGATGAGATGATTAGGTGAGATGTCACTGTTACTGCTTACTGAAGTGTGACAATCTTTTCAAAATTCGAAGTCTTTTAGGGACTTAGAAAATTTTGCAATAGCTTCGCCGTAGGGCTGTGAAGGGTATGAAGCTGGAAAAATTTTGCAATAGCTCCGCCGTACAAATGATAAGTCTGTGAGGCTGAGAAAATTTTGCGATAGCTTCGCTGTATGATCTGGTGGGGAAAGGGAACTCGGTGAAAGATGAGTGGAGAGGGAAGAACTCGGTGAAGGTTAACGATGAACAGATAGCTCCCTCGCGGTGGGCTCCAGAAATGTAGCGTACCTCGGTTGTTGGCCGAAAAATACAACACTTCCCTCAACTAGATCTCGATAGGACTAGTCTGAGGTTTGTTCGTTGAGCTAGGTATACTTGTAGTGACCGTTTACTGTAGATCGTTATGACAATTACCAGTTGTTCCTTAGTGAATAGGAGGGATTATGGATCGCTGATGAGGGTTGTTGAGGTCTTCGTGCTTGTCTCTCAGGGTTTCGTGGATCCCTATGACAATGGTGGCGAGTATGATACAGGTAACAACAATGGTGAGCTTAGTGCTTCTTTTCTGTGAGCTTATAGCTTCTTTACGAGTCTTGTTCTTGAGAGAAATCGTTTCTCTAATACAGTTACTGAATGGTTCTGGGTCTTGAATGGTCTTGAGAAGGCTGAGATCGAGCTTGAGGAAGCTTGAACGAAGTCTTAATACTGTTACTGAAAGCTGGAACTGAATATCTGACAAATTGTCTGAACAATGTTGGTCACTGTGAGCAACGATGAGCAGACAGTAAACAGACTTACTGTAAGTCCGCTTGCTGAATCAACACTACAACAGAGTAAGCAACCACTGTGGTCCCTACTGCAGTTGAATATTGAGGGTGACCTTACCTTGGCCCACTGGATGGGGGATGCAAAGAAGATATATTTTGGCTGGGGCACCCTGGCCCTTTTATACTACTTTTCTATATTATGTAATTTACCTAGTCTTGAGATATTATTAATGGTTATGGCCCTGCTAAGTGTCTAGTGTTTCAAGTATGGCTAATTATAACTATTATGCTGACTAACACTTTGGTGACTTGGCTGAAACACTTATCTGAAACACTTTGGCTTTTACCATTTGTAAGCAATGAGTTCTTGTGGTGCTTTCTTGCTTCCCTTTCCCCTCTTCATTAATCCTCAATAAATTCCCTATTCCACTACTAAACCTTTATGATGTGTTGTTTTTGCTTCTGGGACATCACCTTGTCTCATACTATCCCATGACACGCTTTAACACGTTATAACACGTTCTATACTGCTCGGGTATTTTGGTAGGAGGTACTGGGGAGTGATCCTTTAGCTCGGTTCCAGCTGAAACAGATTATTTAAGCATACGTGCCTTAATTTACAGCTTTTGCTGAAGTAATCCAAAGCTGTTCAAGTGTTTCAGGGTTGTTTGGAAAGCTTAATAACACTTTGGTCTAAAATTACTCTCTTGTGCTGAAGTAATTCAAAGCTGTTCAAGTGTTTCAAGGTTGTTTGAAAAGCTTAATAACACTTTGGTCTAAAATTACTCCCTTTTGCTGAAGTAATTCAAGACCTTACAAGTGTTTCAAGACTGCCCTGCATGCTTAATAATGTATGTTTGGTGTTTCAGGCTCTTAGTAAGCCTATCAGAGGTTCCTAGCCATGTATTTCCATGCTTCCGCGGTTCTGTGGGGGATTGTCAGGGTCCATCAAGGATCCTCATGATGCGCGCCTGCATCATGATGAGTCGGCTGATGCATCATGACTCCTCTGATGCGGCTGCGCGTCATTACGGCTTCCGGAGTCATCGCGGCGACCTTGTGAGCACTGCCTTCAGTTACAGGCACGGAGTTCTCACGGTTTTGACAGTTTTTATTAGGCTGTGCGCCTCATGCTGTGCTCGCCTCATGCCTTGCTCACATAAGCTCCGCTTTTACTGCAGGCTCAAGCTCCTGCCAATCACCTCTATTTCTGCAGAAACAACTTTTCTGCGGGACACTGCATGGACCAGTTTCAGCTGTAGCAAAAACATTAGAATCACGTACTATCAAACAAAATGAAAAAGGACTTACAATCTGCTCATGCTGGACTTTGCTTAAAAGCACAGATATGTATTCTCGTGTCTGTTTGGAGATTCGGGTGTAGTGAAGGTTTTGGTTTCCCAAATCATGATTATGTTGGGGCTGTAGACGACCAAGGACTTTTGAAGTGCTGTGATAAAACTTGACGGTGACCTGCAGACTTAACTTCTGCTGAAAGCCTTCCTAAGCCTTAATTAAGCCTTAGCATCATCACGTGTTTATTATATTATATACTCGTGGTCACACTTAGTAACCGTGATTTCATCATTTCCCCACCAAAACGGCAGTTTTGCATCTTGATTTCTCGCTCACAAATGGTTGGATTGACTTGAAATAAGGTGCAAAACAACTCCAAAAAGCGACCTCTTTCTGTTCCTTGCATCATATTTGCTCTGTGACACCTGTATCCCAAGTTATAAGTTTTGCATTTTTCCGGACATCCATGCTTCAGTGTACACATCCGCAATCAAAAAACCCACCTGTATTTGAATGGTACCACATTCTTGACACCTCAAAATGCAAGCTTTTCACAACTTACCGCTTGGGAAAATACCCACTTGCTGTGGAGTTATCGGACCAAGAATAAATCACGGTTACTAAGTGTGACCACGAGTAACTATCAGAATTTTTATTTCTTGGTTTTTATACAAATCTTACAATGCCAGCACCCAAGGGCTCGCTCTGGCAATATTTTCACAAGGGAGAAAAGGCCAACCCCTCCCATTACAGGGCCCATTGCTATGGCTGCATTGAAAGCCACCGTCCTGCAACAGCACCAATTTTTGTCAGCAGTGATTCAGATGACCCATATGCTGAACTGGACCGTGAAGGCTGGTTTAAGGCTGGTTGGTATATTCCTGTGACATTGTACCACAGCTGAATTTTCCTGTAGCATTGGCAAAGACCGGGACTGGCGTCCTCGGAGAAAAGAAGGCCATGACTGCGCACCTCAAGAAATGCACCAATGCTTCAAGCTTCTCTTCGGTGGCGCCAGCAAAAAGCCAATTCAGCGTCAACCACGACGAGCATTTAATCGGAAGGTTCTATTGATGGAATTACTAGGTGCTGAGGCCGATGATGAGGCACCTGATGATGGTGAATTGGAAGGGTCTGGTGATGACTATGAGGGCTAGCTATAGTTCATTATATGTTACATGGTACAGGTTATTCGGACATGCAGTACAACATGTAACATTTAGCACTGCCACTGACACGTGATGGGCCTGGCTTAAGATCACCTTAACTTGAACTTAAGTTAAGGTCGGTTATTAAGTGTTAAGGGCTTAACTTGGAGATTTGCCCTTAATAAGGCCTTAAGCCGCATCACTGATCTTGACCCACTTAGAATCTCCTCATGACACTCCACTTCGACAGCAGACCCAGCGCTGGGATTCAGTTTTGGCCAGACTTTTGGTACGTCAAACAAAGCTCAACAGCCTTTGGATGCTGTTCTGACTCCAGCCAGCGCTTGAATGATGCTTTGTCATCCCATGTCATGTTGAATCTGCCAGAAGCGAGATCTGCATCGTATGAACCTTCGGTGAAGAGGATTCCAATAACACTGGTGACATCGGGATCACAATATGGGCCCCATGATTTAGCATCATCGAGAGGTGATACAGCATAAGGAATGGGATTGGGTACTGCAACTGAGAATTCATGGTAATCGAAGATGTCGGCCAAATCGTCTAATGGAGATGAGAGCTCTGGAGAGACTGATGGGCTTTGCGCTGGTGGCGTCCAGAAATCCCAGGGTAGATTGGCAAGCTGAGCAATATTAGAGGCATCTGAGAAAGATTGCGAGGAGGTTGCTACAGGGACTGGAGAGAATTGCTGGCTTGGGCTCTGGGAATGGTATGCATTTGCATGGGAAAATAGAGAATCTAGTCCTGCTGGTGGGTCAAAATGAATGACTGGTGCTTTAATTTGACATCTACCAGCCCTCAGAGGCATATTGAGATTTAGTGTTGGTGAGATTCAAGGTTTAACCCCAGTGAAAGGTCGGTGGATGCTCCTCGATGCTCTTCGATGACAGTCGATGCTCACCGATTTTGCTCGATAATCGGTTGGCATCGACTAGCATCGAGGAAAATCACGGAGCATCGACCTGCATCCGAAATCCGCGGCTAGTATCAATGCCGCTCGATGTAGGTCAATGCTGGTCGATGCCAATCGATGCCAGTCGATGCATCTGATAGGTTCTTCCATAAAATCGATAGACATCGATAGAAATCAATTTATTGCAAGATATATAATACAAGGATAGTAAAAAAACGACCAAGTTGACTGTCCTGCCACCACCATATCGTAGAGTGTCACAAGTCCGTGAGGTTGTCCAGCACCTAAGAAGGTCTTTCGACTGAACAGGAAATCAGCGAAATGTCAAGGTGGCCAGTGAGACATCATACCTGGGGAATTTGAGTCATTGACAGTCGAGCTGAAAAGGGTTTAAGGTGGAGTAAAAGGACTATGAAATTCAAACGTACTGGAGGGTCTCAGTACCGACGAAGAGCAGTAATAAATGCCAAAGCGACAGCAAGAATATCTGCAAGAGATGCATCAGCAAAGGTTGAAACAAATCAAAGCAAGACTGACCAGCAGCTAGACTCGGAAGCCTGGAAAAACAGGGTTGTACCCGACAAAGGATGGGTAGACTGGAAAACATACTAGAATCTCCGAACTCGATAGCACAAGCAGTCGAGATGACAATTTGAGGTCAAAGGCCGAGGTGAACTAGACAATAAGGGCTTTGAGAATGGATTTCAGCAAGAAGCTGCGCTTACCGAGATGCAGCTGGCGGTAGAATGTCGCAGAAGGCACGAAGAAATGGAAGGAGAAAACCGACCTGGAGCAGGTCTAACAAATGAGCGATGTCCAAGAAAATCAAGGTAAAATATACCTGCTTTCTACAGCCAATCCAGGCTGTCGCTATCTGGAAAGACATTTGCGTAATGAATATCCAGAGAGCAAGGACAAGAAGGGTGTATTGGAATGAAAATCAGCACCACTGGGATGGAAGACGACCTGCTGGGTCTCTGGGGCAAATCCACAGCGCTCAGGCAATTCTGGAGGATCTGCACTGGTGCTGGAGCCTTGAATTGAAGCGCTTGTGACGATAGCGCGCGAGATATTTCGAAATTGGCCCAGAAGCTTGATCGCGGTGTTGGTGGGGTAAAAATGGACCATGTGGGATATAACACGGGATACTGATGTGAAATGACCATTAGAGGAGCTTTATGTGTAAAGGATATGGCCTGAGCATCATGACGACTGACGGGAAAAGCCAGCTCATGGCGCTGGTGGAAGCGAGCAACCAAGGAGTGTGGGAATTTTCCCCAAGCCGAAATTTTATCAAGTCCATCAACTGACACAATGCGTATGGGACTGTTGCGCGGGACTCGACTACCATCGATTAAAATCCACCCGAATCGACGCCTCAGCCAAAAAATCGATGAAAATCGATGTGCATCAACCAACATCGACTAACATCGACTGACTTCTCACTGGGGTTTAACACGACCAACAAGGCGCTGCGCTAGGAGACGAGGCGCGCGATGTCACCTGATAGACCTGATAGAGCAAACAGAATCACACAGTAACGAGTGTCACACCTGGGAATAAATAAAATATGAAAGTACCGCCTTTGCGGTAGTAACCAAAAACAAAACATTAAAAAATCTTATCTCTTATCTTTGGTGCGATAAGGTCAGGTGACAGATGCTGGGTTCAGATATCGGTCTCTGTCCGTCCCGAAATCCGCTCAGGATACTCGAGGACTGTCACGGACCCGGGTGCAGCAGTGAGGCGCATCAGTTAAACAGTTCCCATGTCTGCGTGTCATAGCCGGTTTCTCAGTGTTTCCCAGCACATGACCGTCACGTTCGCATGTACGGATATATTTGTGGTGCAATACAATACAATTTGTGGTACATGCTCGTTATATCTGTTCCTCACAATACATGACCTGAGACCAGAACAATGGTTCATACTTACAAACTGATTTAGCGCGCACCCAGACCCGGCTGAGCGGGCTGACTGCACAGCATTGTACATGGTGCTTGCGGAATTCAAGATTTCCGCAAGCACCTTGTACAATCACATGACCTCTCATTCAACACATAGTTTTGTTTGAAAATAACTGTTGAATAAGAACATTAGGTGTGCTATAGCTATGTAATGTAAAAAAAATAAGCAGTATCAAGTAAAGGAATGGAATCAAATGGAAAAGAAGGGCTCGGACATTAGGATATCCTCATCACTCTCACAGGGATATAAGGGCCGCCCAGCATCCTCCTCATCAACAGGATCACTATAGATATAATCCCGGTCTCTGAGATCATCCAGAAAGCGATCAAATGTTGGTGGTGCCCAAGTCCGGTTGTTTTGATGAGACGCTGATGTAAGCTCCCACGCCTCGGCTAACCTGAAATCATGTCCGCCTGCTACAACTGCTACGATATTATTTTCTTCACACTGCAAACCAATTGACATGCCCCAGGACCAGCTCATACAATGATACATGTTGTCTAGCCCCCTGAATGTAAGAAATGGCCACGAAGGTAGGTTCGGAAAGGTTCTAGGCCGCCGAGCATGCCAAATTAGGGGCTCATGTTACTCGTCCATATACTCAGATATCCTACCTCAAGTTTGGAGGCTGTTAGCTACCAGTGGAACACCATTTGACGAGATATGGAGCAGGAAAGATGTGACAAGAGCAACTAGTCACACGGTGTCACAGCCAAAATGTCGGTGCAACTTTTGGGCCATTTCCGGTCCGCGCCCATCAAAAACCGGCCTCAGGCTCAATTTATCAGCCGGGAGATTACTTTAAATAGATTTCCATTTCCGCACCTGCAGCCGGTTTATGAGTTTGACCACTCAAATTCCGTACCATGTGACTTCTATCTAAGAAAATCTATTTGATTCAAAGAATATGTCCCCTCAATGGATGCCAGCATATAAGCCATGGCACCCGGGCCACACACGATTTTCGGAGATACTCCATTTTTGGGTGACTTTGTCAACAATGACAAACTTTGATCGCTTGGTGACAGTTGGGCACCTCCACAAATGTGCCATCTTGCAAGCCAATAAAGTCATGCTCAAGCTCCCAATGCTTTCCTGGCTGAGCATCATCGTCAGACAAAACAATGGCATCTGGATCTGAAAACATCAGTGAGAAGAATTCAAGGAAAAAACCAAAACCAATAGAGATTGACTTACGTCTACTGGGCCCAGCAGTGGGTTGCTTTGTCTTACGCCGACTCTTGAGGCCCGGGTGTTGTTCCTTCAATGACTTTGCCTGTTCACGTAACTCCTTGGCTCGCTGCTGTGTTGCGGCAAGCTCGAGCTCAATTTCATTGAGTGCAGATGATGTCGCACTTGACTCTCGAGCTTTGCTGCGGCGGCCATCCTGGCGTGTAGCATTGCTTGTAAAGCGATCCTGGGGAGTGTTGTTCGCCTTTGTAAGGATCCCATTTTGGATTGCTTGTTGAATTACACGGGCCGTCTTGTTGTCACTTTTCTCCGTCCTGAAAGTATATCAGATATTGAAGCAAATGAAAAGAGGAGTACGAACATCATTGCAGCCATGACCATACTGCGTCCAACACCTTTAACCTGGTTATCTTGAACATGGCTTCCCTCTACCGCATTAGAGTTGTTTGGAGCGAGATCAAAGTGGTTCTTGTTCATCTGAGTGAGGTGACGATTGAGAGAAGGAAGCAGCCAGGGATACATCGTCTTGTGGGCCCACCAAGCTTGAATTATATTCAGGAAACATTGTTTAACAACTGCTAGCACCGCACCTTTGATCTTCTTGTTTTGACTAATATTGCAGAAGAGATTGAATGTTTCAATCTTGTCATTCATGCTGAGATATGGGAAGTTTTGGAGATACTCCAGTTCCTCAGGTGCAATGTGAGAGCATAGCTCAAGCACTCCTCTAGAGAGAGTGGATGAATATAGGCTGTTTCCGTTTGATATTGTCCACAACTCACCGAATGTAATGAACAATACATGTCTTCCACAAATAGAGCAAAATCTCATCCGCAGAGAATGACGACTGACCAGAGACTGCAGGATTGTTCAAGTTGCGTGAGAGAATGCAATCTGCAAACCCTTGAGCCTGTGCTGCCTCTGAATCACCAATGCCACATATAAGCTTTGCGGTCTTAGAAAACAGCCTAAATGTTAGTTTCTGATTTGTGAGTCGATCCACAGCATCAAAGATGCCATTCCAAAGTCGGCAGAAAGCAGGCCTGGTGGCGCGGTTTGTCCACACTCGACCAACAACAAGACCTGGTAGATTTATTCAGTACTAGTAAAACTGAGGTGTGTGATGGTCTGACTCACGCTTGTTTAACTGTCCACACCAGATGACAAGTTTCCATATGGGAACAATATAACGAGGCGGGCAATAAATACTGGACTTGCCAGGGTAAATATGCGACCCTTTTCTGCTAACAAGCTCCGGCATCGTTCAACTTTGTGAAGATTCAAGAAGATTGGGTCAACCAACAGTACATCCAGAATGGCCACAATCTCTTGACTTTTTGATCAGCAAAAGCAATGGAATATATCAATGTCAGTTTTCATTGAGTCAAGTACAACAACACGTCGGGATTTGCAAATAGACCTAAGCGCCATGGCGGGAGGTGATGAGCTGGCAGTAGTCACAGCCGTAATGTCACCCCGGCCGCTCGGTCGACGAGAAACGTGCAATCGGCTAAGCCGCCCTGAAACATAATGATATCGCTAAGATAGAAAGATAAGATATAATAATGTTTCGTTTCTTGTATATACTCCCGCCTTCGTCAGTTTGACCTTGCTTAACCCCGAGGACAAGCATTAATGCAAGTAGAACTCCACAATCAAAAGTCATACAATGCATAACCATGATGCCTGCTACGATTCTCTACCTTCGACATCTTAACACGACCGGTTGAAAGCCGAAGTCTGGGCAGCTCGGCAAGTATCAAAGGCCCGTGGACCTTATCATATTCCTCCACCGAGTCTCTCTTTCTCTTGAATGTCTCCACCACAAGAGAAAACATCAGCTTGCCCTCCTCACAAACTCTCACCGCGGGCAAATCAGGATGCACCATGGAACATGCACCTGAACTGCACTCAGCCTGCACTCAACTCGCACCTGAAAATTGAGTCACCAGGTCAAATAATAGATCCGAAACTTGACAGTTGCCATTTTGAGTGAACAATGTTGGAGGGTGTGTGATGCCGAGATGCCAATGACACACCGTGAGATCACCCTCTTTTAATGCTTTCTGTACTTTGTCAATCTTCACCAGTCATTAGGGTTAGGGTTAACTGCTCACAAAATTGGCCATGAATGACACCAGACCCTTCAAGTCAAGGAATAACAAATGATGCAATACAAGCAAAAAAAAAGCGGACTTGGTGTCAAATCTTTTCTACACAGCCCGTGATCACATCACATGTGAGAAAATGTGTCCAAAAGAAGCACATATTTTGGCAGGTGCAACTTGAGTGCAGTCTGACTGCATGTACCACAGGTGCATCATGCTTTGCCCGCGGTGTCTATGGCTGCAGGAAACCAGCAGGGTGTTTGAATAATAGGATCAGGTCGGGGGAAATGAGAAGGATATAATCTGGCAATGTAAATGACTTTTCTCAGCATGAATGTAGGGTTACCTTTTCAATAGATCCAACATCTGGGTTCTGTCCTCATTTGACAAGGGCAAGATGACTCCTTCTGATGTGGTGAGGACTCCCACAGTGTCTCTGAACCAAAGAGAGGCCAGAACACTGTCATCCCAGTGTTCCACGGCCAAGATCGTCCAGAGCATGGTGAAAGGAGTAGAAAAGGCTATTGGGACCGCCCACAAATTTGGTAATGTATTGATTTTGATCTTTGAAAAAGCGACGTATACCTAGCCATTTGTCGGTGTAAAGGTCTTATTGAGGAGAATAGGTGTCTGTTTGAACGAGGTAGGAGAATCCAGGCCTTGGTTTTGATCATGCTCACATTCAACAGTTTTGGCTAGACACACAATGTTTGCTTGTGTTGTGGATGGCATCAATCCATGGTTCGAGAAGAAGTATCAGTACATGTGCTTGTTGAGTGAATGGAGAAGAACTGGCTAGCCTAGAACCAGAGTGCATCATACAACCTGGGTAAGCTCTAGCCGGAACAACCCTTCACATTCTGATCATAGAGAATTGTCCCATCTGACTCATCCTGTTCAAAATCGATGATGTTGTGTGCTGGAGTGGAATAAGTCTATTCATGCTACTTGTACTATAATATTATCATTGGGTTATTAGAAAATGTGAATTCAGTCCATCCATGAAAATGCTGAGTTTCAATAGACTATGATATGCTGTCAACTGAATGCACTTGGCTCACAGACAAAATGGGTTGTGCGGAGCCCAGAGTGTATCGGATGACACAAATGGAGTAGTGGAATCTAGCTGTTAAGACCGTCAAGAAGAGAGGGTGACATGCGACGCTACAGGTCAACATTGACGGGCATATCATCCGAAATGATGAGGGCTAAACATGCACAAGAGGAGTTTTACAAACGAGGCCCTGTAAATATTCCATGGCAGTAGATGAGGAGTAAAAAAAACAACGTAGAATAAGATACGTATTATCTGTTTACATATGTTTGAGACGGCTAACTCGGAGTTCGAGCGAAGCTTAATGAAGCGTACATCAGTGCGGCCAACTCGGACTTCAGAGATACCATTTCGCAGCTCAGAAAAATGTACGTAAGGCTTTGGCTCTGTTAGGCTCGAGACATCCCGAACATCGGTACTTCCCGGACGGTTTCAGATCGTCGTGACAGCGAGGAGACCTGCTACACTTCGTTAAGCAAGGTGATTATCTAAGCTCTTGAGATCACATGACCTCTGGGTAAGGGAAATTCCCGCTACCTTGGTACCCGCCAAAAAAAGTATTTTGTGATGTGTGGCTGTGTTCATGGGGCGTGTCTTGACTCTTTCTGTTCTCTTGTGCCGATGCTCTCCTCCTTTCCGGTACTGTATTCCTCATGGGTCTTCTCTACATATTTTGCTGAATCCATGGTCTATCTTTGCTCTTTTCGGTGTCTTTTCTTTCAATACCCTCATTTGCCTTTTGGATCGTCGTCTCCTGGGTTTCACTGCTATGATAGTCGGCAAGACGAATACCCAGGTACAGTAACCAATGAAGGAAGCCATTTTTGTGCTCCATTATTGAATCAGAGATCAGAATACTGCACTGGAGGATAGTAGGCCCAGCCAAATGAAATCACTAGTGAAAGGCTGCTGAGATTGGGCGTCCTAAAACTCATGCCCGATGCCAATCGATGCCACGGCTAGGACTTGGCACGCATGGAGTCGGAAACACATGCAGTGCTTCGCGATCGGAGGCTGGTCCAGGAGTGTTTCATGGACCACTTCTGGAAACAGCTGTTGTTGGAAAGGATGCTCGTAAGTCGTGCTAATCATAACTTAATTAATATAGAATACTGCCCGTTCATTCAGAATCAGAAGGTACAGCTATTCTTATGAGGCTCCATAGCACCACACAGAAAGGGTTTTTGAGTGAGCCCAGGCCAGCGGGATGCCAACGCTCCGAAAATGTAGGAAGTTGGTGTCAAATTGGTGGCGACGCCTCAAACGCTGAGGATCATTTGTAAGAGCTCGATGTTCAAAAGCCGAGACATACCTTGTGATACCTGCCGTATCTCAGCGCCCTGGGCCAAACCTCTTGAGGAACTCGACTGATGGCGCGAAAGGAGAAAGAGCGGATCGGGTGTCGGTGCCGTGACATTATCATGTGTTTCATCATCACGGTGCTCTCCTGTTTCATCTTGGCGCAAGGCTCTCGCCCGCGTCGTCCTCTGAGTTTCACCTGGTCAGCAAGATGAATACCCAGGTAACCAATGCCTAGGAGCAAGGCTCTCGCCCGATTGTTTTACGAATGTATCTTCAATACACGATCGGGAACCGCGACGTCTTTCATCTGCAGACTTTGGCTCTTACCTTCATCGCCGCTCTCCATTCCCATCCTCCACATGCAATCATTCAGATTAGACGCTAAACTTGTCTCAGTCACCATCAATCCTGGAATTCTCTTTTCCTTACACAGCGGCCGCCTTGGTGCTCTATGAGGTGTCACTTTCGGAGCCTTGCGTATTCCCCTGCCTTCATGACATACAAACTTGTCAAAAGCAGACAGGGAGAGGTTGGATGAAATCAAGGAAATATTGCCACACATCCTTAGAATATTGTATTGATGGATCAATGAGGTACATATCAGCTCATGCGACTCACAAAGAAATCACGATGAACTGCAGTCTCGTCACGCGGAGTCGCGTACACAAGCACACACAGAACGTGATGCGAATACTTATGATATTATATATTTTAATATTAATAATATTATTTCTGAATTATTAATCCAGTGAATAAGGTGCCACGATGGTCACGTGAAAGTACCTGGATTTAGGTGGGAGGCTCAAGGGAGGCTGGAGAACTCTAGCGGCCGTTATATATTGTAGTGTATAGGCATGAGAGAATGAGATTAGCAGAAACTGCCTTAAACAGAGAATTGGGGTCTAGGTAGCGGGACCTGCCGCTCGCCGGCCTAATACGTTATGATCGGGAGGATAACTCAACAATGATTGGGGTGAACTGAATGTCTCACACAGTAAGACTTGTTGAAGGAGAATCAGGCAAGTCTATACCTTTGTCATGCAGGCCTGCTGGGTGAAATTGTGCACATTACAATCTGTAGTGACCCCACATTTCATTATTCACAGTCAAATCTGGCCATTAAATGGCTAGAGAGCCAACTGTTGTGACATCTATATGCTGTTCAATTTCCATCTCTTCTGCAGATTTAGAGGTGCCGAGTCCTAAATTCAGCACTGGGGCAATAAATTAAGAATATGGATAGAATCATGCTATAACCATGGGAAATCAAACCATGAGAAATCAGGTCAAGAAACATTCAGCGAGTCCTGAGAGCTGACCATGTGTACTCCGAGCCATCATCACATTGAGCCGACAGACAGAAAATGTAGCGCGACAAGCCCATGGGAAGAAGTTCCGCAAAAGGGAAGATATCACATGATGTTGGTAACCACAAGGATGACTAATGAGCCTATTTTCGAGGGCTAGTTGGCTGGTTCGGACAAAAATTGAGCTCTGACAGGGGCTAGAGCCGAGTTCAGGCAAAACATGGGGCAAAAACATTTTGGTTTTGACAAAAATTCCAAATTTTTGCGATTTGGATCTATCGCGCATTATTAGGGGTCCTAGATAGATAGATGGATTTACACAGCCTGGGCCCGAACAAAACCAACTGGCGTAATACTAGTGACATCATCAAATCGGCAATTAACTAAATCAACCACCTTGTCATTTAAACTTGTACCACTCGGACATGCAACTGAAATGGCCTACTCGAAAATGGGGAGAAAGTGCAGATTCATATTGTGTCCTCGGAAGCCAGTCTCTTGAATCTTTACGGCAAGGAAAAGGTTGTCTGGATACAGTAATGTCCGGATCAGCTTTTTTTTCTGAATACAATAAATTCCAAAAACGGTAAGCGAGGTTTAGCGAGGACGCGTGAGTCCCAGTCCAGCATTGGTCCGAGAGCCAAGTACTGTCTCTTGTGGTGAGTTGGTCTCCTGGGAGCAAAGTGCAGCTCTTCTACTTCACTGAAAATCTCCTGGGACTAACTTCGGAAGCTAAAAAGGTCCCAGGCATGACTGAGATGTCAGTATCTTGTTGCCGCCGGTTTGGCTACCCCGTTGGGAATTTTTATTTATTTTACAGCTGTTTTCAGAACGATAGAGGATTTTCATAAGTGCCAGAGCTAATTTCTTCTGCTTGTACATGTTGACGCTCCATCAAGTTTCCTGGCCAGAGTCGAGTCTCTAAATTCAGGATCTTTTATTCTCCATTTCATAGATGCATGAATACATTTCGTAGGATATTCATGTTTGTATTTGTAACCTTCCACAACTCGTTAGTACACTATTATATATCCTCGTTTCTTGGGAGTGCTTCTATGACAGTGTTCTGCTCACAGCAGAGAATGGAAGCGGCTTCAAAGCTTTACCAATGAACTGTGACAGTTTTCAGTACAAAGGCAGCAGTTATGTCAATCGGCTAATCTATCTGGCATCCAGGTTCAGTCAGGATAAGGTGGGATATGGTGCTCAAGATCAGATGCTTTCCAATTGTTTTTGAAGGTTGAGATAGGATGAATTTGGATGTGATGAGATCGGATCGGATTGGGATTTGGTTAGATTGAGCTAGGATGAAGTTGGGAACAGTTTGGTACGATATGACATGATATGATAGTCAGGATGGGATAAGATAGGATTCATCTAATGATATGCGGTTACTGTGTGCGGAAGTCCAGAGGTGAGTACTGTCTCGTTTTCCACTAGTCCATCGATGATCTGATTGAACAGTGCCTTTTAGGATGCTCTGCTAAGCAATGCGCAGGCTCCAAAGTGACTGTCGCCGAAAAGTAGCGGATTTATTGAATGAATGAACTATTGAGCTACTACTATACTCTGAGCAATCTAATGACTCACTAGATCTTTTAGGATACGTTTGAGCGCGGATTCGAGGCGCCAAAGTTAACAATACATTTTTTCATTTGGGCATGGTACATTCATTGATCACCCGGGGATAGTCTATATTCACTCGGGGTTTGCGCAGTCCACTCTTCTCCCTGAGTTCCCCGCCGGCTCGAGGGTCCGAATTGAGATGCATACGAGTATGTATCATTTTCAGGAGGCACTTCCTTACCGCCATATTTTCATTGGAACTCCCCTCCTTAATCCCAAGCTAGAATAACAAACATTGCGTGACCAGAATCGAGTTTCTGAATTCAGGTTTCTTTCTTCTCGATTTCATAGATACTTCATGGAACATTCATGTTTGTAACCTTCCACAGCTCGTCAGTACACTATTACGTGTCCTGATTGCTCGGGAGCGCTTTTATGACTGTGTTCTGCTCACAGCAAAGAATGAAAGGGGCTTCAAAGCTGTACCGATGAACTCTGACAGTATATCAGTTTAAAGTTATGTCAGTCGGCGGATTCATCTTTCATCCAGGTTCTGTCAGAGTCTAAAAATAACTTTGAAAGGATACCAACATGTTCAGCGAATCGTACAATCGATGCAGTTGAGCTCAACATAGCTCGAAGCTTTGCAGGTATAACTTATACTTTTAGCTGATGGGCGTTGTTTCAACTGAAATGGAGGTACTGGTCTCTGATCACGCACGTAACCATAAAATGGCAAGGCGAGATGTACTTGCAGAGTATTGAGATTCGAGATACGTACATTCATCTTTGATAGAAAGATTCACTTGTATTCCGTCGGGATACTAAATTGAGATTTCAAGTGAATCGGCCCTGTTGCACATTCTTACGAGGAGTAATATACAGGGCGCGAGCTGCCCAGACTCAAGAAGTCTCTCAGGATCCTCGAGCTATTGATGCAAGTGCCGTTGACGTGGCAAGGATCAGGATCAGATCAATGAATGCAATTGCATGTCACTGTTCGTGCGAAGGCCAGCCGGTGCGGGTGGTGTTGCCGTTATCTGATCGGGAAGGGTCCAGAGGCGTTTTTTCTAACCGTGTGGGACCGAAGCTAAGAAGTTGAGACCTGAAAGATCGCATGACCATATGCCTAAATATATCCCTTGATTTCAGCCTCTCTACTGAATTGATGATCGTGTAATTTGAGATTCGAGGAGGAGGTCGCTACAACGGTATAGAATCACGCATTGGGCGGCGTTTGTCGTCTTGACATCGCTGTAAGGATCCCAAGACTCGAGCAGTAATTTCAGTGATTTACAAAGCATCATTGCCAAAGTCAAGCCTGGCCAAATGTCCGCTTTCACTGCTTGTTTCATACTGGCGCTGAATTACGTTGCAGAAGGCTGATGATTTGACAACCCCACATGTGTTATGATACTGCTTTCCTTCCTTCCTTCCTTCCGTCCGACCGATTGACAGGTCAGTTCCGTCCTCGAGAGCCACCTGGCTATACTGGCTTACCATGCAATTGGATGCCCTCCCGCAACTGAACCCACGAGTCCCTAATCAGCTTCATCCCAGTACAAAATGAACTCCAGTAAAAAAATTCTCACACCCGAGAATACTATTTTTAACGCACGTTTAGCGCGCGCCCAAATGGCACTCGAAATTTCAAATAGACTACGTACATAAAGTGAGATCACCTGAGTCAGGCTGTTGGCCTACATAGCCGTTAATTCAATAGTCGATGGAGTGGAGTTCAAGTACGTACCTCCATATAATCCATCCTGGGCACGAGGTCATTTTGAAGTTCTTTAGTAGCCGACAAAATAATAAGCTCCATCCATCTCGGGCTGTTGGAACGGTATATAAGGGAAGGAAATATTGGACAAGTCCCTCAGTCAGACTCTCAACAAGTTCAGACTACAGTACAATGCTTTCCTTCACCAAAGTCTCTGTCCTCGTTGCTGTCTTCTTTGCCGCTCTCGGTGCCAACGCCGACATTATCGCTTGGAGTGGTGATGCATGCAATGGAGCTGAAGGCTCGAACGTCGCTTGCAACGGCGCCTGCATTGCCTTCGATGGAAGGCACTCATTCGAGGTAGGGATCAGATAATAAATGATTAGGACCATGGCTAATATTTCTATTTGAAGGTCGTCTCTGGACGCAATGAATGTGTCGTCCTGTTCGAAGGCGACGGCTGCACCGGGGAGGCCTTTAACTTTGGCTCTGAAGTCAGTGGGAGGTGCATCAATGTCAACACCGGCACTCCCATTGGATCCTTCAGCTGTTCCCCCTGTTAAATGTACAGGTGAGATCAAATGACCTCGCTACTCATCAAGGACCCGACCTCATATTACAGATTAACAAATGTACAGGAGTCTTTGTCCACAAGGTCTTTCTCTCTTGATAGTAGCGGATGTACGGATACTATCAAATGAATGTGTTCTTCAAGCTATATTTTACCGAACTCATTCTCGGTCATGGGACTATCTGTCTACTTCGAATCAGAAGTCCGAACTTGGATGTTTCCTTTTTTTCCAAATTCCAAATGGACACTTTCAACTTCACATCGAGTCGGGCCAACTTCTATCCTGGTACTTAATACGAACTGATCTCGAGATCTCGTCAAGGCTCATGTTACGGGCGTCTGTCACAGCCACTGACACAGCGCCGAGCGGATCTATTTCAAGTCGGGGTGCTTCTGGTCAAGGTTGTATTTTGACTGGTCCCAAGTGGTGTTCCGAATTCTTGGATTGGAAGAAAAATGGAAATTCATCAACCCTGGACGAAATTGATTTATGGCACTCTGGTACGGCCACAAGTATCCAACCAATCATATGAGTGGTGGCATTATCTGCGTGTGGTAGTGAGTTGTGGATATTTAGCTCTGGGAATAGGCACTACAAACATCCCAAGATATAGTCCTGTTGTTGCCACGCTCGAAAACAGCAGTAAAACGATGTTACATAATATCGGAGTTTGCATTAGCTGCTCCTCGTCTTCTGGGCTATCGAGTGCCTTCTCAACGCGACTTGTCACGATTTTAGGGCATAGAACAATGTATTATGCACTAAAGCATATTATAGTCAAATATTATCCAGGATTATATAGGCTACGGGGTTGAAATGGTCCAAATTGACAATTGTAGAGTGTCTGATTTTCATAACGCTATTGTGAGGTCCCACAAAGCTGGAAAGCGACATAACATAAGGCAATGATAGGATATATTGAAATTTGGAGAAATGGCGGCGGTGGCTCCGACGTTTTATTTGAATGGAGGGTCGGGGAGCAAGGCGCCTGAGCTCATCGTCGCTGGCATCCGCCAGGTGCCCAAGAGTCGGAGATAGCGGGTGAAATGTCGTTTGGAATACCACAAGAGATGGTATATCGACATTTTGGGCGGCCCTGGGTCCTTCTATACATCACTTGTGATCGTAACTGCTGCAGTCAGACCAGTAAAAAGGCTGACAACAACGCACCAGTTGTATGGCATCATATCTGTCCATGGACACCATCTCCATTTCCATATCCAATTCCATTCCTCCCCGAAAAAGCGACATATTCTGGCGGAAAGGCTCGAGTCTGAGAAGAATTTGGGTGGTATTTTCAAGGTATTTTCCACCCAAATTCTATCTCGGCCAATAAGTACTAGAGCTAGAGGGACGGTGAAAGGGGGACTCTGGACCTATGGAATGCGCACTTGACGTCTGGATAGCAACCAGAAGCAAACAAGAGGAGGACGGAGCGCTATGTCGTCGAGAACAAAAGCTTTGTGAACCATGCGACCTTTCAAACTCTGATATTATGTAACATTGTTTTACTGATGTATTTGATCGCGCCTAGGTGCAGACTAAGCACATCACCTATGGAATGGGTCGAGCCGATCGGATCAATTCTGACAGGTCAATTCTTTGTAGGTGGTTAAATAGCCTAAAAGGCCATATCCGAAGCGGATCCGCCCTACAAATCCTAATGGAGAAGGCGACGTCCGCTAGAACACGATGTCCGTCAACCGACTTGTCACATGTTTTCCCTTTGAAACCGAAATTGTGTGAGTAAAATCCAGGCTTGATTAACAGTTGAGAATACTTACTCAAAAGAGGATGGAATGGAATGGCATTGTCATTCGACGACATTCGATGTTGCTCGTGGTGATTAATAAGAGGCTTCTTCTCCGCGGACTTGACTCCTGCCTGCCCTGTCCGTCAGACGAATGACCAGTATATGTTGTAGACAGGGGAAATGGCTTTCAGCACTATATTCCTGTGAACAAGGGTTGCTACAATGGCGAATGAATAGAGCGCTCATAATTGAACCTTATCCCTGTAAAACCTTCAATGGACAGCCAGCAAAGCATATCGGAAGGATAATGTTGAATGAACAGGTCGTCGACTGTTGAGGGAATGGGAAGGCGACAGGAAAATGATCCTTTTCACCATACTATAGAGATCTGGAAGTCCAAAATGAGCTCAGAGAATTGACGAAAAGCGGAGCATACCGCGACGGCCCCCCAGTGGAGGACCGACTAGTTCTCGGTGGATGAAAATGGTGAAAGAATAGGTCTCCTAGTTCCAAATCAGTCCTTACTCGTTTCCACAACTGTAACGATGGTCGTATCGTCTCAATGGATGCCATGCAGCGGCGGCCGCTATTCCAACAGTCACACAGCACAAACCGGCTGGCCAGGTGGAGCAATGAAGACTGTTGGAAACCTGGAATGAAATGTCAATCTTCGGTTTCGCCACTGCGGGCTGGTTGCAGCCTGGCACTGGAGCGGCAGCCTGCGGCGACCTACGTGACCTGTTGCTATCTTTCATAATACTTATTTCCCCCCCGAACATTGATTTTTAATGGCATTAATTATGATACCGCGCCCGCAATCGAGCAATTACTTGAACCGGCAGATGGAGTTTGGACAGGTATGCCATATGTCGGCATACTTATTCTTTTTCATTCTCAAAATCTCCATGATGGGACTACTTATCACCCCCACACAAGCTCAACTGTCCTGAATTGCCGCATAACAGTGCATCGCGCCGCTCACACGTGCTGTGAATTTCCCATTTTCAGTCGTAATCAGGAGGATAATGTCCTCGAATCGAGCATGTATATAGCGCTTGATGTCCGTGGCCACAACCCGGAAACTAGGGCTTCTCGAGGCTGATGTTTTTCAGTCGCACAAATATCTCGTCCAACGGAGTGATGAGTCCGACGAACGATGGACGCCTTTACTTAACGCTCCTCCGTTTCGTCGGATCAGGCCTTTTAGGCCATTTGCTCAGCTACAAAGAAATGACAAAGAAATGGCCTCCTAGGCTCTTGTCCGTCGGCTCAGTCCAGCCTAGGTCTGAAGTAAGTTTGATCGTAACACATGTAGTATGCCTCATTCACACCACTTCGGTGTCTCCATGCGTGATCTTGAGTCCCGCCAATACGCAGGCTCTGAGGCTCACCATATCTTCCCGCCAAAATTTGACCTTGTGCATTCAAAAAACCAAAGTCAGGACGCCTGCTCTGTTTTGGAGCATGGACACAAAGAGCATCGGGACGTGATGGGCATGGGGACGGCGCCTCCGACTTTCAGATCACGAAGTTCCAAAACTGGCAGATGGCGCTCTTACTCCGAGTTTTGGTGCCCTTCCCCCTCTCAAACTCGGAGTCTCGACAGCGTCGTGGGCCCGAGGATCACGAGAGACATCAGCCGAGCGGTAGCACCACGATGAGGTCCTCGAAATACAAGACGGATTCGAGGGTGAGAGGTGAGAGGGGGCGAGAGCGGATGAAAAGGTCGAGGACGAGCCCGGGGGATTTCCGCAAGGGCGTCAAAGATCAACAGACGCTCCAATTTGGGAAGTTTTGAGCTCGTAGTGAAGGTACTGCTGCGGCTGAGAACACGGACGCTTCCAATCATTCACGTTGCATCCGAACACGCTGTCAACTGTCTAAGCTCATGACTCATCATGCACGGGGTACAGCCTCTGATTGGCTGCAGCATTCGGTCTGCTGCGCCAGGTCGTCCATTTCGCGACGTAGCGTTTCCGCTGAGAATATCTCCCCGGGGTCATCGGCAGGCAAAGTTTGCACGGTCGATATCACGTGGGTGTAACGGTCTCCTCGTCAGTTGCCGTGTGGCGTGAGTTTTACCACCTCGGCTTGCTCGGGCTTGTCGTTGCAAGCGAGATGCTGCTGCGCGCGTCGTCTTCATCACTTCGTCCTCTTGTCGTCCTCCTTGTGACTCCTGAGGACGGAGCAGGCGGGGGCATCTCAACGGGTTCATCCGCCATCGAGCGGATAAATGCTCCAAGGGTGAAGGGACTACTTAGACCGTGCAACTAGTGATCTCCTTATGCTTCAAAGTATCGCTCATCCACTTCAATTACTTGTGTAGTGAACTCAATCCTCAATGAACCAATGAGCAAACCCTTGCTTCAAGCATCGTTCAATGTTACTCATGGACTTTCAATGCACTTTCCTTCAAAACAACTCAGTAGTCATCATTAAAGTGACATAACACTTGTCAACTTTCAACTTTTTGGCCTTAATTTATACTCATCTGAATGTGATATTCAATTTTCCAGACCAGCAGATACTCACCACCTTTTCCTCTTGTACAGTTCGGGTCAACATTTCGCAACTTCCACATGAAAATGAGATAACATTCCCACTCTCGGCTTTTTCAACTTTTTGGGGTTTTCCAGGGTTGCATGAGCCTAGGCAACCTGAGTGACGTTTCACTGATTAGTGGTCTCTTGAAGACCCACAGCTCGGGCAATTCTAAAGTGGACTTGAATATTGCGTCGCTTCGCCAGATCGCAGTACTTATTAGCATAAGTGCCACCATTTATCTCCCATCTATCCGTCACTTGTGATCGTAACGGGTTTGGCTACTAGGGGAGACTACATCCATCCATATGTCGTCCCTTATTGTGTCCGGAGTCAAGGAAATTGGGAGATCATGAGGGTCTTGAAACTCGCTAGTAGCAATCGAAAAGACTGTGGACCGAAAGATAAGTAAAGCCTATAAGCAAAAAAAGAAATTCACGTTAGGTAAGTATTAGGCAAAAGGAGATAAGATCAATAAGGTAACCCGTTCTTTCAAAAGTCTTTCGAGGTTATCTGGCAGATTTTCTGCACTGTAACAGTTCTTTGAGCGAAATGCTTGTAAGAAAATTTCTATCTAAAGCTGGAGGTCGGCCAAACAAATGAAAATCCCTTTCAAGTTCATCCGTAGTGGCAACAGAAAAAAACTGTATACATCCAGAATCCATACAAAGCACATTTCCGCATGGTAAACTAAGAGTCCAAGAGCCTTCGAAAAACTACTCCGAGTCCGTGACCTTTTCAAAGTGGGCACGCAGACTCCAGGTAGAGACACCACGCCAGATCCCTTTCGACACCACCTGGATCCCATTCGACCTGGAGGTGAGCTTGATGGTATAAGGAACATCCAACTTGCCGACATGTACTGTGGCTGTCGCATGAATCGTCTCATTCGGCCCGGCAAGCACTGGGAAGGTTTGAATGTATTCCTTTCCAACTGTTTTCTCTGTACCCCAGGTCTGTTCGATGCTGGATGACATTTCAAGACTCGCAGTGACAGAGGCAACCTCGGGGATCCCGGCTACAGACATATGAGCTCTAACAAAGAGGAATATTGATACTGCCGACTCACCTGTAACGGATATGCCGACTGTCATTGTGAAGCCTTCGGTACGGGTGTAACTGCTAGTTTCAGATATACTCTTGGATACCGCGAATGACATTGTTTGGGGCTGATCCGAGGGATTGACCAGGACTTGGTCTGCAATGACCAGGGGGGTCCCGGCAAGAATAGAACCGTTCTGCAAATCATATTCTACACTGTCAACGCGCATGTCCTCGTACATCATGGTCCAGTGGCGGCGATTGAGAGTAATGCTACCATCGCTCGGCCACGGACAACAAGTAACGTGAGTCCAGCTTGTTGGGTGTGCGGTGCCCTTCGGTCCATCTATCCAGAAACTTATGCCATTATATATCAGCTGTACTTGACCTTCGAACACGCCATCACCGGCTCGAAGTTCGAAATAGCTGTGAATCAGAATATCTGTCACTATGATTCATGGCAGTGACTTTGAAATACGCACGTGCCAAGACCCGTCCCGGCGTCTATCAAATAAGAGTGGTCCCACCGTGCTGGGTCCCAATCCTTGATGTACAACTCCCTTCTAGTGTCGCGCGACATAATGCGATATGTGCCTGTGTTTGCTCCATCACCGGGGATCAGCGAGAACCAGTTGTATTCACTGGATTCCTCGGGTGTCTTGTTCATAGCACAGATAGGTGTCTTCTGCCCTGGGGGACAGACAAATAACGCGGTGTTGGTAGCCCCGCCAACAAGCTTGAAGAATACGTTTGGCGGTGGTATGTAGACAGGGGGTGGCATCCTGCAGGGGATATATATAAGTACAAGAAGATTTGCGAATGTCAAAGGAAATAACTTGATAAACTGGATGGAGATATTCCTGGGTAGATCTGTCAACTGGAGGTGGTTGCAGGTCTGAATTTTGGTGCCGACTTGTTACTGGCTTTTATAAGAGCAGGGTTTGGAGCACATCCCCGAAGTAGAAAAGTGACTAGAAGAGACCAAGCGGTGACAGTGAGCTGCCGACCTGGATCAATCTAGCGCAAGCCTACGGCTGTCATGGATTAGAGACAGAAGAAGCTCTGTATCAGAACCCAGCGAGGCAATGAAAGCACTTGAGGCAAACGATCCAAGCCAAAGAAGCGACATATCCACGGCCAGAGATTATATTGAAGATGAAAGAAGTTGCTTAAGGCGAGCATTGTCCAATGGGGGACCGTGACGAATGGTGATAAAGAATTGGAAGCAAAAGAAGTTACATATCAGCGGCCAGAGATTGGAGATGAAAGAACTCGAGGGGAGCGATGAGCGTCAAGAGCGGAAGGTTGTGCCGAATAGGTATTTAGAGCGCATCCTTGAAGCAGAGAAGTCACTAGAAGCGAGAAAGCGGTAACAGTGACCCGACCTAAATCAATTTACAGCAAGCCTCCGGCGGTCAGAGATTGGAGAAAAAACAAAGAAGCTCTATATCGGAAACCAGAGAAGAGATGGAAGAACTTCACGTGACCGATGAATGTGCAGATCGGCAACTGTGGGAATACCAATAAAGACCGGGCTGGAGCAAGCCAAAGAAGCTACCTATCCGCAGCCAGAGATTATATTGGAGATGAAAGAAGTTACTCGAGTCTTGTCTAGAGGGCGACTGTGGTGAATGGCGATAAAGACCTAGAAGCCAAAGAAGTTACAAGAACTTGAGGCGAGCTCGGTTGAGCGGCAAGTGCCGAATAGGATTTGGAGAGCATCCTTGGAGCAGAGAAGTCACTCCGACTCACTAGAAGCGAGCAATCGGTAACAGTGAGGACCTAAATCAATTTACAGCAAGCCTGCAGAGGTCGGAGATTGGAGAAAAAACAAAGAAGCTCTATATCGGAAGCCAGAGAAGAGATGGAAGAGCTTCAGGTGAACGATGACTCGGATGAATGTGCAGATCGGCATTTGTGCGAATGCCAAAAAAGAGTGAGACAGAGCAAGCCAAAGAAGCTTCAAATCCATGGTAGCCTCATAACCAGGCCCTCTGAAATCTCGAGGAGATCTGACGAGGGCTAAATCCGTGGCCAGAGATTATATTGGAGATGAAAGAAGTCACTACGTATCAGGGCTATATATAGATAGACCTAAGTAATACGTGAGCTATTATAAGGTTTATTGGAGCCCTGCTAATAAATGCTACATGGGTGCTGTTATTATGACCTATTCAGACCTGTTGGAACACCTTGAATATGTCCCACTAGGCGAAGGATACCCTCAAGCTCCATCTGCCATTGTGACAATCTGTGACAACCACATAATATAACTCCTTGGCAACGGCAGGTAACTATCTCGAGTGGTGCTGCCATAGCAAAAATGAAGCTGAGTGAGGCTTGAAGGTATTTCTATATTCAAAGGCTGTTGGGAACACTCACTAGAGACCTACTATCACCTAGTGTGATCTAGAGGTAGCTCATTCTGATCTCGTAGAACCTCCAATAGACCAGCTGTTATATCTTTAAATAGATGTGTGTTGGGATCTAATAGTATGTGGTGGGAGTAAATCAGAGATATTAGCACTGCCTCATATATGACCCTAATACGTAGTGAAATGCTCGTGGGGGGATGCTCGGCCCGCTAGTTCTTCCCGCGCTCTTTTGTTTCCCGCCATTGCGCCAACGGTCCTTTGGATCGTCATGCAGCAAGGTTTCTTGCTTTTTTTCACTACGTTGGTCCATGCTGGACCAAATCAGCTCTGGTGACTCCTCACCCTGGTGATACCCTTTGACAATATCCCGGTATCCGACCTCGACAAACTGAGGGAATGCAGTGCAATGACTTGGATGAGGCTCAAGCTCCCAATGAGAAGTCATGCGACTATGGTCGACTGGAACTGCGCGCGGATGACTAAAACGACTGTGGTCGACTACGGCAGATGGTAGGAGGGCGGGAGTTGCGTGTTGGAGGTTCGGGTTTGTGTCGGCGTCTTGACCAGCTAGCGCGCGCTTTTTGTTTCGTCTCATTATGCCATGTACTGTATTGGACTTGTGAAAGAAAATATTTTTGATCAAATTCCCACCATCCCTTGCCTCCATCGTTCCATCGTGCCTTCCTAAATCTGGCCTTCATATTCTCTCGTTTCTTGTCCAGCTACCTTGGCTCTTCCAATTAGAGCTTCATAATGGTCAATTAATTCCTTATCTCAAAAGAAATTGGCCCTTACCGCTGTTTTGCTCAACCAACAGGCCTGTGTCCTTTTTTCACCATTTCCCAAGCTTCCCTTGATCCATCTAGAGCTTCGCCAGAGGTTGAGATCTTGCAGGACCACAGTGGACCTCAGACCCTCATATCACACAAAAGGGCTTGTGAAGATGCACCTGTCACACCGCCGAAGAGAGCGAGACACGAGCAAAGTCTTTCAGGGTCGGCGAGTCTGAAAGGGATATCTGGATTGGAAAGTACAAAAGAGAGCTTTGGAGGAGAGCTTTCTGTTTCTGGACGAGAAGAGCACTCTTTCCCTGAAGCATATTTTGCTATTTCCGAAGAAGACGCTCGAGCGTTCGCTATTCGCAGACGAGAGCGTTTCTTTTCTGGACCAGAGCCTTCCATATCCAAAGGTGTTTCAGAATCGTCGTCGACGCCGAGGAAATGGAGCTCAGAAGAGCTTGATGATGTGCTTTTGGGGACCAAGAAACAGATATGGCAGATGTCGGAGATTGGGAAACTGACGACTTGGAGCTTGGAGAAAGACGATGGGCGGGGGGCGGGCCCGGTGGTGGCAAGGACGAAGAATATGACTCTGGCAAGAGTGAAAAGAGATCGCCGCGTAAAAGAAATGCTGCCCTGAGCACGAAGCAATTGAAACCGAAAAACTGTAACACCGAATTTGATAAAGCTTTTGTATGATA
Source organism: Mycena floridula (assembly GCA_029320655.1). Classification (NCBI taxonomy): domain Eukaryota; kingdom Fungi; phylum Basidiomycota; class Agaricomycetes; order Agaricales; family Mycenaceae; genus Mycena; species Mycena floridula. The sequence goes on along the minus strand of JARIHS010000071.1, from coordinate 285,388 downwards.
GAGTATACTTTCTTGTTTCCTTTCTGTGGCGACTGCCTTTTCTTTTATATTTGTTCTTTTGCTGTAAGTATGCCTTGTTCTTGTTGAATCGATATAGATTTGGTTTTTACTGGACATCAGATTTGTTCCGCACTCTTGAGGCTCCCGTGACTCTAAGCGCTGCAGGGCAACGGCAGATCTATTACCTGTCAAAGAATTCACCAGGCTACGTCAATATAGTCAATTTTGATTTCCTCATCTTTTCTGGTATTTTTTCTGTCAAGGACCAGGTTGTTATCTGGGCGTGGGTCCGCGGCCATTTCCCGGACTATGTGATGTGATACAGACCATACAAGCTACCTATCTACTGAAGGGATGTCAGTGCATGAGTCAATCATCTGAGTGGAAAAGAAAAGAAATAATAATTCGGCAGGCCCTAGGCACTTCAGGCGGATGTTATATGGTTGGGATCGGAAAGCTCGTGGCAATGAGGAGCTCCCGCCCGACAGCGTGGAGTGTACACGTGTCTCGGCAACTCGGCTTCAAATCATTTGATTCACGATTCGTGATGCGATTTAAGAATTGACAGCCCTTATGTTCCGTGTTTCTTCCCAGCTGGTTCCGGTTTCTTAATTGGAGCCCTGCAGCAACGTAAGCATAGCAAAGACGGTGCTCTCTGTTCCTGATAAGCCTCAATAATGACTTGGATAGGAGATCACACTGCACTGTCTGAAAACTGATAGCAGATGGCTTTCTCAATCAACCATGGTAGACCAGGAGGCGAGGCTGCGCGCCGTTCCGCGTGAGACCGCAGCCGTGATGCAACTAAAAGACATTGACAGATCAAGCTCAGGGTGCGATGCTACCGAACCATATATTTGTGCTTGAACAAAGATACCCGGCCCCGTCGCTCCTCATGCTTTTCCCTCAATTTGACGCTGCCAATTCCACGACACCTTTCGTTTCCTCGCCTCAATGGAGGGTAATAGGCTGCATCCTCTGATTTTCTAGTTGGTAAATGACCTTGAACCAGAAACCCGGCTTCGTGACAACACCAGATCGAAGGGTGAGCCTCGCTCAAGCGGCCTTGGAACAGTCTGTCAACTTGCTCAACTCGACCACCACCCTAATCACCGGTGAGCAATACCATTTAGCGTCTGAAGCAGTCTGTTATATTTTTGACTAGGTGGTGATACGACTACTACGGCAAGACTCTATTCTCAGATGGCGAGATTCGACCAGCTCACAAATCAAACCGTCTACCGGGATCAATTAATGAGCCTCTTCCCGACGGTCTTATCTCTATTCCCTGACTTCGTGAACCTGGATAACACGTGCGTGTTTCAAGTGTGTTCTGCCTCACCGAAAACTCAACGATCATAGCTTTGTCAGCCCCTTCCCTGTGTAATGTCTCTATTGATTCTGACCTTCATTATCAGACTGCCACAGCACTGTGAGTCCCTTGTCGCATTCTCCAATCCCTTGCTGACTGTCACAATGACCAGCATCTATGGTTATGCGGCAGCCATTGGATATTCGACATATCATGAGCCGAAATTTCTTGAATGGGCACAGCAAAGTTGGAATTTCGGGATGAATTACACTCTGTCGCAATCAGAGCTGGATGGCGCGAGCACTAACCCAAGGAATTACACGCTTGAGGCTCAATGTGCAGGAAGTAAGTCTCTCCCCGGCTGCTGTTCGGATAATACTGATATTGCATAGTAACTATGGCTGGGGGATGTCTCGCTGTGAGTCTGTAGAAGTCGAAAGAATATGAGCGCATCCTGAACACAGTTAGGAACCTAATGTCAACGGTCCTAGAATTAACAGTCTTTCAACCGGGTAAGAGCACTGCGGCGCTATTATTATACTTGGCTGAAATTCGTTTAGGAGTCTCCTCGTGTGAGTCCAGCACATCATTCCCGATGCTTGAGTTGATGTACGACTTGAGAAGAATGTCTGCTCTCCTGGCCGAATCAACTTCTAATGCCACGTATCTCACTGCGGCCCGGACCGGTGCAACTTTCATGCATTCACACCTTCTCAGTGTTCAGAACATTGTGCTAGATAGTATCTCTGCACAGGCCACTGACAATTGTGCCATTGATAACAATTCAATTTACTGGTACAATCAGGGCCTCATTGTAGAGGGTCTAGCCGTTCTGGCCTCGTTAGATCCCGGCGATGTTGATACTCAAAATCTGTGAGTTGCACCACAACGTGACCTGATCTCTGCTAATCTGTGGGTCAGCTTATACTCCACCATAGTGCCTGCAGTCACATATCCTCAATGGCACGCCACTGATGGAAGCGGTATCATTACTACTACTGGCCAACGTAAGCACGTTGAACAAGAGACTTGTCATCGCCGACTGACCGACGCTACTACTAAGGCGGTAGCAATGATTTTGTGATAAACGGAGTAATTGCTGCATATAACCGGAACCCTACAAACGAAGCTTTGCGGTCATACCTAAGAGATTACATTGGAGTTCAGGTAAAGCAAGACTTCTTGTCAAGATGCCTTCCTATATCTGACAGTATTTTTCAGTATAACGCCGTCCTGGACCTGGCAACTACAGGGAATGATATCTACAGCGAGTCCTGGATAGGAGCATCGCCCACGGAAGCTTACTCTCCCTTTGCTCAACGTGCCGCGATTAGTGTTCTCCTGGCCGGAATTTCCGTCCAGAATGACACTGCATCGGCACCAGTGGGTACTTCGTCACCTGCACCTGCGCCTGCACCTGCGCCTGCGCCACATAAATCCAAGGCTGGTCCCATCGCTGGTGGAATCGTCGGAGGACTTTTCCTGGTCGTTGTGATCATTAGCGCTATCTTCTTTCTGTATAGAAGAAGGCGGGGCCCGGCTCCCAGGAATATTATCGATCTCAATGAACCGGCGTATGTATCCGCTACCCGTGCTCCAGAGACACGTGCCATAACTTCGTCGGATACCCTGCCACCAATGGCTTCAAGGTTACTGGAGCTTGCGCCACAACCTTTGGAATTGCCACCTAGTTATCGGGAAGAATCGTTCAGTGCACGGACCGTCAATCCTGGTAACATTAACGAACGACCAACGGACACCGATTTAATCGCGGCTGGAAGAGCTCGGAAGGGAAACTGAGGGCTGGAGAAAAGTTCACTCAAGGGCCGTTCATTTGGCGACAGTTTGACAAGTAGTGTACAGAATACTTATACAGCTGAACAGATTTGGGTTCTTGGAGCTGAATATCGTGTTCATACAAAGGTTGCCAATCACTTGTCGTTGATCGAGATGCTCGCAGGTACTTTACGTCCTGTCCCAGTCACTGCGTTTCACATCCACCTATTCAAACTCAGACTAGGTCTGACTGAGTCTGAATAGATGGGAAAAGGCACCGATTCTGACTAATTCTGACTCAGTCAGACCTAGTCCGAGTCGGAATAGGTGGTCCCAAGCTCAGATAAGGGGCCATGAGACGCAATGAGTCTGGCGACGTAAAGGTGATCTTTCGTGCCATCGAACTCTGATATTCCTACCACAGAGACCATAGGCGAACTTGTGAGGTGAGTATCATTGGACTTTATAATAACCGAGATTATCCCTCAGATCCCAAACGGCTTTGACTTCGGATGAGATTTCGGATGACGAATTTTGAGTACGACTATATACAGAGGCCACCACAAATTGCCATTGAGTCCTTGCGATAGGTGCAGTCATCATCGTCATTCGGCTTGAAACGCTCGGGGACTTACCTGAACCTTCGGTCTTCTTTGCCCACTTTTACGTCGATCCGACACTCTTCTTGCTGGGGCCGAGTCTCACCTGGAGTTTCAATTCATCCCCTGCATTTTGAGGGGGCCTGGACAGAACTTGATCCAGATACTTCTATGCAGGTTGGTTCAGGTTGGGCCACGTGCGCTTAGGTATCTCATCACAGAAAATGTACCAAGAATATATAGTCAAATCTAGCAAGATAATGCCAATAAATCAAGATAAAGAAGGCCTCAAGAGGTGTGAACTAAAAAGACTTGACACTATAAGAGAAAATCTGACAATATAAAGGCAAATCTTGCCAAGTCTTGCAGTGTCATTTTGGCTAGCATTATCATGCAAGATGAGCAATATATTGAATGATGTGGTATATAAACTGATATAAAGCAGGCCGAGCTAGAGATGGCATTACCTCAGATGAGTGTGGCGCACATTCGGTCGCCTCGGATTGAGCCCATTGATCACGTGTCACGGACAATTTAAGCAAACGAAATAATGTAATCGCATTCGGAATACAATACAATGGCATAATCAACATGTGCAGTACTAAAACAAGATATCAGAGCAAATACGAGACAGTGAGAATAAGCAAACATACCAGTTATGCGAAAGACAGCGAGAAAGAGAGATAATACCTGAAAACTCAAGTCAGCATCATAGAATAATCCATAGAACAAGACTTACATTGTGCGGTTGGAACAGAGTGGAGACCAAAAACATCTGAGCTTGCAACTTGTCAGCGCAGGAGCGAGCAAAAGAGGCAACATAACATACATGGAACGATAGCGGAAATCATGAGCCTGGCATTCATGTCAGAGAATCAGAGCAGAAATCAAACTGATACGCACAGAAGAAACAGAGAGAAGGAAAGAAAAGTGTGATCTGATGAATACTGGCATTAGAAACGGAAAGGTTCACATGGGGAAAGCCATACCAAGCCACACCAGCTGCCGCCGCTTCAACTCGAGCCTTGTGACGAAGCTCCTTCTTACTCTTGATGGAAGCAAGAGCATCTTCTTCTTCACCGTCGCTCGGTTCTTCTTCAACATCTTGCTCAGCCTTCGGAAACATGAGGCTGTTTGAATGTGTCAGCGCGAAACAAAACATTGTGAGACCGTTACTTATTTCACCAAGCAAGCGTCTTGATCACCCTCCGAGTCACGGTCGTCGAAAAGCTTCAGACCGACTTGATAGAAATTTGGATCCTCGAAGCCACCATCTTGCATACCCCATTCCGGCGAGCATAGGTTTTTTGCAGCGCAAGTGCGAATGCTGTACAAGGTTGATGCAAGCGCGGGAAATTTGATTGTTGGCGCATTTTCAGACTAGCCATTCACTTGACAGCTTTCCCACTTGTACCACAGTCCGATAAAATAACTAAGCAGTGGATTCCAAGTGCTTTCTAGCATTCAGCTTGTGAGGTTGGGTGCTCTCTTGCAGCTCCCAGAAACTAACTGAGTCCATTGAAAACACTAAGGACTCGTACCTGCCGCTTGACGGCCTCTATCCCACTGGTTGCTAGCAGCCAGCAAAAGTTTGCAGCCGAATCTTTCACACTGTTCCCAGCTCTTTGTGGCTATGACAGTGCTGTCACTGCTGTGGACCCAAAATAGGCTTGGCAGCCTGGGAAACTACCAGCTGTTCAGAATGCTGTGCACAGCATACTCGACTAGCACTTCTTGCCACCCCCCACCATGAATCCCCATGCTGCATTGCTTGAATCACTGGCTAAAATCACCTCTTGTGCTCTGAAACTGGACCTCAATGGCACTCAGGTTGCTTTCTCCAACCGCTTGGCATCCCTACAAACCATCATTCGGTTCATGGGCAGTCAGGTCAGCGATAAAGATGTCCTTCAAGGCTTGGCAGCAAAAATCTCTGCCATAGCTATGAATTTGGATATGGAGCATCCAGTGTGGCTATTCACCTCAGAGGATGAGCAGGCCATTCTAGTGGCTATCGCTTATATTGAATCTCTCCTGGACTCAGGTCAACAGCAACCTTCAAGGTAAATAATTTGTGGCTAGGACCTAGATCACATTAATGCCTCTTCACAGTTTTCAGATTGCAGCTGGAGATGTGAATCCGGGTGGGTTGCATTTTTCCGTCTCTGACTTGTTTTTAGCTCAAGTCTTTCAGTAGCTACACCACACCATGCTAGGTCAAACACCTATGCACATGGATCATTCATGCAGATGAATGCTCATGATATTCATGCTGGTATGGTGTCTCTTTCATGCTGCTTAGAGCTAACTCTAGCTCAGTTACCGTGGGTGGATCAATCCTTTCCCACAATACTATCTCCAACAAAACTATCCAAATGAATGCGGATCCTGCTGTACGCCAAATAGTAGATGATCTTCAGGGGCGCGCCATTGGTGAATATTCCACTACATCACAATTTATTTGCATAAATTCATCTGGAACCTTAATATGAAAAGATGCCGAGACATGTAAGCTTGTTCCTATATTTCTGTTTCTGTTTATGGAGATACTTAATATGCTTTCAGTTCAAAGACGCAAAGAATTTCTGGAGTGGATTTCCAAGCTTGATTTTCAAGCTACGCAAATAGAGACATTTGCCAAACATGCTCCTGGAACTGGTGACTGGTTTTTCAAGAAACCTGAATTCGTTGGATGGAGGGATGGGAAAACAAAATTTTTGTGGTGTCCTGGGATACGTAAGTGAAACTAGATATATATTCTAGACCTATTGCTAATAATACTCCAGCTGGTGCTGGCAAGACCATTCTCTCGTGAGTTTACATATCCCTAATATTCCTGGCTAGCTAATGGTTTAAAGTTCAATCATTATTGATCATTTGAGATCAATTTCAGGACCAGCTCCAGCAGTCCTGTATGTATACTGTGACTACACTCATCAAAGTGATCATACTCCAACACAACTGCTAGGCAGTATGCTGAAGAAGCTTGTTCAGTATCGTCACACTATATCTGATCATTTACTGGCCTTACACAACAGTCATTTATCTCAAGAGACCTTCCCTGATGTGGCTGAACTCCTCACTGCTCTGCACACTGAAACATCATTCCATGAATGTGTCTACATCATTGTGGATGCCCTGGATGAATGCTCAGAGGATAATCAAGCACGGGAACTATTCTTTCCAACCAATCCTCAAGGACTTTGGTCACTACCTGATCATGTCCACCTTTTGATAACATCCAGAGACATTTTCTCAATAGCCCAAGAGTACCATGATGAGCCAAAAATTCCTATTGAGGCTCATCATGAGGATCTCCAAACATATATCAAGGGAAGAATCATCACTGATGTCAAGTTGAAAAGACTTGTAAAAAGTGATAAAACACTTGAAGCAGAGATTGTTGACCAGGTTATTCTGAAAGCAGCCGGAATGTAAGTCTGATCTGATTGGATCTAGTACCAAACTAATCAGCATGCCAGGTTTCTTCAGGCTCGTCTACATCTTGATGCGCTTGCTAGCCAACTTAGCCGCAAGGGGCTGCGTGTGGCATTGAGCGCACTCCCAAAAGGAATCATGGACTCATATGATGCTGCCATGGCACGTATCAGTGCTCAAGGGGAAGCAGAAAAGAAACTTGCACTTCAAGTTTTCTACTGGCTTGCTTATGCATATAGGCCACTGAGTATCAAGGAACTCCAACATGCTGTTGCTGTCTCTGAAGATATGACAGATATGGATTTTGATGCAGTTGTGGATGTGGATATATTGACTAGCATATGTGCTGGCTTGGTTATCATCAGGAAGGAGTACTCTCATTATGAACCAATTGTCCACCTTGTTCGTAAGTCATAATATTTTACATTGGTAACAAGATATTAATCAAGTCTTTTAGACTATACAACACATGAATACCTTCAACTGAAGCAGCAGCAACTCTTCCCTAACATTCATCCCTTGATGGCAATTACATGCCTCACATACATGTCTTTTGATGCTTTCAACTCAGATGACATCACTCCAGACATCTTGAACCTAGATCCCCTGTACGGATATGCTGTTTGTCATTGGGGAAAGCATGCGCAGCAGGATGAAGCAGCTGTATTCCAACATATGCTCAAGTTTTTTGAGAAGAAGAAGACAAATATCCCATATTGGACGCAGTATCGGGGATTGAGTATGACAGGAAAGTCACATATCCTCATGCTCCTTGGGCTACATCAAACATTAAAAATGTTGTTGTTGAAAGATGCTACATATGCTCATGACTTGGGTGAAGATGATCTGACACCCCTTGCATATGCATGCCGCAATGGCCACATTAATGTGGTCCACCTTCTTCTCTCTAGAGAGGATATCAATTCCAGCTCTATAAATACAAACCCTGGCAATCCACTTTTATTTGCTGTTAAGGAAGGCCATATGGACATTGTCAAGCTTCTCCTTCAGCAGCCATATATAGATACCACTGTTCAAGATTATGCTCAGCGCACAGCACTTTCTTATGCAGCTGCATGTGGTGACATTGAAATTGTCCAATGTCTTCTTCAGCAGAAGGATGTTGATCCTACCATCAGTGACCAAGATCAACGGACACCACTCTCATATGCTGCAGAGAATGGTCACCTCAAGATTATTAAACTGCTTCACCAGTGGAAAGATGTTGATCTTACCATCAGTGACCGAGACCAGCGAACACCACTGTCATATGCTGCAGAGAATGGCCACCTTGAGATTGTCAAACTTCTTCTCCAGTGGAAAGATATGACTTTCACTAGAAGCGAAGAAAATCAGCGGACACCACTGTCATATGCTGCAGAGAATGGTCATGTTGAGATTGTCAAACTTCTTCTCGAGGGGAAGGATATGACTTTTACTGTGAGTGACAAAAATCAGCTGTCACCACTATCCTATGCAGCTAAGAATGGTCACCTTGATATCATCAAAATTCTCCTGCAACAAGAGAATATAGATCCTAATAGCAGCACTAAAATGCCACCACTGACATGTGCTGCTGCTGGTGGCCATCTTGAGATTTTGAAGCTTCTTCTGGACTCAAAAAATGTGAATCCCAATGCTTGCGACTTATATGAGCGCACAGCACTATCATATGCAGCTCAGGAACGTGATATTGATATGGTCAATGTCCTCCTCCAGCAGCTACATATTGATCCCAATGCCACTAAAATGAAGCCGCCACTAACATTTGCTGCTTATTATGGCCATCCTGATGTTGCCCAGCTCCTCCTTGCACATAAGGACATAAATGTCAATGCCAGCAGTAAACGTCAAATTACCTCACTGGGATATGCTGCGATGGAAGGGCATTTCGACATTGTCAAGATCCTTGTTCAGGAACCAGATATTGATCTTTCACCTACTGATCCTGAGCAGAGAACACCACTATCCTACGCTGCTCAGCGGGGTTATATTGACATTGTTGAGCTTCTTCTTCAGCATGACAATGTCAGACCAGATGTCTGTGACAGATACCAGTGCTCAGCACTGTCATATGCAGCACAGAAGGGTCATACTGACATTGTTAAGCTTCTCCTTCAAAGAAAGGATGTCAATCCTGATTCTTGTGACATAGATGGGCGCACACCAGTGTCCTATGCAGCTGAAGGAGGCAGTCTTGACATAGTCAAAACCCTTCTTGACCAAAAACATGTTGATTTCAATGCTTGTGATAAAAAGCAATGGACACCACTGTTTTATGCAGCGAGAGAAGGTCATGTTGATATTGTCAGGCTGCTAGTGGAGCAGAAGGGTGTTGACCCTAATCTTCCTGATAAAAGCCATCAAACTCCACTGGTATATGCTGCGAAATGGGGTCACTTTGATATTGTCCAGCTGCTGATCAAATATTCCAATCAACTATCCATCAACAATGCCATTTCCATTGCTATTTCAACTGCAGATGAGCAACCCTACAATTGGGCAATGCCCACGCACTATTCAAAGATTGTCAAGCTTCTTCGGGAGCATGCCACAGACAATTAACTGGGTTGGACTACATAACAAGTATGTTAATGTAAACAGAAGCAGGGGATATTTAAATTGTGAATCTTGTTCAGTACCATTGATGAAATAAAAGGTCTTAACAATGAAACATTCAGTATCTAAGCAACTCATCCAGAATAAGGTCAAAGCAATTGCAGAAACAATAGGGTCGTTCACAGTAGCAATTATTCTCTGATTATTGGCTGATTATTGGTTTGATTAATCAAATTGATAATCACCAAATAATCAATTATTTTTGAATAATCAGGTCTGAGGCCAATTATGCAAGAATAATTGATTATTGCGTCGATTATTCTTTTTTGATTATTGGAGAAATTTCAATCTCCGCTGTATGCCAGCTCATCACAAACCGCCACGTCATTGTCATTTCCTTGGCCACCTCCCCATTGCAGGCTACCCATAAGCGTAGTAAGTCCTCTGTTCTGCACATATCTGCTACCAACTCACTCACCTTTCTTTTCTAGTACAGGTAAATGGTTCCAAAATGGCCCTGCCCTGGTGCTCTAGCTGTCGTGGCTGGCAAGACCTTTTGAGTTAGGTTGGATTTCCACTTGTGCTGAGATTTTGCTGGCTGTGCTTTTGGTATGTTCACCGAATTCATCAAGCAGTCCTGCTCTCAGAAGGACTGATTTCTACTCGGTATGTTCTTTACTCAGCACTGCACCCTCCCTGTCCTGGCTTGTGTATTACATGTAATATCTACCACTACATGCTGAATCAATTACATTTTTGTTGTATTGTCTGTTCCTTTCTTTGGCATAAAACACCCGAGACCCTTGTACTTCGTGTTTACGGTGGACTTGCGAATTCCATCTGTGGCTTACATCATGATCGGAGCTCAAAGTATTTCAGCCTGCCGCCGCAAGCCGAGAGCCGTGGGACCGATTATTATGGTGATTAATGTCCGATTAATGCCAAAAATCCTGGAGGGGGGTTTCACGGTAGCGATTATTGGCCGATTATTGACCTGATTAATCAGCTGATTAACATCATTTTCCTGCCAAACCCGAATAATTGACCAATAATCAGCCCAATAATCAGCCAATAATCGTCTACCGTGAACGACCCTAATGAAACAAAAAGAAAAAAGGTATAATTGTTGTGGAATGAGCTCAATACCTCTAGAAGCTCATGGAAGGTAATAGGGTCGTTCACAGTAACGATTATTGGTCAATTATTGGTTTGATTATTTTTCTGATTAATGGATAATCAAGTCGATAATCGAGAATTAATTGATTAATCGGTTGCTGTTTATCCCGACTTTTCAAACTCCGGTGGGCGCCCAAATCCCCCATCACGACCAGCACCAGCACCCGCCTTGCCCTTTCCCTTTCCCGCTGCCTTTGAGCCTTATCTTTTCCAATGTCATTGTATCTTTCTCTTCTTTTTCTACCACCCATGGCCTGCCAAAAGCAAACCAACAGCCAGCAAAACCACCAAAAAAACTGTCGCTCTGCTACCCCACTTTCTCCCATTCCAGCGGTTGGTCTCGCCAGGTGTCCAAACCAGCTGACATTTAACGTTAACGTGACGAATATGCGGTGAACGCTGCCTAATCTGCCATTATAACAAAATTTTTCTTTACTCAGTATGTCTCCTTGTTCTTCTCCCTTTCTTCCAGGCTCCGACGGCAATGTCATGAAGCAAATTGCGAGATTGGGCACCCTGGACCTAGGCCGGAGTATTCCCAGGTCACGGAAAGCAGTGATATTTGAAACATTTTCTGTGAGTTATTGTAACATCTTCATGTTCTTGTTATCTCAATTGACAGCAGACCCAGATACCTGAGTTGAAGGATGACGACCTTGGCCTTCTGACCACAAGGCTCATTAGTCTACGGTACTTAGATGCATTTAATCATCATTAAACCTTCATTCATGTCTATCTGGTGCTGGAAGTCTGTACAGCAGTGCTTGCAGGCATGGTCCTCAAGGTCATTGAGCAAAGATTGGCATTTGGGTACAGTGGGCATGCAAAATTGCGCGACAGCGATTATTGATTAGTCAGACCACTTGGTGCGCAGCTTGAAAGCGGCAGGCTGGCCGAGCAAATAATCACAACCGTTTTCATCTCCAAGTCCCCAATTATTGACCAATTATTGCCAAAATTCTAGCAGGGGGGTTTCACAGTACTGATTATTAGACCAATTATTTTCTGATTAATCATGTACTTTACTGCCAAACAACAGTAATTGACCATTAATCAGACCAACAATCAGACAATAATCGGCTACCGTGAACGACCCTAATGGAACATTGTGGAACAATCCAGCAACTTCGCGCCTCCCGAGATCCCTGAATGACTCAACTCTCTGAATGATATATAAACTCGTTACTTTCTTGTATTCTGTAGAATCAATTACATTTCCTCTTTACTCTTAACTCTCACTTTGTGCATCAAGACAAGCTTTTATTATCCTGTATCAACAATAATTCATAAACACATTGTGTTTTTTTGGTTCCACTACAGCATCCAAAGCTCCACTCCATCTCTCATTTCTTCCTCCTCGCTCTGAATTTGTCATAGCTCAGATAACCTCAAATGAGCAAGTGAAGGCTTCAAGTCCACTTAGTTCAGCAAGATGTGCCACGAGCCACTCAAAGACAAAGTTGGCGTATGAAGAAATGGAACATAGCTGGTAGCGTCAAGAGAAAGAGAGAAAGCTGGCTTCAAGGCCTACTCCATCATATCCAGAATGTGCTAACAAACAAATGAAATTGGTATCTAAACAAGTCAAAGCATATTGACAGAGCAGGAGCAATATTTGGTTCCGCTTCAGCATCAAACTTCTCTTGCTAACTTCACTTCCCTTCATAGCTACCTTCGTCCGACAATCCCCAACTCTCCAAAACTCCACCAACAACGACGCATACCCCATAAACACATCCCGACCGGGCCGAAAGCTTATCTAAATCTCCAGGAGCGAGTTGGCGAGCTTCGAGGGATTGGTTGAAAGGGATTTGAAGTCAGAAGAAGATGTCGGAAGGGATTCATTCACAGCTCCGCCGGACCCGATTTCGGACGTCGTATACGCCGTCGGAGGTCCTGAAGGAGATGGCGTGCGCATTCATGGGAGACGTGAAGGATGATGTGCTAGCTCCGACAGGACTTGTAGGAGCACCGTATGATGAACACGAAGCAGATGCGCCGTATGAGGTCGGGATCGGGAAGGATCCGACGATCAGACTATACGTCCTTTAATAGGCGAATATCCTCCGTATCCCTCTTTTGCTCCTGAATATGCCGTCACTACGCCCGGTGCGTATCCCGCCGTCATGCACGGGGGCATCTCAACGGGTTCATCCGCCATCGGATTGCTACACGATCGGATAAATGCGCGTGGGTGGATGCTCGACCCGGTGGTTCTTCCCACTCTTTTCTTCCCGCCATCCCGTGAATCGTCATGCAGCAAAACCTTTCAAGGTCGTCGATGAAAATACGAATCAGGTAGGTCTTGCTTTTTTTCGCTACGTTGGCGAAATGCAGTGCAATGACTTGGATGAGGATCAAGTTGATTGCAGATATCCTTTAGAAGATGGATCAGGATGTCATCTTCCTTTCCTCCACCCATTTGGAACACCTGATACCAGGATGACAAGCTTGCAGCGTGCGATCCCCCAGGCCATACAGATTCATCAATACTCCTCAGAGTTGGCATTCGCCGTTAATTAATGGATCTATACATATTTCAACTAGATATATTGACCCTTCTCAACGTCACCGTGAACCAGATTGAAATGAAAATAGATTGATCGGACGCTCTCAGAGTGTTACCATTTCGGGAATCCCTTATTTGTCTGTGATTTACGCAGCAAGCTTGATTCATATTTTCGACAGTCAATGATCAAGCTACAACCCATACATCATCCGTCGTTCGCAGCTCCCACCAGTATCGTATAGGGAGAGTTCTATACAAAGTTGTCAGTCAATGATCCAGACTAAACAAACGACTGACATATAGCAGCAAACCCTAGACTCAAATCCCCCGAATTCCATGTTGTATAATAATGCTTGAACAGTGATCCTCCAATGATGGGAGGAATCGTGAAATTGGCGGGCCAGGCGTTGAAGACAGTCTGACACAGCGAACCATTACCCACGAATGGCCCCAAACTCAATTCGCTGCTGGGTATGGTGAGGTTGAACGGTGTCCCAGTGACGGAGGTAAAACCAAAGTCGACATTGGCTGGTAAAGCGTCGATCTGCGAACACGGAATGCCGTATGCGCCAGGCTCATCTGGATTCGGGAGGATATCTGGGGAGATCAAGGCGTAAACGGCCTGAAACTCTTGTTAGATACTAGGCTGGACTGTATATACAACAACGTACCTCAGCCATGGCTAGCGGCAGAAATACATTGGTAGTACCGGTGTCGAATAGAATTTGGGTATCCACAGCCAGGGCCTCAGCTGTGTGATCATTCACCGCAATTCCTGACGAATTCAGGATCCAGGCACCGCCTCCATCTGTCCTGATTGGCGCAAAGATCATCGGCGAGTTGAACTTGGAGGAATCGACACCACCGAGTGTGATTTCTGCGTCGCCAATAGAATGAGGTGTGACGAAGAAGCTGACCAGAGCTATGGAGATTTCCATGAGTACTACTGGCAAATATGTTCTGCGAACGGCTGTGATGTGAAACACTTACGCGGTAATCCCTGGTCAATCAATCCCTGCAGGAAAGACCCAGGACTCGAAAGAAGTCCTAAAATCCCATCATACGGGTCTGCCGAAAATGGCCTAGACGTATCGTCAAATCAAATATTTCGATGGATGATTGAGGTCATACTGAGATTGGCTGTGAAACGATTTAGCAATGCGCCTATTGAAATACACAGGTGAGGCTCACACACTTTTGAATCAGAAAGAAAGTGACGTTGGAGACTGAGAGCCCGCCCGCGGCGACGGTATCGGAAACCCCGAGCAGATCCATAGACCACTCCTTGATTCCCTGTGATCCCATCAGAACAGCTGTGCAGGAATCTGTTATTCCAGACTTACAAAAGGCGTCGCATCTCCACCCGTGATAAATGATTCCGGAAACAAGCCGGCGTTATCACCGCTCGTTAGAATCTGGAATGTAGAGCTCTTGTCCGAGTCAAATGTGTTCTGGTTTGCGCATGCCGCAGTGCAGTTCTTGCCTGTCATTAGACCGTAAGAAGCTGGAAATTATGACTGAGCGCCAACAGTACGACATACCTGGGATCTCGAGATCCGGCGATCCGGTATCGAAGACAACCGTGAAGTTCTGCGGCGGTGTGCCCACTGTTGGTAGAAGCGTGGGCATTTGTTCGATTGAGGAAACATCTAGCTCACCCTGGATAGTCCCATACCACCTGCTATAGTTCAGAGCAAACTTGATCGAGCAATAAAAGATGACGTACTCAAGATCCGTACCACGGAAGTCATCGAGAAGAGGGATGCTCGATGGACTCAAGTCCCGCTTGAACGTCTGCAATGCCCTCTTGCGTGAAACCGCCTCGCTAATCCTCCTCGAACTCAGCGAAAATGTCATGGCAGGTTGCAGTGCAGAAGCCAAGGTCTGTGCCAGCGGAGAGGCAAAAGTAAGCTCGATAATGAGAGGAATAAGTAGTAGACGATTGAAGTAATGCATCGAGTTGCAAGCAGAGTAGAGAAGATGTGATTTGATAGTATATCCTCTTCAAATGTCGCGCCTTATATATGAATAACTCCATTGGCGACCGAACCGTCAAAGCTCCCAAGTTGCCAGGGTTCAACACTGCGGCCACGAGGAGGCAAAGCTACCGTGTACCGACAGAAGCTGCGACTTGATCCGCAGTACCGCCAAATCCCCGACGCTGTATGTAACCTAGAGATCCCAAAACTCGAGGATCGTAGTGATGGAGATTGATCCGACGTTGTTTGATATCACTTCATTGTCCACGTCCTGGAACGTCGACAAGACGCGTCAACGAAAGTGCCAGTGAAAATAGACATTCAACAATAAATATTGCAGAGCGGGCGGGATATCAGGCCAGCCCATCAGGAAGGAATTTGTTCTTCAAAGTAGGCAGTTTCCTGCTATATCACTCACTGCGTAGAGTACAGCTTTGGCAAAAGAAAACCGGTCGGCGCAGTTCCGCAGGACTAATATCATCGAGCATATATGAGCCGTGGGATTGTCTGCATGTGGTAATGAATTCAAGTGCTATTTCGTCCAGTGACCGTGCGAAGGTAGAACGCGTCAGGGACACGTGACGCTACAACTGAGTTCTTTGCAGTTCGGCCCGGGTCTTGGCTTTAGAGAAAGCCGCTTTCTGTCAATATGCAATGATAATTGGATGGTCTCTTCATCATATTATCACTGAGTCGTCAACCACGCTTCGTTCCTTTTGGTGATTTTGGATGTCATTTTCGGTGTCCGTCCAACTCATGAAGAACTTTGATTGAGAGAAATCTGATGGCCCTTGAATAGCTTGATCATTTGACGGCTAGAACAAACCAAGAGGAGGGATTTCATTAAGTTGGAAGACTAAATTGATGTCGTGAGGTTCGGTACTAACACTTCACGAATGCGATGATTTGTCAAGTGGCGCTATGCGGCGGCACAAGGATACAACTTGCTTGGATCGACTGAAGACGTTTATGCAGCACTTGATAATGTTACTAGAGACTTGCATTCCTCGTTTGGACATGGCAATGCTTAGAATGCTTGGATCATCATGCCTCATTTCATGAAAGTTTAATTCTTTGTCACCCAGTCGAGTACTGCCCTGTGCTCGCTGAAGCTGCACAGCAGGATATTCAAGTTTAAACTCCACGGGCCCCCTACGGCAACCGTGCCACGAGATGTCGATAGTTTGGGTTCTTGAACCATCCTATGAGTCCTATGAATATGTACCGTTTGACTGTTAGCGAACTGGACCCAATCCAGGCTAAAAATTAGCTAACCATTTGTGCTCGAACAGAAGAGCAAAATCTGTCCGAGTCTGCCGATATTATCCTCGTGACGTTGAGCGGACCACAAAGTCTCAGTGATGCGTTCCACGGAAAATTTCCGACAGATATCCAAGAAAATGATATGTACAGAGTCAAATTCAAGATTAGACAAAGGAGGAAACAGGGGGTACATGTGTAGTCTCTAATAAGTATCCAGACTCTAGTACAGATGACAATATAGTACTTTCAGCATTTTCTGACTCAAATCCACTGTATGCAGCCTAGTCTGTGACGCGAGTACTACAAAGGACCAAAATGGGCTCAGTGGGGGGTTCACAGCTTCCTCGGCGAGTCGTTTTTTGATATTCCGAACTGATGGCCGTCTTTCGGCTGCTACTTAGGTAGGACCCCAAACACTCCTCAGGCGGCAACTGATCGACACAATATTATGGTGATACACAGGCATTGAATTCTAATTCATGTGTATTGACTGATTGACTTATTCCAAGGGGAATTGTAGGAATAACTTGAGATAGAGATAATAGTATCTAATGTGGTTTCTCAAACGAATCAATGAAATTTTGTTGTCTAATGCGGTTCCTGAAAACACCACATTGAGAGATCAGTCTTTGCACAAGCGACAGTGTGATATTTGCTTACATGAGCCAGAGATCGTATCGCTCAAAATCCGGTTCCAGAGGCTCATTGTGGGACAGTTGTATTGGGCCCCACTACAGTTACTGAACAACTATTGTTCACGGGATTGCCGATGGTGTTGATGCGAACGTTGGAGGGTTCGATATTGATAGGGAAACCAGGAACAGCGTAAGAAATCGAGGCGACGTCCTGAAAGTGGCGGGGAAAAAGAACATGAGCTAAAGCAGGCACATGACATATTTGAACTCACCAGGCGATCCTTATCCTCAAAGGCATCAACGGCGAGTCGGGCGGCGGACCTATCCGTAATCTTGCTCCTGGTGAAGCGTCCCTTTGCCAGGTCGATTGGACTGTAGACGTAAACGCCCTGACTCTCGGCTGCGGAGATGTCAGCAATGTATCACTATGAAGTAAGAGTCAAGGACAGGGGGTACTCACCCACACCGCTGGCTATAAGCAACTTAGTTTTAGAAATTGCCTTTGGCGGAACGTAAGGGAAACTTACGTGAACCCATGCAAGCAATACCGAACGAATCAGATCCATTATTCGCACTCTTGACAGTGTGCACGTTGTGGATAGTGCCGGTATTAGTAACGTTATCGACAGGACCAAAGCTGTCGATCTGGATACGGCGCCAAACATTTTGTTTAAGAGATTCGGGTCCCTTGACTCCTGTGGAGTTTTTGACATAGACAGAAACAGAATTCCCGTGGAACCCCTGAACCAGCAGCGATTAGAGACAGAAACATAAACTGAACAAAAGAAAGACGAACTTCCGCAGCGACAACGTAGCCAACAGAGTCATCCCCAACACTGGCCACGTCGACGGATCCCGCGCCGTGATACGGGTTGGACGGATCTGGCGGTAGGCCTGGGTTGACAATGTTGTATTCCCATTTGGACGTTTTTTCGTCGAACCAAAGAAGCACGACCCCTTCGAGCCCAGATACGAGCACCATATCTAGGCCGTTTTCGCCGGTAACGATTTTGGAGTCGTGGATCACGCGAAACTGTGTTGGAAATACGTTTTCTTCAGACCAGCTCTCAGGCCCGTCTGTCCTGTTCGGCCCGTAGGAAGGGGAATAGACGAGGACGGGGGCGGGAGACACCAGATCGTTCGTAGCGGCGAGGATTGGCAGGCCCATAACTTGAAAATTCTTCCTGTCACTGAAATGGCCAACTAGTATGTGTCATTAGAGATACTAGAGTGAAGGAAATGCCAAGAGCCGAACCTTGCAACCTAGTAATGAATGAGCTACGTGGACTTATATTAACATGGAAATACCACCAACCTATGCATTCCCGTAGAGTTTCCAATATACCTTGCCTCCCAGATGGTAGGATCGGTTATGTTTCCGGGGTTTCGAAGCCATTGAATTCGACCACCGCCCTTGGTTTCGTCCCAGAGCTTCAAACGTAAACCTACGAACTAAAGAACAGATTGAGAAATTAGACTTACATTACTATTACTTCCAGTCCCGAATCGATCGATGATGACGACTAAATCAAAATGCTAAGACCAAGAAACCAGAGAAGGAAATACAACTTACTATCGTTGTAGTCATCATCATTGAGATCAGCAAACCCCATTCCAATAGGATATTGAAGGCGCTGGATCTCCGTCACCCTCCATCCATTGGAACCTTGCCTACAGGATCATTAGAGCGGTCTTGAATACGGGGACATGAATCCACTAACGGGTCATTTTTGGGGTTGATGAAGCGAGTTAGGGACTCTGGTACGTTCTCGAATCCCAGACCATACGCCATGAGATCGGGATACTCAGAAGATTTTGAGTAAGGGAAGGAGTGGATCCAATACCCGTCGGGTACTGGAGCAGCAACAAGACTCTCGAGGCCGGTACGGCACATTATGCACTAGAAAGATTTCTTGTGGAAATGTAGAGGTAAGAAACCTGAAGACCCTCAATCGGCGTATGGAGTACTTATAGTGTGGCGGTTCCCGAGCCATCCGCGTCGGAACGCATGCGAACACCAAGAATATTAGTGTATCTTGGCACCATCGGAAAGATTGTCCGCGGTTGCCCTGACAAGGAAATAAGATTGCCCGCCGCAGTTACTCATCTCCTCGGCCGACATTTCCATCATTATTTGGCATACTTATCTCCGGTAAGATCGACCGCGAACAGCGGCGGCGGTGAACGGCGTGCCTGCACCCGCATGCTTCTAGCGCAGGTCTGGGCATCGGTCTGACTAATACCGCGACGCACGGTCAATCGGTCAATGCCCTGCGTTCTCCGCGGGAGATCTTTGTTTCGGGACACGCCCTTGTTTGCAGATCTCCCGCATTGATTAGGTTCAGCAATGGCTGTTCATAGGCAATTTTAGACCTGTATGAACGATACTGCACATACTATCTCTGAAAATACTTCACCGAAAGGAATTGTCCATTACGATAGGTGTTGCCAAGCAAATCAGAATCGACTCTCAATATCCGACTCATTTCCGAGGTGTTCCCGACCTCTGACACGCCTCCGAACTTCACCAGAGTTAGTTCATCGACTCTTCTCCCATGTCTGGGATGATGGCGGTTTGTCCATAAATGCTAATTTGTTGACGTCGGGTAGACTCATTCTCTACTCACATGGCATGAACTGGTGAGATGTACATTCTCGTGGCAAATGAGCACTACAGAAATGCTAATTTCTTCATTTCTTGTCACCGCATCTGCAGATTTGCATCTCAGCTCTTTCGAATTCCTACTCTCGGTAAAGAACCGGATACAGGCTCGTGGTATCATGACTAAGAGTTGGGCTGGGTCGAGTTAAGTAATCACTTCTCGAATAATGCGTCGTATGTCAACATTTGCCACATCGACCGCGGGAATCATGTGATCGTACCTCAGCGATGATTGAATATCTCTGATTGGTCATTGAATACATTTTCGCTTGATAATTCATCTCTATATGCTTATGCTGCAGTATTACTTTCCCTTGAGAATTTTCTCCGCATGCCTATTCACTCAGCTGTCAGGGACCTGGCTACCCAATGGATTTTGTTCGCCCAATGGATTTTGTTCGCCCAATGGATTTTGTTCGCCCCTAGCGCTTTTTCAACCCACCTGCTACCGAGGTTTGGCCCAAAAGCATTGCTATGTTTCAGGTCTAACAATGAATAATAGTCTGACCCTGAGGGCATTCTATGTGTGTACAGTACCGAGAGAGAACCGTCACGCCACCGCGTAAATGATGGGAGTGCAACCACTCGTTCGGAATAGGGATATAAAGGAGTTCAAGAAGTATATTCCATGCTTATTGTCGTGGTTTCATACATCATGTTACCTGGACACACATTCAGTCCGTTACGGAAACTCAAGCAAACCTGAGTCGATAATTCCACGCCCGTGGAGCGATGAAGCGCATCATAGCCTATTTTAGACGGACCCATCTCCAAGATGGCCTGGTCAGATGTTTCGAATCAGTGATCCCGGATGCAGTATCCTGATACACAGTATCGCGGGCGCTGTGGACACTTACTTTTGAGACAATTCCATGCACCAGCGCCAAGCAAGAGACGGGAGACCGAGTTACGAGTGAATCAATTGGCTCAGCCCAAGTCTCGAGCAACGCTATTCCCGCTGAATGATTTACAGCAGCGACGGACAGGCGACAGCACGGAGGAAACAATATCAGGGCGGTCCGTATAAGGTCTTTTTTCGATGCTTATTGTCCTCGGCACATGAAATGGCACATTCCGTCGTCTACATGACTATGATATCGGCTCATTCCATGGATTGCAGGGCAAAAAATAAACGATCTTTGCACTGTTGTTTCCACGGCTCTGCTTTCCTGGCTTTTGATCAGTTGTTGGCGCTGTGTTTCACGTAAATCTGATTACACAACAAAAGCTTGGACACTGTGAAAGAGCAGTTTGATGTGCCGTTACCTTGGAAATATTAGCCAAGATGCCCATAACGAAGCCGGCATCAGCCTCCAAGAACAATAGATAGGTTACAGTAGGTGATGTCGGCTGAACAGCTATTTTTTGGGGAAATGGAGGACTTCCCGTGGAAATTTAGAATTCTAGACCTAAATCTAAAAAATAGCCGGCGGACTTTGAAAATAAATAGGAATGGTTTCTAAACCGTAGACCAGGTTAGAATTTAGAGAATGCCGGAGATATCTCCCAAGTTGGACTTGTATTTTGCTGGGGTGTACAAGGGAGATACTCGACATTCACAGTGAACCAGGTTGCTGTCTAACTATAGAGCTGTGGCGGCACTGATTTTGTGGACTCGGAGAATCCATAGCACTGATCAGCTGAATATCACAGGCTGAAATGGACAAAAAGGCAGGAAATCTGTCCCCCAATGAAGCCATCAGCCAGATAGACACAAACATTGAACAAATGGGCAGTAAACCAGGTAGAATGAGCAGAGAGACCACAGCTGCAGCAATGCACGTGATGTATCGAGATTCATCGGACGGAGCAAGTCGGGTTCAAGTCCAGAAATGGATTTAGAAACATGCATTTGAACTTGAAAGGGGGGTCCGACCCCTTGTCAAAACTAAAGTTTAGAACTGGGTTTTTGCCATCAAAAAATGCCCCAAACGTAGCCGACGCCGAACGGCATCCCGGCATGTCTCGCTTAGAGCATTTAGAAAATAGATTTAGAATTCAAACGCCCATGGGAAGTCATCCAATCTAAGTTCAGATTCAGAACCAGCTTGTGAAAAGGAGTCGCTTGAGTCCCCTCCGAAGTTTTTCCCACGAGAAACTAGTTTTCTCAACTTTTTGGGCCATTTGAACGAACTTTGTGTACCTCTTTCGCCATTTTGAGGCACTAATTTTGACATCAAATCCAAGAACCAGATGTCTACATCAGCAACTATTCAATTGAGTACATGCCGGACAGCGTGGCTTCTGAATGACCTTGGTGCTCACCCAAAAAGGAAATTAGTAATCACTGTTGAGAGAAATGCTCGTCAATATGATGGTACTTAACAGCGACTGGACAGGATCATTTTGATGGTCGAGGTCTTGGCATTGAATCTCCGACATATTGGCCGTGTAGCTCGGCATGTGGATACGGATAAGATATATCTGCTTGATCTTATCTGCCAGGTACAAAAGCCAGAATTTGACTACAAGAAAGGCAACCTGACATCCTTTGAAAACAAGTGAAAATTAAGGAGTGGCGCTGGCAGAGTCGTGTTGATTATATAATTCACAAATTTCGGAGCTGAATGCAATTCAGACAGGCCTGCATGTGTCAATGGACATTATCGGGCACTTAGACGAGATGCTGACGTAGCTCAGGGTTACGAGTCCCCATTTATGGGGCTCGTTTGTTGGGCAGGAGCGATTTTTACTCCAGGCCACCAGACCAATGGGGAATTACACATGACCTAATTCCCACTGGCACGGCGATTGCCTAGGACATCTCCGGATCGTTTCCAACATTCAGGTGCTCAAATTATGGCTTTCTGACAGATATACTGGGTATCTTCAGGCTGCTTCCTAGAAAAAGAGCTCAAAAAAATATCAAGCCTGCACCGGCATGTAGAAACATTCGGCTAGACATTTTCTTGATGGAATGGGACATCCTAGATGTTGCCAAGTTGGTAAGTCGACCGTGACACCATGCTTTGTGAGCAAATTTGAAACCATCCTTGCTGAGTTAAATCAAGGTTTATTCTTTGTATCTCATATTCTGCTCTGATTGATCATTTCCTTCCCAGATTGTACCACAGCTGCAAAATTTTCATGGCCTTTGGTGCTGTAATTACCTTCCTCTACTTGACATTGCTATATTTCTGTCTTTTTGACTTATTTTACCAGACAGACCATGGAATATCAAAATTGAGACTGTGAGCTATAAACATCTGCCAACTAGAGAGATAATTCAGCCCACAAGTAGCCTGATACATTTCTTGCTCAGAAAGTGATCCAGTGTTAAGCTGGACATTGGTTGATGTGAGATGAGGGTGCCAGAGTTGAGGCTGGGCCACAGCCGGACTTTGACGGCTCATGTGGCCATTGCCATATGCGGCTGTCCTAATGCACCTCTTATATGACATGGATTCTCTGGTGGCTTAAGAAAAATGCGGTTGAAAGCTTGCAGAGATAGTTTGATTTGTGATGTTATATCCTGTATCTCTGAATTTTCCGAGGAATTGAACCATGGTCTGCATCATGGTCCAAATAGCGGAGTTGAAATGCGCATCACGGCGCATTGCAACCCAGCATAATGATCTGTGTAAGCCCAAATTATTGCGGACTCGTACTTGCCACAGGGTGGCCTCTACCCCACTGGTATCAAATCAGTGCAATGAGTCATATAGAACGAGGAGAAAGGGAAGCTGGTCATCGTTGTCTCACCCTTGAAGGCACTAGAGAAAGACCAAGTGTGTGGCTCTTGCTTTATCTCGGTGACCTGTTGACTGATTTAGAGAAACCTTAGGCCGAACAAGCTATAGCTAAAGGCATTGATGCCTTGGTTATCAATGAAGACACAGAGAGGAGCTCAGACCTTTGGCGCCGGATGAAATCTACGGCCCACATCAGGGAACTTGCCTTTTCCACATAGACACAAGCCAACATACAGTGGCCTCTGTAGACCTTGTAGCTTGATCACACCCCCTTATAGGTCCCTGTAGCTATCTAGAGCATGGCTAGGGGTAATATAGCACTGTGTTACCAAATAGGGGTGCTCCGGAGTCTACAGAGCCTTGACCGACTGATCTATAACCTCACATACACATAGTGGTGTCTATGTTGTGCTCTAATGACTGACTGGTGGAGCCATAGACAGTATAGTGCTCTGTAATCATAACAGGGATTTGTATAGATTGACCTCATGCAATGGAATTATGCCTTGTTGCGCTTCAGTGTGGCTTCCTCTTTGAGTTGCATGATGAATTGACTGACCAGGTTTGTAGCAGCAATTGATTAGATGACAAAGTTTAAAGAGGCTTGATTTTGATTCCGTCTCTAGTGAAGACTAAACTCTGTCCAGTACACTGCCAACAATTGGTGCAGTAGCATCAGGTATATCAGGTATATCAAGATTGAAACAAGGGCTGCTCTTGCCAGTGGATCACATGAGGATCCCAAGCCCCTATAGACTCACTTTTAAATATTTTTCTCCTCTTGAGGTTCATAAGTGCATGTCTCATGTAAATTGACTCTTTCTAGCAATATCCATGGAGACTCTTCACTTGGTATGTACATATCCGGTTAACATTCTCTACCAATCTTACAGTATTTCAGTGAACTTTGATTTCATCAAGCACTCAAGTATCACAGTAAATAACGTCATCAAATGAAGTTCCAGTGTTCAGACAAACATCAATAGGATATCCGAGTGCAGGGTCGAAGCTTGTGGACTGGATAAACTCGGTGAGTTTGCTTTGATTCCAGACCTTCCTTGGCGCCTTCAACTAAGACATCCGCAATGGCTGACTGCGGTGGCTTGGGATTCTTTGGGGCTTTACGGCCCTTAGCGGGCTCACGTGGGGAACAAGTACCTCACGATTAGCAGATAATTTGTGCAAATCTTTTCGTACCATTTCTTCGACGAGAACCCGCATATCTTCGGTGAATGCCAGCTCTTTAGACCTTTTTGCACGGTCTGGATCCTGAACGCCTCGACACAGGCGGAGCCCTTCTCAATGATGTACTTCACGGTTATACCATTTCCTTGGGCAATGAACACGTGCTAAATCTTGTTAGAAACAGGTGCAAATGTAAAGAATATCAAGCTCACCTTGACCCAGAAGTCGAGCTGCTCAAGATAAAGATCCGAGGCAATCGACCGGCCATAGATTCCCCAACGACTGACAAGCCAAGATCGTTCTAAGGCTTTCCGGAGTGGATCTGTGAGCTCGTACTTCCATTTGAGCAGAACCTCGACACATTCACGGGCATGATTGTGCTGGCTTGCACCCCGATATGAGAAGGTCCAGTAATGCATGACTCGAAGGACACGTCCAGGATCTGCAAAGCTGACAGCTTGTTCAAAGACACAGAAAAGATGTGCATCACGGATGAAATAGATGTCATGAGCATGCCAATCATCTTTGACTGCTTTGGCTGCTTCAGCGGCTGTGGTTGTTGTGAAATTGTCAACAATATAGTCAGTCACTTCTCAGATCTCGTCGAGGGTTAACCTGCAAGCTTTGAGCTCTGACCATCGTCCAAAGTTGTTGTGTACCCTGCAGAAATACTGTCATTTAAATCAAAGATACATTTGTGGCGCAATTGACTCACATGATGATATGAAGGAGTCGCGCAATTAACAAGTGTCAGATAAGTGCCTTGGCAGCTGCATAGTTGGGTTTATTGACATCCCATTTGCGTTGGAGTAGACTCTTGTGTGCAGAAAGTGAAGGCGGATCGAGAACTTCGTGACCCAAATGGACGCGCATAAGCATATGTGTAGCTTGAAGTGCATAATTATTAATGCCACAGAGCACTGAGCTCCCCAACATATTCTAGTCGCTCTATTGAATTCCAATCATCAAAGCGGTCTCGCCGTGCAGCCCGGAGATTATTGGAGGTCAACCAATCTCCGAGAATGATAAGTACTTTGCGAGACCAATCCAGGACAGTAAGCTCCAGCCGAGTTTGAATAGCTGCGAGCACTTGAGTGATTCCCTTTTTCGACCCCTCATTGACGTCGAAAACCCCCAAGGTCTTAGATCTGTCTTCTTCGGCGGCAAAGGGCGATCCTTGGGCATCGTGTCCTGTATCTTTTCCAGCATCTCCCTTCGGCCTTTCCATTTCTTGCAGTCCAGAGTGTACTTGACAATCATTTCAGTGACGAGAGAGCGGAATGAACTTTCAAGATGGTCATCATCTTCCGGCGAGGGCATGACGTCCTCCATGAAGTTGGCCTTGTGACGCTTCCCCCTTTTTTCAGCTGTTCATCCAAGTCCTGCGCTCCATCAAGGTCTACATTGTCATCATCTAGTGCAATAACAGCAGCATGGGTGGCATGGATCATGGAGTTCTTGTTGGTAATTCTTTGTTGAAATTTCCGCAGAAAGATGTTGACATTGTCGAAGATGGTATAAAAGAGATGACCACTTTGAACAAGGTTAACTGCATGTTGGATGGCATATCAGAGATTCCCTTTTTCAAGCGCTCGACGGTCTTTCCCGATACGGTGATTCCCATGTTACTGAGCACACTGATAACTCATGAACTGGTTCCAGAGACTTTCTAGAAGGGTCCGAGAATTAGTGGTAAAAGATTGGTCGCACGATTACGGACAAATGCGAGCATGGCCTGCGCAAAATGATTAGCAGAAATATTTTAATAGGAAAATGGCGACTCGCGTATATAGGCAAGCGTTCAAATCCTTCATGACCTTCAGGTTTGAACGACCTTTCCTCATCATCTTGAACCCGCTCCTCATCGTTAGGATCATCTTCCCAATCGCTGTCCTCTAGATGTGCAGATTTCTTCTTGTCCGACTGAGATTTCTCTGTACGATAGCGATTGGGAGATGCACAAAAAACCTCAAGCAGCTTCCAAAAGAAAGGAGCAGCCTAGCGGTACTTCTTAGCAATCTCTGCCAGTTTAAGAAATTCTTGAATAGCGGCGACGGTGAGATATTTAGCACGTATTTTGAGGGTAGGATCTAAAATTATTTTGTCGATCTTGCTAAGTACTATTTCGCAATCACACTCCTGAATGACCTCGTGGGGATAATGCTTGGTCTTGTTGGAATGGTTATGCCAGAGTCGGTAGATCATGCCGGGAAGAAACTGCTCGTCCGGGGTGGCTACTGACTTGGTCAATCCAAGGAATTTCCCAGCCCTCCTTTTGATGTCCGTAATTGGACTGGTGAAGAGAACTCAGAGATACTGGCCAATGCTGATGTTGAGAAAGACCATTAGAGAGAAAAGTTGAATTCTGGTCATGAGGTTGCTTTTAACCTCCGTTTCACCGAGTCTCTGCTCCCAGAAATTGTTCCCATATTGAAGGACGTTGTCAGAGGTCATAAAGAAGGTTGAAATCGACTAAATTAAATACTCCATTAGTATTTACAATTGGGTTCTTGGCATTATTTACAATTGCCTGAGGGTGTTGCGGTGACTGGTGTGACATTATGTGACCCACTCTGATCGTCCCTTCTGCTTTTGAGGCCTTGTTCTTGACTCAACGTCTCCGGATGGGCGCATTGGCCTTCAAAATAATTGAAATGCGTCTCGATGTCGTTTCCGTGTCATTTGACTCTCATATCAACCGAAACAAATAGTTTTTCAGGCTAAAATGAATCTTGAGTGACTGTCGCCTCAATGCAACCACAATTTTCGCTAGAAACATGGATATTCTTGTGCGAAGTGATAATTTGACATATGAACTAAAATTTGTTCTCTAAAAGTAGTGGAGGAGACGTTCTACAAAACAATATAATGTCCTGCGAACGTCTTCAGTTGTTTGACCCAGTTTGACCCAAGCCCCTCCGCAAGCGAAGGGCGCCGGTTCCACCGGTCCCGGAGCGCGCGGGCTTGCTCCGGACCTATCTCACCTGTACCGATCGACTGATCACTCGTAAGCAAAGGTGACGCCAGCGGTGGCCGTGGCCCTTGTTGATAAGATGAGGGATAAGACTAGGTATTGCCTTCGGCACTGAGGACCTTGCTTGGTCGAATCGTGTTTTGTCATACAGTTGTAAAATAAAGTTTAGACTCCGCCTTTACCCAAACGCGGACCGGTCATGAGTCAAGTTCTGTTCTTTCGTTCCCACCCCTGCCTTCTCCGGCTGTTTCGGACCGCCCAAACCCAAACAAGGACTCGTTGTCTTTTTTGGAAATCGTCAGGCAACCTTTCAACATACTCCTCCTTCAGGAACAATGCACCAGTTTCAGGGCTGAGAGAGTCAAAGATGGACACAGGAAGGAGCAAGTAGACAAATGCACTCCACATCAAGACCTGGCCTTTCCCGATTCCATGGACTCGGCACCCAAGGCTCCTCTGTCCCCCAATCCACCTTTGAATCCGGATATAGCAGCCTGTGAAAGAAAGTCATTAAGAGAAGAAAGAGGCTTTGTGAATCCGTACTCCGTTACAATAGTGGTCGCTGTTGCGCCCGCGGCGCTCGGCAGTCCAAGTTTAGTTCTCTCTGCGTTGATTCTCAGCATTGGAAGGGAGTAGAATACAGAAAAAACAATGACAATGGCACAGGTAAAACTGTGACGATCAACACAATATCAGAGATGTTCAAGCAACATGATATCAGTGACTGGCTGGCTGTCACTGCGACTTCAGGAGTTGCCGCAACACTTATCCAAGGAGTCACAGTGCACTTTTGGGGTGGGCTTCCTGTTGTGGAGAGGAAAAACAAGAAACAGGCTGATCCCGATGTACCGGTTATGAAAAAGGGAGCAATGGATATACGGAGGAGAACCAACATACTCAGGCGGAGATACTTGATCATTGACGAATTCTCTATGCTCACAAAGACGATGCTTATGAAGGCAAGTGCTTTCAATCTCCTGTTTTATGTGAGCTATAAAGTTTTCCAGATTGACCAATAATCAAAGAAACGCTCCAAAAAGAAGGCCTTGACGATGGAGGACCAACGGGAGCCTCAGCATTGCCATTTGGTGGCTTCAATGTCATAATGTGCAGCAACCAACATCAGTTTCCTCCAGTAGCCAATTTGCTAGGTGCTCTCTATTGCGACGTGCCAACCGACATTGAAGAAAGTACCCGCGGACGTGCTCTATATGAACAATTCACAACGGTGGTGTCATTGACAAAGCAGCATAGAATTGATGACTCTGTCTGGAACAATATGTTGCTGAGACTGAGAGTCAGGGAATGTACAGAGGAAGACGTTGAAATGGTCTGAGGCCAAATTTTGGAGAAAATCCTGACCGATTTCACAGCGCCACCATGGGACGAGGTAGCCTTTCTCACAGCGTGGTAATTATTTCATTTTCCTGTCCTCACCGGTCCAAATCTGACTGGTAACTTCAGAAATGAAGCAAGAAAGCAATGGAACGAGGCTGCCGCTGACCGACATCGTGACATTAGCAAACGGTGGATCTATGTCTCTCCCGCGGAGGATAGAGGCAAAAAAAGGGCTCTTTCAATCTCAAACAGAGCTCAGATTGCCTCCATGGGTCCAGTCACAATTGCAAAATTGCAAGATTGTGAGGAGATGGCCATTGGGATGAAAATGATGGTTATTTTCAACATCGCTACTGAAGCTGATGTCGCAAATGGGACAAAGGGTGTAGTCGAAGAGATCATCCTAGATCCTTGAGAACCTGAGCCGCTTCCAGACAAGTTTGGTCAGGTTTACTTGAAGTTTCCGCCTGCTCTGGTGGTATTTCGTCCCGACAACATCATGGATGAGTTCAAAGACAAATATTCGAGCAACTCTTTGCTGAAACCTGGTCAACTACCCATTGTGCTGATGGAAATGGGATTCTCTATCAAGGATGGTGAAGAATCCATAGCCTTAACAAGAAGACAGTTTGCGATGACGGCTTCGTATGCGTATACGCACGAGAAGTCACAAGGGCAGACACTGGAGACGGTTCTGGTCGATCTGGCTCCTCACCCTGGTGGGGAACTGACTCCCTTCCACATCTATGTCGCTCTCTCTTGAGAAGTAAAGGCTGGGCAACGATACAAATCTTGCAAGATTTTTCAGCCAACCTATTCATGAAGCATCTGAGCGAAGACCTCAGAAAGGAAGACGGGAGACTGGCACTCTTGATTCAAGAGACGAAGAAGCGGTACAAGGCGGGAGAATTTGATTAAATACGGATTAATGTCTTGACCCGTACCAGAAGCAAGGCCCAGATGACAAACCAGACTTCCGTCAGCGCATTACGTAAGTTCCCTGAATGCCATTGCGGCGGGCTTGACAGAGTCTACACAAACTAATCGTCATTTTTCTGTCCCTGCCATATCAAAAAGGAAAAGAAAGATATACGGGATGAGGGTCTAGGGGTTTTTTTTAACTCTTGTTTGTACTTGTTTAGGGTGGAAAGGAAGAAAAAGGGCCTGCATTCCGTCTGGGTATGCGCATATTTGGCTCATCGTGGGAAAGATGGACCGGTTTTGACACAGGGTAGACCTAGCTAAAGCAAGGTTATAGCAGAAGCCGACACAGCCGCTTTGGACGGAGTATCAAAATGGGCCTGGACCGGTCTAGAAACGATCCTTTTTGTCCAGTCGCTGTTGCCATAGGACCCCCGATAATAGGCCTAGGGGATAGATCCGAAATTGCAAAAATTTGGAATTTTTGTCTGAATTTTGGCCTATTTTTTGTCCGAACTCAGATCTAGCCCCCGCCAGAGCTCAATTTTTGTCCGAACCAGCTATCTAGCCCTCAAAAATAACCGAAAAGGGCTAAAAATGCTCAAATTCTTCCTGATGCACCAGAAATGATTCTGAAGCGTGCTGGAACTTGCTGCAAAAAACCTGACAAGACCGGGAGCTGAAAGTCTGTCACGATATGTGGTCCAATCCGAGCCCCAGGCCATCCTTTTGTCCGAACTGGATCTAGCCTTTTCAAAATTTTGCCCAAATTTAGGATCAATCCCCTACGCCGATTATCGGGGGTCTTGTTGCCATACGTCAAAAAGTTTTCATTTTGATGGAATCAGAAGCCGTTAATCAAACGGAGTCGATTGGCGCTATTCCCAGGGTCGTGGGATGATTTTTACTGTTTTCTCAAATTTTTGGACATCAAATTTCCTTATAGGATGATTTTTGTCTTTCTGCGTACCAATCAATGCGGCTGGCCATTCTGAGTCGTTTTGCGCTATTTCCCAGGCTTTCAGACCCCTGCCTGTCAAAATCAAGTCCCCACGGTTATGAAATTGGCGGGCTTTGATTGTTCCCTACTACCGTTGCCTCGAGGATCATGGTCTATTTTGGTAGATCATCAGCCCGTGCAACTGCGCTGTCCGGGGTCCTGGAACCTCGTTACATGTCACGAGGCGTGGGATGGACCTCTTCGTCTCATGCTCCCCGACGCGTCAAGCTGGGCGCTGACTGTCGACGTGTCGCGACAGTTTGCCCATCTTTGTGATGTAAGCAGCGGAATGTCTGGATCACGGCAGGTCACATCAGGACCCCATCAGAATGATATGACATTGACGCGTCTCGAGGTTTTCCCAAAATAACCTCGGCGCCCAACATCGTCGTAGAGCCAAGACAAGGGTTGGGTACTGTACACGTTGCCATGCATCTAGAGTTACGCCAGTCTCCGGACTGGTCGCCTCTGCACGAAGTCGTAGCAGTAGCTCCCGCTACACTCCTGAGAGGCCGGATCCGAAGGCGACGGTCAGAAAGAGACAGAAGGGAAAATTGATGCAGTGGAAAATGGATGTCTCTAAAGGGTTATGGTCAAATCTTTCTATATTACAGTAGAATTGGACCATAATAGTGTTACATCAGCTCAGTAGCCGGTAAACAGCACTTTAATCAATGATTTCATCATCATCATTGACGTACGCAAAATAGACCATGATCCCCTGAGCCAACGGTATCCCTACTGTAGCAAGGGTCGAATTCGCTGCAGGATTTTCCACCCATCCGGCCACAAATCTCCTCAGCGTACCTTTCGAGCTAAAGCTCGAACCCCCCCAACCTTCAGATCCCTCATTAACGCTCATTTCTTCTGTCGACTGACGCGCTTGGATTCGGTCCGGTAGGTGGGAAACTGATAGGACATCTGAGTTGGATTACCCCGGGTCATACTTCGATCCGTCCAACTCGGCATTACCCGAAGACAAACTGGCGCAATGAAGTGACAATAGATAATCGAACGCTGCAGGATTTCCCGCCCGCCCGGCTGCAAATCTCCTCAGCGTACCTTTCGAGCTAAAGCTCGAACCCCCCAACCTTCAGATCCCTCGTTCACGTTCATTTTTCCTGTCGACTGTCGCAAACCCGGACCCGGTCTGCTAAGTGGGAAACTGATAGGACATCTGAGTTGGATTACCCTAGTTCGATCCGTCCAACTCGGCTAAAACGGAGGTTGTGACAGACGTTCCATATGGGGTAATCGAGTTGGACGGATCGAACGGTTAATCGGATTACCCGAAACAAACTGCCGCAACACTCGCAGCACTGCAGTGAGATAGTTTCCTTTTTGGAATCTTTTTATTCGTGGTCGATTCGCCGCGTCACGTCTGGCTGATGGGGCTTGCTTGTCAGTCGGACACGGCGAACTCTGCTGACGGCTTTCCCGCGATAAACAAAACCGGCCCCAGAAATTCAACCAAGTTCGAGTGCACTTGGTTCTTCCCCACCATGCGGACTGGGCCTTTTTCTTCCAAGTTGTTCTGTCAGAACCGTGAGTCAGCCATTCACTCTCTCTTTCTCTTGCGACTTCTGTCTGTGGCCTGACAGGCCTGCCATGATCCATCAACATAATTGCAGAACCCCGGTGTTTCTATGTATGCCGTATAATTGATCTATCTATCCATCAAAGATAAATATATACTTCCTTCACTCGGCGATTTGCTTATTTGCGACTCGCACAATGCCAGGTCCGATTCGTGACTAATTCTCTGGATTCTCTGCTTATTCGGCCTCGGCCACACTCAGCTGCTACTTAAGACAGCCAAGTAAAACATCCTCATCCCAATGATGCTTCGCTTACTTCCTCTAATCCTGGTCACAGGAGTCTATTCCCGCAGTTCAGGATGGCATTTTGTCCAGAATGGCACTACGGGTATCCTTGCCCTTGAGGCAATGGTCATCTCAGAAACTCAGGCCCTTCTGTTTGACAGAGCGTCCAATAATCCTCTCATGATCAATAATCATTCAGCCTGGGGCGCTATATGGGATTTCACGACAAACACCGCTACCGCCCTTGATGTGGTGAGCAACTCCTTCTGCGCTTCGGGATCATTCTTGAGCAACGGGACTATGGTAAGATTCTGATACTTATACTTCCCTGACCTTTGGTTGACATCGTCTCAGGTTAGCGTTGGAGGGATGGCTGTCGAAAATTCGGATATAAATCCAGGTACGCCGCAAAGTCTTTTCGTAGCATTTTCTTATGTGCCTTCAGATCAACTTGGATACATGGGGGTCCGCATCCTTGAGCCCTGTGAAGACCCAACTGGAGTTAGCTGCAAACTGTATGAAGATCCCAAAACTTTGCATCTTGTAGCACCAAGATGGTATCCCTCTTCGATACGACTCCCCGACGGCTCGTTGGTAAGTGTGTTTCCTGCTGGTGTGAAAATTGTTCATGGTATTCAGATGGTCATCGGTGGAACACATGACTTTACCTATTTCTTCAACACACCAGAGGAGGCAGAAAATACTTTCGAGTTCTTCCCTCCCAAAGACGGTGGCATTGCTCGTTATTCTCCCTTCTTGGAACGATCCTTGCAGGGGAATCTTTTTCCAAGGTAGAGAATCTTTGTATCATTGCAGGATAAAAGACTCACATTTGATCTAGAGCCTTCGCACTACCGTCAGGTGAAGTTCTGATGGTCGCGAACAATCAAACAATCCTATACAACCTCGAGACCCGTATCGAAACAATCTTGCCAGATATTCCAAACGGTGTGCGAGTCACAAATCCGTACGATGGCACTGCCACTTTGCTACCTCTTTCTCCCCCTCACTATATTCCCGAGGTGCTTGTGTGCGGTGCGTCTGTTGATTTGAAACTGTCTCTGGGACACTGACTTTCAATCACAGGTGGGTCGCCCAAGAGTGATGTGATTCCTCCCCTCGAACTCTCTTCTCAAGATCCTGCGTCAAACCAATGCACTCGACTAACAGTTACGCCTGAAGGTATAGCCAAAGGATGGGAAGTGGATCACATGTTCGAGGGTCGAACAATGCCTGAAATGATTCTGCTACCGAACGGAAAGGTGGTCATTGTCAATGGCGCTCAAACTGGATATGCGGCATACGGCTCTGTATCGGATCCTGTGGGACCTACCTCTAATTCAGATCACCCCGCGTATGTGTTATTGTTTTGTTTTGCAGTACAACAGGCTCAACTTGATGAAAGGTTCACACCGTCACTCTATGACCCCGAAGCACCATTGGGCAAACGTTTCAGTAACAAGGAAATGCCCACAACGGATATTCCCCGAGTCTATCATTCGGTAGCGACTCTGACACCTAATGGGTGAGCTCTATATCTTGGAAAGCCGTTAACTCGCTTAGAATTCATTCAGGAACATCTTCATTGCGGGATCCAATCCCAACGCCCTTGTCACGACCGGTGTTGAATATCATACGTCAGTCTAGTCCCTCGGATATGACTTGAAACTGATGCTATCAAGTGAATTCCGCGTCGAGTATCTCAATCCGCCTTACATGACAGTTTCACGACCCACCATGTCGAATGTTCCGAAGAAGATCCTCTTCAACCAAAAATACACATTCGATGTCAAGATCCCGAAGGGACTTGACAAGTCTACGATCAAAGGTCCTTCTTTCCTCGGATATGATGATCCCTTTCTCATAGATCCTTAGTCGCACTGATGGATATTGGATTCTCCAGCCATGCATTCCATTCTAGCTCCCGACTCGTCTGGCTTGAAGCTAACCTTTCCCACGATGGAACTGAACTGACGATCAAGAGTCCCCCCAACAACAGGATTTATCCGCCAGGCCCTGGTATGGTCAATACATTTCAAAGCTGTGCGATGACTGACGGTGATGATAGCATTCTTGTATATAACTGTCGACGATGTCTCAAGTGTTGGGAAAAAGCTGATGGTCGGTACTGGAGCTTCTCCGCCCGTCAAAGATCAAGGTGTCCCAATTCCTTTTCAGTAGGCCAGGATTTGGCCGTAATACTGTCTCAAAATTATAATTGTTTTACACCTAACTTTGCCAAAAATCTTTTTTCAGGGTGACCTTTGTCGGGAACCTCAGCTAGAGGGCGACCTTTCCATAATTGCAATTCAGAGGGTGATGTTTTCATGACCTCAGTCTAGAGGGTGACTTTCGATCGCGAGCGATTTTCAGAGTGACCTTTGGTCAGCTTCAGAAGGTGATATTTTCATAGGTTTATCTAGAGGGTGACTTCGCCTTTAGATTGGTCAAGAGGTCAGCTCGCTGTGCCGGCATACTTATGTCCCAGTCACATCACACATTCTCCTTGCTTCTCACCGTGACAGCACACGTTGGGGGGGACCAGGTGCCTTCCTCTATCCCAATGGACCCCTGTGATGTGTCTCCCCAGTCAATCCTCTAGCCTTAGTTCCACTGTGAACAATTTGGAGCAAAGAAAACCGGTAATGATACAGCAAGAACAAAATATCATTCGAGCATTGTCATTACTGATTTCCGCATTCTCTTGGAAGGGCGGGATCGTGGTGCGCAGCTGATCTAAGGCATTACAACAAGGTTTGACCCAAGATTTTGGTTCTTGAGTAAGTCATATAAGTAGTCACTACAGTGCTGCACTGAAAGATATCGGTGTATCCAGAATTTAATGACATGTCAATATCTATCCAATTTCGTTCATGCGGATGTAGCGCATCGTGTTTGAACTGACGAAATACAGCATGGTAAGATGAGAAGCTCCCAACAGGTACGAAAGAAGTACAGTGCATCTATATCAACATCCTGGTTTTCCAGGCTGCCTTGACTCTTTCCTCTCTCAGCCAGGCTATATGGCTCGCGAAGGAAATAATGAAAGGTGTGTTTCTTCCATGATTGAAACCAAGGCAAAAGGGACATTTTCTTAGTCTAGTTCTGACAGCGCCCCTCAAGCCGTAGCTCGGGTTTGATGGCACATGTTAATCACGTGTAGCTTTGAAACTCCGCTTCCATCATTAATCAAAATCTCTTTTACGCGTCTTGGACACGATTTCTGACCTTTCTTGACCTCAAATGGCTCCAGAAGTCACCAAGGAGCCCTGAGAATTGTATTATTGACAGGCTTCCACCAGGGCTTGCGGCTGGTGGAATTGGAGTCTGTCTAAGGGGATGTAATGGAATTATCAAGCGAGACGGTGTTGAATAGAAGGTGGCTGGAGAAATTGGCTCCTGCTGAGACTGTGATGACTGCTCCTTGGATGGCGGAGGAAAAGAATAATGCCATGGGTTCATGGGCTTTATCGACAAGGCAGCCCTGAGCCAACGAGCCAAACGCGAGGGTACACGTGTCATAAAATTATATAAGCTTTGTCTATATAAGGAAATCGCCTGAGCTACGGTTTGATAGGCGCGTTTAAAATCAGACTCTATATTAGTAACGACTTTCTTACGCTATAGAGGCTGACTCGGGAGACTAACATTTTCTATGTGTCACGCATTGTTAACGGTAGAATGTGCTATCCACCTCGAGCATTTGATGACAGCTACACCGTGTCGAAGGGCTGCTTAGGGTACCTTTCCATCTGCAAGTAGTTAGGCCTCGAAGTTTCACATCACTGCAAAATATAGATGCCAAAGGTGCAAGCGCTCTATTCTGATGATCTTTCTGTAGGCCGGCTGCGCACTCTGATCATGATTCCAAGATGATCTAGTCACATGCGTTGTATGTCATATAATTCCCATGGTCAGATACGCCAGCCAGAACATCACCCACTAAAGTACGGTCCTGTGGACTCAACTTCGACCTCAACTCAATATCATCAAAGTTCACCCTTTAAATTGTACTTCACCCTCTAAATCACAACTTAACCCCCAATCAGATTTAGAAACATCTACCTCTAATTGAACATCACCCTCTAACTGAACTTCACCTTGTAAATGGTCCTCAAACATAGGCCTATAAAAGAGGGAAAAACCAGAAAGTTCACCCTGAAAACAGCCAAAAAAACAGGGGAATTATGAGACACTATTATGGCCATAAAAGGACATGTCATATTTGGATAATACACGAGAAACATGATAAAGTACCGTCAAGTCGTTTATATAGATTCTCAAATCAGATGGGATGTTGACTGCTCCCGCCATCTGTCAAGCACAAAGTCACAATGAAAACATCCGTACAAAGCCTTCCTGGGCCGTCTTATAGCGTTGTCGTAGTAATGAATACTCTCTGGGACACCACGATCGAAGAAGTGAGCAGCAAGCTTCTCATAAAAGCTGAACCAATCCTCGTATCTGGAAACCCCGCCTTTGTGTTTCATGACAGGTGGAGTGGATTGGCGAGGAGGCTCATGACTTGGATTCGGCTCCCTTCAAGGTCGACAGCCTAGATCGGATGTGAGATACATCAATCAGGCCACTATTTGAACTCCATACCGTTTTGGCTTGCGTTGAGCTTAACGTCAAGGTGGGAATGCCCACCTCAGAACCCCCTGGATACACCACTGGCACTCCTCCAGCGTGTCCTTTGCTCCATCAAGGATACTTCCAATGTCTGCTGCAAGTACGAGAGCTCCACATTCGAAAATGGACTGAGCAACGACTCCCAGAAATTGGTGCCATTCGGGACACTTTTTGGTCGGAATACCACCCTTGTGGAAAACAATCAGAGGATGGTTCATGATAGCAAAGACCTTATCCGAGTCATGCATGCTTTGTCTCTGCTTGATCTATTTCCTCACTATAAACCCAGCCAACGAGTGCTGCATCGTGCAAGCGGAGCTCCCTAGAACTGTCACCTGGTGAGTAGCCAAATATTTTCAGGAATGTGACATTTGGGAGATGAAGAACATTGTACATCAAGGCATATCGGAGTACTTGAAGTGGATTACGATCGATATGGAGTCTAAAAATGCTCCGTCATTATTGACACAGTGAAACCACTGCAACTAGTATACTTCATCAAGACATCGCAGAATGGAATCACTTGAGAGAAGATATATCTGTGAGCTGCACAACTCAATCCTTTAGCCTCCGAAAAGGAAAGGTCGCTGTAATCTGGTGGGATTTTGCTATTAAATCAAAAATCCGCCGCAACATTGCTGAATTCTGTTCATATGACACCCTTTGATTGCCAAGGGTGCATGAGGATTGCTTACCCCCAGAATCGAACTCGACACGATCTCATGCTTAATCGGCAGTGTCAGCACCCTCTCCTTGCTCTTGTCAAGTTGTAGAGTCGTGATCTCTTCTTCTCTGTCTAGACCGCGGTCAGAATGAGATGACAGTGAATCATTGGAAGAATCGGGAAAGAGGAGGAATGTGTGAGAGACAAAGCCTGCATCGACGTGAACAAATCTGAATCTGAATTGGAAGATGCCAAATCTGTCCCTGGCGCCTTTGATACATCGGCCTTGAGCTTGAGATTTGGCTTCCTCCCTGGTTACGAGTCTGACTTGTTGGCTTGTTTGTTGAAGGGAAGCAAATTCAGCGCTCCCGGATCAAAGTTGTATATGGGGATAGAGTCATGTGTCAGTCGATCTCACTGTCAGCACCGTCGCTCAATGTTGATGCCTGTCGCCCTCTTTGTTGGCATATATTCCAGCCACTGAAATGAAATAGGAGTCCAACCTGTGGGCTTGTTTGTTGGGTGGGAGCACTGTTCAGACCAGTGCCAAGACCGCCCTCAATGGGGTTGGTCACCTAATGGCTTTCCCCATCAGCACAGCAGCGGCCGGTATGAGCGATATCGGGCTTTCCGAGCACTAGACAAGTCGATGACTGAACTTCAAGATGGAGAATGAAACCTGATTGGGAACCTGTGCTTGCCACTGAAGGATGGCCTCTATCCCACTGATGACTTTGTCACATCACCATTCTCTTTCAATACCATCTCTTTGTCCTTGAAGCTCTCCTCAGCTGATGTTATCTTGTCCTCGGAACCTGTCCATTTAGTAGATTCCTCAACCCCCGATAAGCAACAACACAGAAGTATTGCTGTCAGTGCTGAGATGGCAGTGATCCTGTGAGGGCTAGGAGCATTGAG
The DNA here is from genome assembly GCA_029320655.1 of Mycena floridula. Classification (NCBI taxonomy): domain Eukaryota; kingdom Fungi; phylum Basidiomycota; class Agaricomycetes; order Agaricales; family Mycenaceae; genus Mycena; species Mycena floridula. The sequence continues at coordinate 246,333 of JARIHS010000071.1, read as the reverse complement.
GCTCAGGCTCAGGGCTCCATGATCTGCTACCATTTTTTCCCCCACCATGTTTACTGCACCTATGGTTCCACCTAGTCTGCACCCAAGTTGCACATTGCATTGTCCTCATGACCTTTCATTGGCATCTTGGCATCAAACATGTGTTCTATTGTTCTCTCAAAATGGCAACTGTCAAATCTGAGATTTGTTGCTTTACCTCTCCATGATCAATCATGTTTTGCATTCTCTATGCTTCTTCAATCCTCCCCATTGATTAGGGTCAAGGTTAAATGCCAAAAAAAATTACTGACAAAGGAGGCCAGGACATTTAAACTAAGGGAAAATTAAAATTAAAACTTGAATAGGAGTTGGACAAAGTTTTTCTCAAAGTTTTCCCACATAGCCCCTCATCAGTTCAGCTGATCAGCAACCTGTCAAAAACTGGCAGGTAAACTACAAGGTGCGACCTAGGTACAGACTAGGTGCAACCAGAGGTGCACTGGGTTTTGCCCCTGGTGAGAGAGTTGATGTGGATACCAGATTTCTTTAGCCTGTGTCAAGCTTGGTGGAGCAGCATGCAACTTAGAGAAGAATTACTGGTACGTGTACAGGTGATCTCTGCCTGGCATACAAGTTTGGGTGACTGCTTTAGATGGTTTGGTTAGCAGGGTGACTTGGCCACATTTTGTTAGAACTTAAACTTAAACTCTACTTCTCAGTGTTGTATGCAACGATGAACAATGGTAAGAAGTTGCACTGAGGTTCTTTTTGAGCAAGATTGTGGATAGAGAAACGAGATTGAAAGACTAGAGAATACAACAATATTCTAACTACTTAAATACTCGTAAACATGAGACTACTGTTCGTTTTCCACAATGCAAAACATCCTACAACCATGCTTTAAGCAACCTGTTCCCATGCCTTCTTTACTAAGTGCCTTCAGGTTTCCACGCCTGTTTCCTGTTTCACTACAATGCGCTAGTTGTCTGTTCGCCATGTGTTATAGTGTCCAAATGCCTTGAGGCTTTAATCTCCGCGCCTCATGTTGTCCTATGACCTTTGTGCTGGATCAAGCATGTCGTGCTTCTATTCCTTATCTTATCATCACATGTCCTTCTGATAATTGATCCTTTCGAATCAGTCTAAGTCCTCGTTATCTTGACATACGTCACTCGTTGCTGCTTTATGAACTAAGTCCAACAACATTGGCTGTTTTGCTAACGTCTGAACGATGACAGAAGCCTCGGGTTCTGACACATTTCCTATGAAGCGCCAGTCTCCTCTGTCTCTGTTGACCTGGCTATTAGTCACGCTTTAGATCCAGAGATGGTGTCCATCTGCTCCATTACTGCAGAGTCTGCAAGAGTACTTCAAGATAACCAAGATGCTTGGAAAATGTTTGATGCTTGTTACAGCAGGAGACTATGAGATTTGTAGGTCACCTGGGAGGAAATGTGGTGCTTGCTCAAGGCCGTTGTTGAGTGTGGGGGGCACTGTGAGGCAGCAGTCATAAGTTTTACTGCTGACTTCAGACTTGATCATTTTGGTGCCTGTATTATATAATCATGATATTACTTGTTCCGATCCCTGACCTTGCCCGAGCCAGTTGCTCTCTTTGATGCTTGTGATGGCTGGGCACCCATAAATTGCATCGGATTCTCAATGTCATTGAGACCCTGTCTTGGGTGACATAATCCCTTTTGCCAGGGTCACCAGCTATCTTTTACTGGACAACAATATTCATGATTCTATTCAACATACACCTCTGCGCTGCTTCGCTTCGGTCCTTTGACTCTACATGATTCTGGAACCTCGCCCCACAAGCAGGTTCAGAGCAGTCTAAAGCAACAGGAAGCTCAGGGATAAGTCTCCAATATTCTATTGGCTCAATTCTCAGATACATCTTGAAATCACCCTGAATCACAGGCCGCATAACTGCGTGGCTTGTTCTATTGTCAAATGTGCTTGTATTCTGTATTCTGTGTCCCCAATAGACTCAATGGCTGTTTTATCTCCATTATCATCCATAGTATGTGCTGAATGGTGCTGAATGCTGTCGGTGACGCAGTCGTGTGGTGACGACTGTGTCAGCAACAAATTTCTCATGCGCCAAAAATGATTCACCATCATTATGCCAAAGCCAACTTGAACCTGCCAGGCAGTTGCTGTGACACCGGACCTATCCATCATTGATGGACGCGTCTATGTCATTGGATCGATGTTGTGTCAAATTAACAATATTTATTCCGTGGATCATTTCTCTAGAATCACTACGTATCAGGTCCATATATAGAGACTATATAGAGTATATAATACTATATATAGATACTGCTACTAGATCCGAATAATTCCAAACACATACTAATAGATCTGACTGACATACTGGGACCTGTTCGGATCAATTCGGACTTGTTCGCAACGTAGTAGGACCCTCTGCCCTGATACATAGTGAATGGGATGACGCATGATGGATACAAGCGGTAGACTCAGTGGAAGGTCTCTATCGTGCTGTGTGTTACGAGTCCGACTTGTCGGCTCATTTGTTGGAGGGAAGCAAATTCAATACTCCCGGATCCAAGTCGTTACGGAATCGTTGGAATGGCCAGTAGCAGGAAGATTTGCAGAGAATGTCTTCTGGTAATCGACAATGTTCTTCTGTTTCTGTACACACTCCACAAACAGAGATGCCAATTTGCATCGCATTTCTGCGATTCTGCAATCTATATCAATGATGCCAGCTTGCCCAGCATCGATGAATTGGGGGAACTGAGATAGTTCGGACTCCAAAGGAATCTTGTTGGAAAGCAGAAGCTTCTGGATTCGTTCTGGGTGTACAATCTGGGTGCTCCCGCTGAACCACCCGCTGAAACACACAGATGACAGTCCCGGTCTAGAAATTATCAGGACTACAGTCTTTGGACAAATTCAAGACCTTACAACTCATTGGGTAAATTGCTTGGGACGAGGAAAGCAGGCAGAAACACGTGTTACATTGCGCAACTTTTATTTACTTCGGGTATTTTGAATCCAGAGCGATTCTTCCCATGCTCATCTGTTTCCCGCCATTTGGGCCAGCAGCTTTCCCTGGCTTCGGTCTAAATATCTAGCAAGCCAGTTCTCCCAATTTCTCATGGCAGCTGGATGTCATTCTGCTTCCCTGTCTCATCCTCGGGGTCACTTGACATGATGAGAGCAGCTTGGTTTCCTCAAGTATGGCACGGTAACGTCGAAGGTAGTTTCTCTGAGGCATCCTTGTACCATTTTCCAGCGATTCGTCGCAGAATCGTCCTGGACTGTCAGAATGAGGAACCCGCCACAACACTTCTGGTTTGTCAACACACATCTTCATTCCTGGGCTATGCTGAATCATTAGGTGGTTTGAAATGTTGCGCTTCTCCAATCTTGAATGACAAGCCGAGCCAGATTGGGTCTTGCGAGATCAAAATGAGAAGGATTTGAGGATACCACCAGCTGCGTACTTACGTCCTTTTTCGCTGCACCTTGAGCACCATGAGCTGATAATTGCAGAGCCAAAAAAAATGGCTCATCAGATTCGAGCTAATCATTGCCTCCGCAGATTCTTTCTTTCGGTCCTTGGCGCTGCAAGTCCTATGTATGAATCCGGGAACCCCACGCTATCTTACTTATACTGATGCACGGGGTCTACATTGCGCCTTCAGTGACCAGTCGAATTTCTCTGATCGTACGACGCCATACGGCCCGCATCTATCAGCTCGGTGTGTTCGGGCGACGGCGTCTCATCAAATGCAAGTTACGTCATAATACCTGGAGTGGCGTGTCTGTTTCAAGACATGATAACTTACCCGTGGCGATAAAACTGAAGAGTCTCGTGGCAACAAGACCGGATCTCGTAGCGACACAACCATCTCGATGACACTACAATGAACTTGCTGAAGGCCGATCGACAAGGAAGCGTGTAAGAGACATGTTGAGCAGAGACATCACGGGAAGTGGAATAGTGAGACTTTTTTTCCCCCTTGTTGTCCTTTCGGGTTCGCTCTTTGCTTTCTGCTTCTGGTCGCTGTCTCATTTTGGCTCTGTCCATCCCCTTTTGTCTACTGTTTTGACATATTGAGCTTGGACTTGTCTTCTCAGCAGACATCGACTCTGGATATTTCAGTTGACATGCTCTCAATTTTCGTCTTCTCTCCCGCCGCCGCCGCTCTCCCACACTCGCACACCTCCAGCCCCTCCACGCTCTCCGAGAGGCACCTCCACTGACGCTACTCTATAAACTCCCATGCATACATCATACAACAAAATATATTACGAGTCCCATTTATGGGCTCGTTCATTGGGTATCAGCGAGATTCAGGAAGCTGGCATCACAGCGCCCAAAGGGGATAGTCACGTGCGTTCTTACGCTTCGCAGAGCCGCAGTCCAGGCAAGCTTTTCTGTCAATTAGGCAGCATGTAATATGTCAGGAGGATGAAATAGACAATATTTCTGGTCAATGGGGATGTTGCACCACAAAACCAAAATTTGAACATGCGGGAAAAACGACCACGTCATTTAGTGGCTGTGTACATCGTGACAATGTCGCCCGTTATGTATGACATCGACCTTGAAAACGACGACCACAACCTCCGGTGGACGTTTTCTACGAGTCCCAGAGGGAGCAATTTTGTGGGTATGCCATCAAAGAGCCCAACGGGGATATACCACCTGGGCACAGCCACTGCTTTGCTGGCAGTTTCCCATATCTATTGTCATCGACGATCGTTCGCGCCCACAGTGCTCATCTCTTTGGCCCTCGTTGGAGGCTTTATTATGAGTCCCACTGATGCTTGACACCGTCTCACAGCTCCTGTCTTGAGGTCACGCCTCCAAATTCTCTAATGAATCATCATGGTTTGTCCACCCGTCCCAGCATTGCCTTTTGCTAACGCCTTTGTCTAGGGAAACCGGTTGGTCCAGGGTTTCTTTTTGCCGCATCATGGCTTGAATGCGCTTATTATCATCTCCAATTTGGTCAGCAGATCTCTTTGCATTCCTTATTGCGCCTCTGATCGCACTCTGCAGGCCAAGATTTCTTGATCAACAAGGCTCTTTCTTGATAGACAGGGAAATCGGGCCACTAGGGAGCGTTAAGGTGAGCAATATCTCTGTGAAGTTCGAGTTTTTGCTGAGCTTCCATTGTAGTATCCGTGCTCCTTGGTCTCCCTGTTATCCCTCCGCCGACGGAGCATCTCATCCCTTGACGACCGATACCATGAACCTGTAGGAAACGATTGGGCCTTGAGATTGGGGAAAGGTGGCGTCTAGAGAGTTGGATTCTCATATAACTGGTGCGTCAATTCTGCTCCTTGCGCGATTGGGTCTGGTTGACTGGTTTCACAGGAATGTTGTCATTTGGCCCGAGCATCATCGTTCTTTTGCAACTACCTCGATCCAAGGATATACCTCGTCGCCAAGGTCTATTCATCTTTGTGCCTTCCCTGACATTTCTCATGGAGATCCAGGTTCTCATTCGCCAGAGACCGCTTCTTCATGATCAGCATCTGTCATTTCTTCGCCGTCATCATCAGCGCTGTCGTCATATCCACCGCTACCTCCACCACGATTGGAAGGAGGCTGGATTCTGTTCAATTGATTGGGTTGACAGACTTATTGAGCTGGATTTACTTGGAGTGAAGAAAGCTGTCGCTGGATATTGTCAGCGCTGATTAGATTGGGCTTAGAGCGTCACGTACGTCTATTTTTTTTTTCCTCTTTGGATGTCGTTGATTCTGTTCTTCATAGGATAAATCCTTGGCCGAGCTCTGGATTCAGTTATGCTGTTGTTCATCTGCTCTTTCGCAAAGGTATGTCCCTCTTCTCCGCTGACCGACCTTGTACTAACGATCCTAGATTCTTTATACGGTCTGTTCATTGGGGAAAGCTTCAGTGATGACCATAGTCCTAGATTATGACTCTTGGTAGAAACAGAAGGACAGAAGAGCGATGCACCATTTTGGAAAGCAAATCTCGATCGCTTCGCCTGCGATGTCGGCATTGGATGCCAAGCTCTCTTCTTTTGCTCTGACCTCTGCTAAATTCTCTCCAGTCAACTCAGGCCCTTCATTGGTGGCAACCTACGATATCATCATCGTATGTGAAGCTCCGCCTTCTCTAGTATCATTGCTTATGGCTCTCCACAGGTGAGTCGCGAATGGCCTCATCATGAATTTCCGGTGAGCCTCTTCCCTGTCACCGTGGCTCTTATTAACATAACAGTTAGCTCTTTTTCTATACAACAATGGTTTTCATAGAGGGATCCTTCTTGCAGGAAGCACTGGGTCCCTCGTAGACAATATTCCGGTATGTTTTATCTGTCTATCGTCATCACCACATTATTGATCATCATGCAGTTTTTTTGTTGCGCAGATGAAAATATATCTGTTGTATGATGAATATATATTTATCTTTATGCTTCAATTCCGATCCCATATTTCCTGTAAGCCTGAAGCCCGGACGTTGCATTCAAGTTAGACAGTGTGTCGGAGCGATGATGTCTCGGGGTACAAAAAGAGTACTGGTGACCGCCAATAAATGCCTTTCTCTCGATATATATACAAGGTATTCCTTTATGTCTTCTGTGGCACACTAATGCACAATTTGCTATTCCCTCAGATGAGGTCTGGTGTCTTTCGCAGCTTGTCTTTCCATGCATCATGACAATCTATTGATCTTCAGCCTCAGTGTCTAGTATCAATATTTGATCTCCTTGTACGGTCATTCATCTTATTTGCTGGACCTTTCTGAACAAAACATACTTGGAGGCAGCTTGATAACCTTTCTTCGCACTTCCCATTAGGGGTATGCTTCAACATGGTTGAGAATTTGACATTGGATACTTGAACTCCTCCTTTGCAGCTGGATTTTCTTTGTCTCGTCGACCTTTGGAGTGTTTCTCCTGATATTGCATGAGCCACAGCACGCCATCCAATCTACGTGTATTCCGTTTGACAGGTTAATCTATTTTGCAGCCCATCTTCCTTTACAAGCACCTTTTCGTCTCAATCATTGATTATCAGCGAATACCTCAGTCATTTCTCACAGGTGTCACAGCAAGCTGCTCCTTGACCAGACCCCTCTCGTGACTCCCAAGCCCATCCGTGACTCCCTGTTTCATGTCACGGGGCGACCTGCAGTAGTCAAATAGGGAGATGGAGAGGGTTAGAGGGATGTGGGCGCAGATATCACGACGATGTAGAGGGAGCGAGACACAGATTGTCGCCATTAACCATTTATGTCCTGGAAGATTGAACTGATGAACTTACTGCCAGGATTTGAGGACTCGTATCTGCCGCCGCAGGACGGCCTCTATCCCACTGGTTTTTATATGACTCAGTATGTATCACTTTGATAGTTTGAGCAAAATGGTGGAATACAAGGCAAGGAGGTGTAGACCAGGACAATCATACCTGAGTTGCCTATGATCTGTAAGCCGCGCTATTCCAAAGAATCCTGATAGAATTTCTCTCCGACCCTTGCATGGAAAACAATCGAGCAGAGAAGAGATGATTCTATCTCAAGTGCAACATGCACAATCACTTTGTGTGTAGGTAGGATAGATTGAGTCTGTTATCTCGGACTATTCACTGAGGCTGGTATAACCGTCATTTTTACAGTTCAGTTCTAGTAGACTCCATTCCTTAATTCGGGATTGACGCCGAATGGCTCAGGCCACTTATTCCATCTCCTCCGAGTCCCTCGGGTATGAAAGATCGCACATTGCTCATTCCGGAGTTTAAGTACTTTTACACAATACTCTAGAACGGGTGATTGAATAAATCGAACAAAAAAGCACAGAAACCGCCTACAAGGATCAAGCCAAGCTGGGTTTAGAGCAGTGTGCCTGTATCCGGCACAGAGTTTCTGGTCGGATTCAGGAAGTCCAAGTCCATCAACAACTCTCGGGACAGGCCCGATGCTCCAGCAGCCACAGTGTGCACCAGGTTCCTGGTGCACGAATTAGGGAGATCGAGTAAAAAGTACTGGTACAATGCAAGATGTAGCTACATTTGAAGCTATACAAGTCATATGTGATCAGCAAAGAAGAAAGTGAAGAAAAGGATAAGCTGCGCAGTTACAACCGATGAAGAAGATCGTGATAAAGAGTAAAGCGATACTGTATGACTGACATCATATTCCAAGTGCCAAGTAATGCCCTCGAATCTCCCGCAAGTGGTTTTGAAGCGTCTCCCTTGGTGCATCAATGGAATACGTGAAACCAGTCGTGGTGATGTTGGAGATGTTGAACGTGAATGTCAAGTAAGAGTCAGTATCATACTTTGAAAGGCCCGTGAAAATCTTTGGAGGACTCGGGGACGAGTGCTTGAATGTAATTGTGCGTGCCCAGCCCCCATTTCTTGTCCCCCATATCTCGCCCCACCGAATCCACTTGATGTCCGACGGGAAAGCAATCCAATTGAAATCAAACCCAAGGATCGACGAGCTTCCCCAAGTCTCGATGTTTGCCGTGAATCCTTGCGTAGTGATGCTGTTGGGATAGAATGAAAGACGCCAGTTTCCCTTGTTGTTCAGTGTCTTAATCATCATAAGCACAGTTGGAGGGGCGCCATATTCGCGGCCGAAGTAAATATTGTACCGGTACCGGTCGTCCAACCCGCTCACCCCATCGCCGTGGGTCCCAGAATCAATAAAATCATGATCATACGGAACTCTGAGCCAGCTGACCCCAGCCGCCTCCATTATGGACCCATCCCAGGTGAAAGAATGCAAATCGAAATCCGACAAGCCACCCCTGGTATCGGTGCGCACCCGGATCTGGTCGTGATCACTTCCGCCTCTGATGTCCAGCATATTGTAACCCAGGAATATGCCGTAGCCTCCTCCATTTGCTGGAGTGCTGAACGACACGCTCTGAGTAATATTACGTTTACCATCAACGTTTCCGAGTAGCCGTCGGGACTGTACCAGTGGCCCATTTCCAAGGTCGTAGCTTCGCCGCTTCCAAGCTGCATAGAATCAGAGGGAGCCACCCGATGCCAAACCGAAGGAGGAGGCATGGATTGGCCAGAATTGACGGGTGGTATAAGCCAAGCGGCGTCGGTTTTGCAGGGATAGCACTCAGCGGCGAACTGGTTGTCTTCAGGAGAAAGCCCCAAATGAGAGTCCTCCTTTTTGAAGCCGTAATGCATGACAGAATGAGGGTGTTGGTGCTCGTGGTTAAACCCTACAGGAATTCGTGAGTTATTATGTTGCGGAAGATTAATAAAATCCAACCTAGAACATGACCGAAGAGATGCAGGATCTGAGTTGCACGTTCATGCACAGGGGTATCTGCCGTGTAACCGAGCTCGATCGTGGGCATCGATTGATCAGTGATCAACTTGCACAAGGTCCCTTCTCTCGAGCGATGTCTCCCATCGGTATTGAATTGCACTCGAACGAGGGCGTTCTCATTCTTGCTCACAAATATCAGTCGAAGGTTTGCGGCAACTGTCCACTTGACAGCGTGTTCTATAACCTGCTCCGATTCCATAGCCACGAATCATTAGAAAGCGTACCTCGTCCCAGTCTGGCTGGTCCCTGTTCAAGAATTTCACAGTAATTTCATCGCCAGCTTTCCAAATCCATCGTTTTTCCGTCGCCGAAAGGTCTGAAGAGTCAGGTTCCTCAGCGGTAGGTGAATTCTCAACCCATAGGCAGCTCGGATCCGCAGAGGACTTCCTTGAATCGGAACTGCAAGATGGTCAGGATCCCCCGATCGAATGTCACAAGCAGCCAGCGTACGACATATGAAACTCAATAGGTTGCAGAAGAAAGGGGTAGAACAGTAAAAACGAGAGTGAATCCGATAGAGAGCGTAACTGTGTCATTTCTATATAGACGCCACTGGACGTGAACATTCCAGCTATCAAGAATGGTCGTCAGCGGAAAATAAACGCCGGAATCTCTTTAGAGAAGGTGGGATTCTTAATCATCCTCAGCTGACCCTTAGTGGCGCTGGATTGGACTCTCGGAAGACTAATCTCCCGAGACGTTTGGATATCAGCGGTAAGAAACGGAATTCTCCTCTATCTCAAGCATTGAATTGGATTATGTTATTTCTACCGCAAGTTGCCGGGTGATGATCCGAGCTGCCGAACCGATCGACGCTTCCCGGCAGCTTGGCCCGAGTACAGGACATCTTTCATTGCACCATTGCTGCCGCGGCGTCATGAATCTGGGTTCATATCTTGATGATCCCGATCAGCCTGTGCAGGGTCTCAATCAAGCGTTGCGTTTTGCTACTGTATTCGGCCTCTTCGACTGCGTATTTTTTTTGTTGAAGAGCGATATATGTGCAAGCAAATCTGAGTCAGATGTTGCAAGTATCTGAAGAGTATGTGACTGCAATTACAAATGCATCGAGTCGTGTAAGCTTATCGACAGATCGATAGTGACTAGCCAGAAACATGCCTGGTTGTTCTAAATAAGACTTCTTGACTTCATGAATTTCATGAACCTGTACACGGTAGTGCACGGTCTCACTCAAGCCTCTCAGCTTTGAACGTTTTTCTGAGAGACTGTATTCAGCCTCTTACACCGCGTCTTGCAGAGCAATCTATGTGCCAGTAAACGCCAGACATTGAGGTCCGAATGCCGCGGCCAAATCCCAGTCAAATGTTGCAAGTATCTGAGAGCCGTGAACGTGTCCGGTCGTTCTAAATTGAAGAGAAACTCGTCAGAGGTCTAGAAGGGTTCAGTATTGAAGCCAGATCGGTCATATGACGACCGCGTCGGTGCAAGCCTTTCCGACCGATACTTCTTTTTATCTTCCATCTTTTGTTCACATGTTTCCCTGTGATGGATTCCCAGTATATAGGTTGTATCTTGATTTGATGCCACCTCAGACTTTCCCTCCTGCCCTGGAGTGATTCTGAGGTGAGCTACTTTACAGTTGTACAAGTACTTTGATCCTTATTGATGTCCTGTAGATATTTTACTCTTATAGGTGAATACTACAGACTTTCCCTCCTGCCCTGGAGTGATTCTGAGATATTTTACTCTTTATTCAGGGCCATCTCTATGCTGCCAGTTTGTTTCAGATCCCTGATTCAGTGTCAATTATTGCGGTGCAGCTCATTGACATCACTCATGAGTCACAGGCTACTACAAAATTCTGAAATGTTTTCTGAAAACAGCTGTTCTCAAATTTTTCGGACCATATCAGACCTATTAAATAACATCTGACCTCAGGGAGAAGCATCAATTGCTGAATTGTGGCGCTCAGGACCGCCAAGCTGCATGTCTCAGTTAAGTGTTAGATTATTGAGTGGTGAGTGGCTGTGTCAGTTTCATACCCCCCAAAATTGCTCCGTACCGTCCGAATGCCAACCTTGAAAGTAGAAGGTAGCAACTTGGTTGTTGATGTCATCATGTGACAGTTGCGATGTACGATGAAGCATTCTAATTTTGAGCTGAAAACTGGGAAGTTCACAGTAAAAAGTAGAAAAAATAGTTCATCCTTGCTAGTACTGTATAGAGTACATTTTGAGTAGAATGTTGTATTTTCTGTTGAAAAATGGGTTTATATGGAAGAGCTATCCACCTGCGAAGGTGAGCAGGCATCACTGGCAGTATATTCATCTCTCCAATCTCAATGTTATTATTACTACTATATAAAGACATGCTCAATTCAATTTTTCACTGAAACTCCTTGAGGACTCGTACCTATTATCATTGAGTGGCTATCTGTTCAACTTGTACATTACTTCATAGCATGATCTTTAGTCCCACCCTCCACTCCTTTTTTGTACGATGTCAGCAAATTAATTTAGCATTATAATCAGCAGATGGCAAGGACAATAGATAGGTTATCAAGGGATCGAATCGCTGCAGGATTTCTCACCCACCCGGCGGCAAATCTCCTCAGCGTACCTTTCAAGCTAAAGCTCGAATCCCCCCAACCTTCAGATCTCTCGTCAACATGTCATCTTCTCCTGTCGACTGTCGCACTTGGAATATAGGAACCTGATACGTGGTGCCTAGTTCCGGGTTATGTATAGGTAATGATCTCAGCGGTTGAGAGTCGTTCATATTAGTACGGTTATAACATGTCAATAATTCAAGATCCCAGCGCGGTAGGGATATACGGCTGATATGGGTGTCAGCACCCAACACCATGTCATCGATCTGAATCTGCACCGCCTGCTATCAGACATATCAGTCCTGATCGAGCGACGCCGATCATCGGGATCAAAGAACGATGTCATGGAGAATCTTGTCCAGCTGGCTGGTCGTACAATGCTGAAATTGACGTCGGCACGAGGTAGAGGGTCCTTCACGATAAGTCGTCGCATTAGTGACAGTCGCAGATGCAGATACCAACGTTGCAGATCCGGAATCATTGGCAAAGAGAGACAGAAACGGCAGCGAAGTCGACGCATTCTTGTCGATGAGCACCTCATTGGCCCCGTGCACGTCTTCCTTCTTTGAAGTTCTCAGTAGTTCCTCGCCACATGATATCGGTGGTAGACATGTCCCGGGTTACGATGTTCCTTCAGAAACATGAGGCGACATCATCAGGGTCAAGGGTTCGGGCTACGCACCGGTTGTTCTGCTTCCTCAGACTATCCCCCAGGTGCTTGGACGATTGACTCTTGGATCTGGACCCTGAGGTCCTGCATATGCCAGAGTCGCCAAGTGAGATTCTCGAGGCGGTGGCCTTGCTTCAGGTACCCTCCAACATTGATCCAGATCTACACGATGTGATTAGCTTTGGCTATACAACAGATAACAAGCTCACCTTCAAGCCTTTCATCAAAGAAGTGCAGTCATCCAGATTGCTGAACGAGACAAAAGAGCTCTTGTCCTACGATATGTAATAATGAAAGAAACAAAAAGCGACAAGGAAAAGGGCACGATAGCAGTGTATGTGGGAAGTCCCAGAAAGGAAAAGGAAAAAAGAAAATCCAAAATTTGGACCTCTCCGAGGGGCAGGCCAACCCGGGAGACCTCAATAATCCATTTCATATGGTTCAGATATTCAACCTAATTTTTGGGAGCGCTCCGCGCCTTGGACTTTGCGACTTTTGGAATATTCGAGATAAATGCCCAAAAAGGCGGGCAAATACCAGCGAACCTTCACATCAACTGGTCTTGGAATCATTCAAATGGCTTCAAGGACATCCATCTCTGGACCCAATGACATGAAAATAATAAGAAAAAGAGCAAGTTATCGCAAGTTTGGTCAAATTATTGGTCAGTCATTTTGCCATTTACTGCTATTCACCTAGTCAGATACTGTCCAAACTCCATGAAATCAGTCCTCCCAGGCAAGATGACATGGCACAACATGATGACAAAAAGTTAAACGGACCGTTTCCAATTTAAGCGAGACCTGGAGCGCTTACATAACGTCGATCGGCCCGAGTTGATCAACTCGCGAAGTCAATCTTACAAATTCAGTCTTCCCGTCGAGATGATTGATGTACCTTTCCCGAGACTGCGTTGATCAGCGCTTGGGTGATCTTTCCGATGGTTACGGTGCCTGCCACGACGATCATAGATGGCTCTCTGCGGTGAAACGGAATGACAATAGAGATGCTGTGATCGGCTGGGTTGGACGCGGGCTTGCTCTGATCTGAACTAGTCCTTTGCAAGATCCAACGCGCGGACTTTCCCTTCGCCGAATATGATGCGTTGATCAGGAAACATATAAATCTTGGTCTCTGGAAGCGGCTGAGGACTGAGCAGCGGTGCCGGAGGCATCATCGGTTCGAAATCCACTCATCACGTTTCACTGCCATATCCTCGCAGGGGTCTCTGTGCGAAGTCTAACTTGATGTGGGAGCAGATTCGGAGGAGGTGGGAAAGGATCATGGTTGGAATACATGTCGGCCTGGATTTAGTGATTTTACATGTATTCTAGGGTTGGAACAGGTAACCTCTCAGCATGTCTTTTAATCCGAAGAGTAATGACTTGGCCCTCACTTCTGTTACTTAGCTCGTCTTCGGCGAATAGACGTGTGGTCGCCTCAACGTGTCAGTCACATGCCAGTCACGCGGCGGGAAAGTATCTGACTTGCTTTCTAATTTGATGGTTCACACGCTCGTCATCTTAAAATGCCACCGTGACCTCGAATGCAGCCACATTTCGCTCCCAAGCCAGTCAACGCGCCAAACAGCCTAGCTCATACCCCTCTTTACCACTTCATTGCTCAAATACTCAGCTCTATGCTCCATTACTGGCTGTACGGTCTCCACCGCATATTGGCCGATATGCGGTGGAGACCGTACAGCACACTATTATTGGGGTCGCACCAAATCGTTGCAATTCGATGTCGGGATGATATTTCCTAGTCGGTTGAAGCCATGACGACTTAGTCATGTTCTCAATTAGCCATAAACGCGGCGCAAGCTACTGCAGCCTTGGAAGGCTGTATGAAGGGCTTTGTTTATCTCACATGTTTCTGTCACAGACTCGTTTCGCGGCTTCAGCCTGGACCTGCAGTATATACTGTAAGAAACATCGCCGATATACGTTAGGGGTCGAATTATCATCCAGCCCTCCTCCGATAATCCTCAGGAGAGACACAGTAGCGGCAAGTCTTTCACGTTTTCAAAAGCCGATCCTGACCGGAGTCCAGCTCAGGCCAACTATATTCCGCTAGTCTACATACCCCATACTGGATGCGACCTGTAAAGGTCTTTGGTATAACTCATCCGCAGCGTCTTGTTTCACCGCCAGCCTCCGGTAAATTTCCTCATGTCATGTCACAGTGCTGACCATTTTCGGTAGGTTTCGGTGACACCTTTCCACTTCATCAGCATCATTCGGCAAACCCGAAATACGCGAAAGTCTTGGCACTCGGAAACCATCATGTTTGGCCATCGGGTAATCCTTCCGAGGACAAGGTTATGCCCTTTGTGGCGCGTCATTATGTCTCAATTCATTTGAAATGAGATGAATTACATTCTATCTGTGGTCTGCGTTGTTCTCGCCATTCAATGTAGGATCCATGGTAGAGCGCTCACGAGATAAGCGTCAGACGGCCAGTTTTGACCTCTGTCTGCTGCGGAACCTGCTCTTGCGCGCTGCTTTGCTTCCATGTGACGGCAGGTATTGCAGTCTCATTTCAAGGCATGGTTCTGCGACAGACTTCGCGGCTGATTCAATATCAAGCTGTATTGCTGGGCAGCTATGAGGACCTCCAATGATTTATATTTCACCGACTGTTGCATTCAGTAAAGACGCCGGGAATTTGCGTCCCAACTGGGAAGCTGTGTGTGGGAGGTGTCGCAGGAGTCAGGTACTATATTTGGACCCGATTCGACCGCCGGTACTGGATTTGGCCTCCGTGACATGATCCCAACATCCGATATGTCCAGGTCGCACTGATGAATGTCCCGTCTAGGAATAGCCTGAGCTGGCTGTCTCAAGAATCGGAGATTTCCAACAAACCATCTGAGATCCTCCTTTGTCGGCGATTTGTCCCCGCTTTAAATAGTTCCAACGTTGGTTTCCGGAGCCCTCCTCACAGCCTCTATTCTTTGTTCCTATTCCCGTTGACGACAGTCTCTCCTCTATATCCTGTCCTTCCTCTCACTCTCATTCTCTAATCGACGACTTTGTCTGCATCTATGAAGGCGATTCTAGCGCTCCTCGTGGGCGCTCTTGCAGCATCGGTATCAGCTTCACATCCTCAACCGCCCCATTTACGACGCAGCTCGGGGGTGATTTCCAGAGCCTCAGATGATGTCTTACGAGCAGTCGATGAATCCTTGCTGGTCAGAGCCGATGACATCTCAACCCTCTTTTCCCGTCGTATCGACACCATTGTTGGGGAGCTTCCAAGCGCGACCAAAGTCCCAGACCTGTAAGCTTCATTCCTTGCAGTGTGTCTTTTAGTTCATCGTATCATCCAGCTTGTCGTCGATAACCTCTGAAGGACAATGGCCCACTGTGAATTACACGACGGGCTGTGATGCCCGTCGCTCCAAGTTCGTCCCACCTTGCTTCCTTGCATGAATCATAACACTCATTGTCGTTTCTCTTCAGCTGGCCAGGTATGCATGTTTCTCCCCAGTCCCATGTCAACGATCTCACAAAGCTCCAATAGCTGCCGATCACTGGTCAAATATAGGTATGAAACTTTCTCTCGCGATAATAATATTCTTATGGTCGTACAGCCCTACTGGCTGGCGCATGGCATGGCGGAATCAGTGGATCCGGCGCATCTCAGTTTGTCCAGGATTCCAATACACTCGCAGCAATCTCGAAAGCAATGGACTGGTGGTTTGCCAGGGACTTTACCAATCTCGACTGCTTGGATTCTGGAGGAACTCCAAAGTGCCCGTGTAGCTCCACCGACACGACGATGTGGAACACGAATTGGTTCAGCAGCGTGCGTCCCTCGTTTTTTTCATCAAGATACTCCCTCATGTTTTTTAGATTATTCTTGTACCGGATCTCGTCGGCCGAGCGTGTTTGCTGGTCGACAAAAGCCTTACGCCATCCCAATTGACAGGCTGCACGAATATGACCAAGCGGTCCTATGGTGCTATAGCTCGCCAGATCAACGACTTGGGTATCGCAGACGGCGCGAATTTGCTCAGCATTGCTTCCGTCGGCGTCGACTTTGGTTTATTGACTAACGACGCTGCGACGATAACCGATGCCTACAGCCGGTCTCATACGGAACTCTCCATTCAAACTGCCGACAAATCCAATGGAATTCGACAGGACGGAAGCTTTGCGTACGTCATTTATCTGTTTTCAGGTTTAGCGCTAACATGGGAACAAAAAGACAACACAATGGGATGCTTTACAACGGAAACTATGGTGCGTTCCTTTGTTTTGATGTCTCTTGGGCGCTACTGATGGACGGAAACCTCTACATAGGCAAAGATTTGTATGTGCTGCTGCGGTTTGATTTCAATGGTTTCGGGCGCTGATATCTATTTATAGCTCTAACGCCTTCCTTGACCTCGAGGTCGAGGCGGCTGGAACCCAATTCGCGGCGAATTCGGGACAGCAAGCTATCCTTGAGCAACTGTTCGAAAGTGACCGGTGGATGATAGTAAGAAATACTGTTACCGGGGTGCTTCATTGGGATTTGGTCGGTCACCTTTCTCCCTCCTTGCGATTCATACTGATATAGACGCAGTCAGCAATTGGACGATTCATCAGCGAACCTGTAGCGGATAGCCAGTGGGTACTGTTCATCTCACCCTTCACCGTATTGATGGTTCCTTAGGGCCTCGGCTGAGATCAACATCAATGTGACGGAAGTCGGTGCCCTCGGGAAGCTTTGGTCTTCCGGCACTTTGAACGATTTCTCGACTGCTTTGTCTGGTAGCGGTAGCAATGCCAACGCCGGAAACCTACTGGGCAATCGTATGTTCTACGATACCGATTATATGGTGCGTGAAAGATTTTGTGCCTGGACCAGCGTCCAACTGCGATTCAGGTCCAACGCGGTTCCAACTACGTTTCCTCTGTCAAAATGTACAGCGATCGTACTCAATCATCTGAATGTACAAATCTCCAAAATGTACGTATTCCCATGGTATATCCAGCGATTGAGTCTAACGATATGAATAGGCAAAAGGTTTCCACCTGAGCGACGGCGCTGTCTACACCTACCTGAGTGGAAATGAATATGAAGACATCGCAGCAGCTTGGGACTGGAATCTTATCCCAGGAATAACCGTCGATTACAACGGTACCCCACTCAACTGCGATAATACCGCCAAGCCTGGCGCTCAAACCTTCGTTGGTGGTGTTTCCACTGGCACTATTGGCGTCGCAGCAATGCGCTATACCAATCCTTTGACTCATGCTCTGCGATTCCAGAAAGCATGGTTCTTCCTGGGCGACGACGTCCAACACATCATGGTATCTAATCTTTCCACCACCGGCACAGCCCCAATCTACTCGGTTCTGGATCAGAAGCGCCACAATGGCAATATTCTGGTTGACGGAAACGCTGCAAGTGGTTCAAACACCTTCCCCAAAGCCAAGACTCTTTGGCACGACAGCGTCGGATATTCTTTCAACCCGGATTCTCCTGTCACGCTAAACATCTCTGTCGGTACCAAGACTGGCAATTGGGCTGATATTGGTATTTCGACGCTACCTGGTCAACCAGTCGACCTTTTCGCTGCTTTCCTCGTTCACAGTGACCTCACCACCCCCATCGAATACTCAGCATTCCCTGGCGTAACGTCCGATGCTCTCGCCGGCAAAATCTCGGGATTGCAGCTCCAGACTATCACCAACGATGCCCATATTTCGGCGGTCTACGATTCAAAGAATTCGGTAGCCATGGGTGTATTCTGGGATGCTACCGGAGGGTCATTCAAGTTTACACCTTCAGGACAGGCTGGTGTCACCATAGCGGCGAATGCAGGCGCTACGGTCATTTACGACCTCAATTCGGGCAACTTGACTGTCTCGGATCCTTCTCATACCACACAGAGTGTCTCGGTCAAAGTTACCGTCGATGCTAGCGGGACGATTCCAGGAAACCTGGCCAACAGGGATAATACCTATTCCTTTGATCTTAGTGCAGATCCTGGAGCGTCGGTTATCCAAAACGTGAGCGATACGCTTCTCATGGTCTCTCGCTGTACTGACTATCGATATAGATCGCGCCAAATGCGCCAAATGCTCCTGGGAAGCAGGGCACCAATAAGAAAAATGGTGCTGTACGTCGAGAGATAGGTGCATTGGGATTCGTAGCGCTTGCTACTGTGTTGGTGTTGTTTATCTAAGGGCTACCCGAGTGTTGTGCAACTTAATTATTTAATAATCTCGCCAGCACTGGACTGTATACCATACTGTCAAGCTGACAAATGTGTATGTATGTTTCCATCAGGAAATGTTCAACTATGGTACAACTGTCATCCCAGAAGATAAACACGCCACAAGGCATGATTATATGGCCAGGTTTGGGCCAGCACCCAACGTGCGAAATGAGACGCGTCAGGATCAGCTTTTGACTTTTCTCTCCACAAATCCTTTTGGGATCTGCTCCATATGGCAGGTAGACCATGTGACGTTCCCGCCCGGCGGGCAACAGGGCGGGATGATCAAGTTGGGAGACCGAATATGACGCCAGCTGAGCGCTTGTTTATTAAGCTCACTTAGTCTAGTGTATGGTGGTTGTGAATCCTCCGCTGCTTACGTGTCCTTTCGTGACGAGGTTGAGTGTTCAGAACGTTCAGTACGTTCAGTCCCGCCTTCTGTCTTTTATTTCGACCGTGAAAGATTTGACCACTGCCGCCCTCCTTATACATTAAAAGTGGGCACCAGTCTTTAGCGTGCCCGCCTGAGACTCCCGGCTCGGGGGACCAGCTCGCGAGGGGAGTGGAGAGGAGGAGGGGAGCGAATGGTGGGAACCTTAATCCTGTGCCGAAAGTAACAGAACATATGTTTCATGCGAGGGGTATCGCCTCGACAGTTTTTCTCAACCAGTCTGTCGATGTAGACTAAGATGGAAATAGACCTACAAATCTCCGCTGACTATCGACGGTCGCAAAGACTTCAGGTTGTGCGACGTCGATTCGGATTACAGTTCCAGGCATTATCATCAATAATAGTCCCAGAGAAATGCGTTTCCATATGAACTCGAGCGCTCGATACGATTCTCCTTGCGCTCTCCGCAATAACCACCTGAAGTACCGGGAGGGGAAAAGATTTCACACACAGATGTATACTTACGGGAATTTCATCTTCTCTCGCATGGATTTGTCCCGAAACTGCTCCAACGAGAGCATCATCAGATTGAGTGGAGGGACCCGGAAGTCGATTTCGATGATGGATCTCCCGATGATTTGCGAGAATAAAAGGGATTTCTTCGGAGAGGATTTCCTGAAAGGTCTCTATGGACCAAGGATAAAAGTGTCAGTGTCTCGATCGAGTTTCTTAGGCTCGTAATCAGCCTCTTCGACGCGGCAAGAGGCAAACCTCTCGTTAGAGAGGCTGATCACGGCAGGTTGCCTTTGACGTGATCGATATGACTCATGGCTGGCGCATGGGAATTTTCAAGGGATGACAGGACGATTCTGACACGACGACGTCGCAGCTTGTAACCGAACTCAGCTAGCGCGTCTAGGGCGACATAAAGCGTCGAAAACCCACCAATAACGTCACGAATATGGTGCTGGATTAATTCACGTAGATATATCCTTGAATCGCTGTGAATTACAGGGTGCAGAATAATACAGGTTGTTTCGGTAAGATGAGGCTATATTTTGCATTCTGGCTTCCTGCTGATTAAATAAGTCTTGACTACTGAATGACATCCATGTCGCCGCTGTGTTGTGCTGAATGGCATTCAAATCCTGTCAATGACGCGACCGTGTAATGACGACTGCATCATCATCAAAATTCCCATGGGCCAGAGATGACTCACCATCATGACGCCACAGCCAACCTGCCATGGTACCGGACCCTCTATCGAGGTTCCTCATAGAGGGTCGATCATCGGACTATCTGAAGATCAGAGAACATACATTAACGCTTTTTGATATCTTCCACACAATGGACCGCATGGCGTTTCCAATCTTTCTTTTGGCATTCACGAGAGCAATAGTGGGCTGACTGCTGACCCAGTATCGAAATACAAATTCATATTTAGGAAATGTATGCAATCTATTAACCCGCTTTCCGACCATAAAGAAACCTTATGCAACCGCGTCCGGGACTGCACTACCATTGCGCCGATCGACTTTATTGACGAGACCTGGCCCACGAGACAGGAGTTCGATATCTTGTCCATCGTGAGTGATGATTCCATTCGGATGGTGATGACGCTCAGCATCAGCATCAGGGATGCCATGTCGGTCTCCTGCAGCCCATAGATGCACCCGTTTGTCCGAATCGAAGGGCGCCATTCCATCCGTAAAGGCCCGACGAATTTCAATATAATCTATGGCAAAAGTGTTAGAGAGCACAGATGAAAGGGGCAGAGAACTACCTGTAGCGAATTCGCCAATCTGTTTTGATTATTGTTAGTGGAATATCCTAGCAATGGTCAACTTGCCTCAATTTCATCCATGCCCAGCTTCTCAGCCTCTGCCCTCTCATGATGGCGCAAATGAAGGCCGGGAATTTTGTTGACAATTGTGGCAATAAGGGCCGTGACCACGAAGCTGTAGCCGGAGCAGACCACGATATAGGTAAACTGGATGTAGAGCTGTTTCCAATTGCCATCTATCCATCCACCTGGGATTGAAGTATTGACGCCGTCCAAAGCAATGATCTTGGTG
Organism: Mycena floridula; assembly: GCA_029320655.1. Taxonomy (NCBI): domain Eukaryota; kingdom Fungi; phylum Basidiomycota; class Agaricomycetes; order Agaricales; family Mycenaceae; genus Mycena; species Mycena floridula. The sequence goes on along the minus strand of JARIHS010000071.1, from coordinate 225,122 downwards.
GAAGCAAAGATTCCGTTCAAGAATAAACCAATCATTCCGCCTTCAGAGATAAGGTCAAGGGAGGCTGACACCTGCTGTAACTGGCTACATTACCTACACCGTGTTCCGCGAACAGATCAAGACTGTCATCTATGCGGACCAAGAATTTGACTAATGGAAACGCAGAGTCAGTCGGTGCCAGGAGGAGAAAATTTGATCAATGACCTTTCGTAGCAAAATTGCAGATACCACCCGCCAGGACACCGACGATTATTGAGGCCCAAGGTGGTACGAATCCACAGGAAGGGGTAGCAGCAACAAGAGCGGCAATTGTACCAGAACCTGAGTAGCATGAGAAGGCGTCGAAAGAGAACAAAACAAGAAAACGGACAGAATCCTACGCTTGTGAATTTTCTTTCTACACGAAAATCCAACGCACACCTGTTTCGAATCGTCAACCAAGAGAAAATCCAGACCTTTTGAAGATTTACCAGACAAGTCCACCAAAGGCAGCTGCAATAGTCGAGTTCCACACCGCCATAACAGCCCGGAGATTGGCTCCAAAAGCGCTTCCCCCATTGAAACCCAGCCACCCGAACCAAAGGATAAATGTTCCAAGGTTCACCAGAGATACATTATGAGGTCGAAAATTCTGCAGTTCTGCTTCTTGTCTGCGTCCAAGGACCCATGAAAAGGCCAGGCCACTGACTCCACTTCCAATCTCGACTGGACCTCCACCTGCTGTTCAATTAGTCGAGCATTCCTAGTCAAGGGATTCACTTACCAGCAAAGTCAAGGACGCCCCATTTGAAAGCCCATCCGTTGACTGAAGGTCAAATTTAGGGTTCATCAGTTCAAAACACTGCAAATACATACTTCCCCAAGCCCAATAGGCAATGGGAGCATAGACAAAGGTTAACCAGAAGATAGGTATGACAACTTGAAGACAGGATCAGCAAGGCTCGTCTTGATTAACTAGTAAACCCTTACTGGCGGCAGGAAAGACGCGTCCACGCTCAGCTGTAGCACCAACCAGCAGACCAACTGTTACACAAGCGAACTCCATCTGAAAGAAACTATAGAGTAGCTCTGGGATAAGTGGAGAGCCAGGGGATGGATCACCGAGTACATGTCGGAGACCTGCATTCTTCAAATTGCCGATGAAACCGTTGGTGGCTGTCGACGAGAATGCCAGGCTATATCCCCAGGCATACCAAACGCAGACAACAACTGCATTGCTTGCGAATACTGACCACAGTAAAGATACTGACAATGACTTCTATCTCAGACGTCGCTTGCTGTGAACAGCCAGGCTTACAGGCGCTTTTTCTGCGAGCAAGTCCTGAGTAAAGGAAGCCTATATAACATGAGAGCAACCCAGGTAATTCGTGACGATAGACAAAGAGCTTACCCACACCAGGAATCATCAGCAGCACCATCGCGCCTGCCACAATGATAAAAGCAATGTCTCCGTGTTGAAACCTGAGAGAAGACTGAGGTTCGGTCCGCTACGAAAATAAAACGACGTGCTGGCTCGCATCTCCTAGGCGCAGATCGTCAGTTACGAAGCTGATGAAAAATGCCCACTTACGACGATTGCCATTCATGCTCGTTTTTTTCCGAGCCTTGATGGAGAGAAGAGAGTCGTTTGAAAGTAAAAGTGGTCGTGCGATATCAATACAGTCCCTCTGGAGCTTTTAAAGATGCCAATGACGAATATGGCAGCATTGCGCTTCTGATAGTGTCCAATGCCGTTAACTTGCTGGAACATTACAGGCTATTGTAGGATAAAGTGAGATAAGGGGAAGCGAACGGGGCTGTATGCGCTGGGTCAAAGCATGCCCAAGATTTCATGTTTCCTGTTAATGCATATGTTGAATGAAGTTGAAAGCGGGTTAAAGATCGGAGTTTTATTCGGCTTCCTCCGCCTGCAGGTGTCCAGGTCACACCTCCCGAATATCCCGATGATCGTTTACTGTTAGGTAAAAGTTGAGCTGTCGACGCTGTCTACGATTACAGAGCATGCTCGGGCAGGAATGCGGCGTCCGCTTACATCACAGCTGGTTCGGGTCCAGTTCAGTGTTCAGGTGAACCTTGGCACGGAATATGATAGGCAGATAAGATCCAGCAAGGTCCGTGAGGGCCCAATCCGGTTTGTTGCCGCCCTTTGACAATGTCCTTTTCTCTGTTCAGTCAAATAATGATTATCCTACCTTATTTGGGTGATGATTGGCCTTGAAGTCCCGCTATTATATACCAACATGTTGTTCTCCGTTGGATGTTGGTCAGACTACCAGTTTCCAATGCGCGCCGTAAGCAATCTGCTTATCTATGTCAACCTATTTCAACTCATTGTAACATACCATTTTGATTTACGATAGGGTTTACTGCCTTTCGAGCTTTAGCCTTTCCAAAGTATCATGTCATTCGATCTGAGAAACAGCTCCTTGAGTCCACGCAAAGGTAGCTATGTCACGAATCAGAATGATCGAGCACAGGTCAATGGAAAACCTGAGCATCCAAGGATATCTCCCGACTTCTATCAAGATTGAGGTACATATATGCCATCATTGCGCGCCTGTCAGCAGGCAGAGATTTTCTATGTCTCAAGACATGTTCCTCGGCTCAGATTGCGCAGATCGTACAGATCTGGTCAGATGCCCAGGCGCTACGGAGAAGCCCGAGATAAGCAGTGACTTGAACGTATTGGTAGTGCGAACCTCTCGGCCAAGGAGGCTCTGGATTCCCATGTCACCTTGAAGGATCCAAATCTTTACAGTCTCATTTACCAGTGATTGAATACAGATCTTGCTCGCTGTTTTGTAGAGCCTCAGGAGACATGAAAGTGAACACGGTCCAAATCAAAGTATTTCGTCACAGTTCCACGAGCTTATCATCGAACACGAGGAGTGTTTCCGTCGCTGCCTTGCCTTTGGACAAGACACCTGTAATACGCAACGACGTTGACAGACAAAATTTCCATGTAATAAAGGAATAATTCTCGATATCGATATACTTCTCACTTACAACCGGTTCCGGTTGTCTAATAGAGGCTGATTCTAATGCTGTGTATGTAATTACTAATTCAATAATATCTATACCATGGACTATGTACTACTAGACGAGACCTGGTTGGGCTACCAAAGTTGGATATAGATCGATGCACGTATTCACGGGCGACCTCGTTGCCAGTGAGCGTGCGAAACAAGTCGCGTCAAGATCACATGATAGATGGCGTGAAGGCTCGTGACTCGCACATTTGACGCGCATGTTTGGGGTTTTTTCACCTGAACCGGCATCGGGTTCACACCCCCAAAAAGACACCGACTCCAAAATCTCCAATAGTGCTTCAATTTATCATGGTATTCTAGCCAGAGCATGATGATTGCCTGGGCTTGACGGCTGTAACTTTTGCGACGCGAAAATCACGCTTTTACCGAAAAAAGGCCATTCAACTTGCCACCACGTCTTGAAACCAACGAAACTCTCCTTTCTGCCGTTGACAATCAGCTCGCTCAGCTCCTGGCTGTTGCAGAGTCTGAATCAGCAGATGGGAGGGCTTCAGTATGCACTTATTTCGAGTATATCAGTTATTCCCAGAAGTACTCTACAGTAAACCAACTACCGCAGGCACACTACATACTTGAACCATACATTCAATAAAAGTCGATGTCCGCCTGCCCATCTCACGCGCATCAACCATGCGCTCCACACGCAATCCGAAGCATGCTGACCCTCAGTTGCTCTCCAAGTCTCGGCCACGCGATTGGGGAGGTAGGGTGGATGTTCTCACTGGATAATGAAACTCTGGAGTCCATACAAGCCATCCTTGATTGAGACCGATCCAGTAGTACAATCCCCTGAGTTCCATGTCAGATTTCGACGGATTTTAATTGGATTATGTGAGTCTACCATATCATTGGGAATAGCCCAGAGAGAACTGTGATCCACAGGTGAATATCACTCTCAAGCGGGGTCTGGGAGACTTACAAACGATTACAGATGCAAAAACTGCCACAGCAACGGTTGAACTTTGGAAGAAATACAAGATCAGAGCAAAAAAGCCCGAGTACGTTCCTGATTGCAAAGTCTTCAATTTCTAAACCAAAAAATAGAGGGAATTCACTCACCTGCGATGAGAAAGCTTGAACACCACCTGATCAACATCCCAACACATGCAGCAACCCATTCGTGAAACTTCTTCGGGCCCTCCTTCCATGTGTTTCTCAGCCAGATGTATGTTGCCGCTGCGTAGAGCGCCGAAAAACTCGTTGTCACCACGCCGAGAATGGCGAAACACAACGCCCCGGTTCTTAATCTGCTTCCATTGCCCTGCAATGATAAAATGATAGATAGTATCTGGCCTTCAACGCCTGCCATGAAGGTTCCCGCCAGAACTAGAGTCGAAAGCGTACGTTGTTGGTGCTCGTACCGCTCTGGAGGTATGGATCGTGTAGCGAGTTCAGGCTTCTCCAGTTTGGAAGAAGCACTACTGATGGTAGTATCAGAATCCGGGCTGGAGACTAGCTCCATTGTAGGTAATCGCGTAACCCGACGAGCATTCTTTTCATCGACCCGGTGAGAATTTGGGTGAGACATGGAATCCTGAGATCGATAGTCACAGACCGTCGATGAAGTGGAAGCGGTTCATTCAGAATAGTTGAAAAGTGATTCTGCGCTCATATAAATGTCAAAGAAAGCTTACGACACATCCAAATACCAGAGCAACCACGGCAGTGCAATCATATTGGGCGCTGATATGTGTGAAGATCGATTAGCAGATCCAGGCCAGTTCTGCTAATGTAGACCGCCAAGTGACCTCCGATATTTGATTCAAAATCCGCAAGATCATCACGTACTTGAAACCTCAGTCGGGGTCTAGTCTAGGCAATCGTTCTGACTTGTATAGAGTTGGGATCCACCTAGAGGCCTATTGCGCCCAAAAACAATGCCCAAAGCATTAGGTTATACGTGGTTAGCGGATGAATGATAAGTATCGATATGGAGACAACGGGTCAAATGGGCATGTTGCGGTCGGCATCAGGTATTGAAGCTCCGCTCTCCCTCCTTCCTGCCGGTCGTCTAGCTGTGGTGCATATCGAGATCATTAACACATCTCAAAGCCAAATTTTGGTTTCCATGTCAAACACTGACAATATTTTTGGAAATGGGTCTTCAAGTTCGTTGAGATCCGGATGAAATTGACTTCAACCTGGGATAAGTCGGAGTTTTATCTGAACAAACCTCTCGGACCAAGCCGGACATCCATATAATCCAGGAGAGACACAGTTCCTCGGAACCCCACACGTGGGACGGATCAGAAGCCAGTTTTGCAACTCCGAACATAATCTATCAACCGAGTGAGAGGCAGAATGCAGACAAAAACCTTTTGGTTGATATTCAGGGGTCCTCGTCGACCTCAAGCTCAACGTCGTCGCTATAAACAATCTCGAAAGGAACCTTGAGCAATAGTTGACCTCTTCTGCCTCCGAAATAGCAATTTTCATGTGACTATTGAGCGTGCGAAACAAGGCGCGTCAAGATCACATGATAGATATCGTGACTCGCTCATTTGATGTGTATGCACTTGTTTGGTTCTTTTTTCTCTGACACCACATCAGGGTTCACATTTGCGAATAAAAAAAGGTACCCAGCCCAAAATCTCAACGATTCTTCGATCTAACAAGTCTTCTAGCCAGAACCATAATGACTGCCCGAGTTGACGGCTGTGACGCTTGCGATGCGAAATTCACGCTTTTACCGCAGCTACGGTCATTCAACCTGCTATCACGTCTCAGGAGCAACGAAATTCTCCCTTCTTCCATCGACAATCAGCTCTCCCAGCTCCTTGCTGCAGCGGAGTCGGAATCAGCATTGTACGATGGAGAGCTCGTTCGACTGCATAGCCGTATCATTGCAATCGAAAACGCTAAAAGAGAATTCGAGAAGGAGGTCATTCGATGCAAATCGTTGCGGTCTCCCATTCGCAAGCTTCCACTGGAGCTTATAACCGCCGTTTTGAAGGAATGTGCCACTGGTGCGACTGTGGCTCAGTCGCTGACGGTTAGCTCTGCGCCGGCTCTCCGACTTGCCAGGGTATGCACCCATTGGCGACATTTAGCCTTGTCGATAGGAGCCCTTTGGTCGTCCATCGCCATCGATGTCTCGGCTTCGGGGGAGAACCAGCTCAGAGCGATCAGAGAGCTTATGCGACGAGCAGGGAATTCGATGCTTGACATCCGGCTGTTTGACTCTTGGAAGGACGAGGAGGAGTACACCATTGAAAGGCATGACGCCGTTGATATTCTCATGGTCGAATCAAACCGCTGGAGAACTCTCGAGATAAATCTTCCACTCGATTTCACTGCAGAGCTTCTATCGCCGATCCGAGACAACCTACTCAACCTTGAATCACTCGAGGTCACATTCTCACTGCCGCACGGGGATCCAGTGGACTTTTTCAAGAGCGCCCCAAAGCTTCGAAGCATATCCATCAGCAATCATTATCCCGCCGACTTTGACATCCCTTGGACACAGATTCAGTATTATCATTACGACGGATCCAGCGCCACAGATTTCCTGAAAACTCTCTCCCTTTGCGAAAACGTCACATCTCTCAACATTGCTGGGATCGAGGGTCAGATTTACCGCCCGGCCTTCGTCACTGCCCCGCTTTATATGCTCTCCATCGACATGGGTAGCAAGCGGCAGCAAAGTCTGGTCAATTGCTTACTCCTTCAGCTTATGCCTAACCCAGGTCTATCGTCATTCAGACTATCCACGGTCTCTCGTTTCACGCAGCATTCGATGTCCAACCTGTCGCAATTTGTTGGCAGACAGTCTGAAACTCTCACCTCCCTCGAACTTGCAGAAGTCTGGGTCAACCCTGCCGTGCTTCATCAAATTCTCCAATGCACGCCAGCACTGACTTTCCTCCTTGTTCTGGAGGTTCCAAAAGCCCAACGTGACTCAGCAATGATAACTTCGAAAATAGTCAATGCTATGAGCAACCAGACGCTCCAGCTTCACGGCTCCTCTCCGCGGGTCCTTCTGCCACGTTTAGAACACCTCAAACTCGAGTTACATGGTGGCGCCGGCTACGTCTCAGAGCAAACACTTGTAGACATGATCAAGTCGCGTTGGAGACCTCCATCAACCGTCGGGGAATCTTCATCAGAGGCAGATGAAGCCGCTTGTCTTCGAACAGTTTCTTTGACGACCCATCGCCCATTCCCGAAACGACTCTTGCAGACCCTCGAATACCTCAGACTTTCGGGAATGGCGATTGAGGTCATGGAGGCAAAAGAGACGGCGACAGGGACCAAGAAGTAGCGGTTCGTGTTTCTTGAACCATTTCATTCTTTTATTGACAGTTGGCCAGCACATTATCGCTTGTGTCCATGCAAATACGAACGGACCTTTCATCTTTATTCCATCTGGAACTGCGATTTCGATCCGCTTGTCTAGTAAGATTCTTTTGGTATTGGGAAAAAAACATGCTAGCTATCGACGTTTATACGTTTCTCGAATTCGTCTTGAGAGGTGGTAGATATAGAGTAGATACAAGTAGCTCATACTACATAAAATTAGAGGAAATAAAGCCAATTCAATCCACATGCTTCGAGGTCCAGACCGTTGTTCAGCATCATAGTTTGGCGTTTCCCCTCATCGATTGAAAAACTACAACCAACCTTGACCACTTGCTTGAACCTTTGTGGTTTCTTTCGCGAAGATTGCCCGCAAGCGGCTCCGGTTGCGATGTCATGGTTTATCGCTAGCTGAAGTGGAAAAGATCAAACTTCAAGGTCGAAATGTTGGTGCTGGAGCCTCCTGGGTTTCCGTGAACAATGTTCATATCAGTCGCGATCACCACTAGAAACGCTGAAGGCTACCTTTAACAAGTCCAAAATACCGTATTGTGCACTACCGGCCAGCACCGAAACTAGGAATGGCATAAAAGAGAGGTCTCCCTGATTCACTGCTATCCTGATATGGGAACTGAAGCCATGGCGAATGTCCAGGGGAGAGTGTGGCGTCGTCCGAGACGATATGACATCAGATTCAATAGCCGCAAACGTCGGAAAGCCGATATTGTCCCAGTGCAATCTAGGCATAATAATACGCTGCTTTGGTATCGATAGAGTCGCCTTGCACCATCGAGGATGTCCACAGTCCCGAAACCATCTCACGGGTCACGATCGTAGCGCAAAAAGCCAAAGTTGGCCGTCGGCAAGGTAATATGGATCTGTTAAGGCTGTAGCTTTCCTATAATAGTCTCAAGATGAGTAGGTATTGTCATGGAAAGCGTCAAAGCCTACCCGGGAAAAGTTGGAGAATCGAACATGTGGCGCCTCGACGCCAAAAACGGGGTATGACACGGATGCCCAGCTCTGGCATATCATGGTTACATGTGGCAATGTTCATGAGTGCAGAGGAATGTTGCTCTGGAGCTGGGCGGTGATATGGGACTATCGAAAGCCATAGTGGAAATTTGGGTCGCGGTCAAGGTGAATGGGAAAGCTCATTCGGTTGGATGCCTAAGGCCATTCCGCAGCTGCTCTAGCATCTAAATATTGGTCCCAGGTCATTCGGAATCAATGGACGACAGCAGCTGCTGCCTAGAACCTGAATGTCGCCGAAATGACCAAGATCGACCGTCGAGATCTAGATATTGGCGGTGAAGCTTTGCAACTTCTCCCTAGCAATGCTGAGATGAGTATGAGGCACCAAAAACACGGCTGAAAGCTACCTCAAAGAAGTCCAGAATCACGACTTCGGCACTAGCGGCGATTTTGACCAATGACAGGGGACCTAGCGACAGGGAAAGTCTAGAGGGGAGATCCACTCGATTCTCTGCTATTCCGAGATGTGAGCTGGCGCTCTGACGAATGGCCAAAATGCGAACTGCGTTGTATGATACTGGCAGAGATCTGGGCGCCAACAAAAGTCGGAAAGTCATTATCGCCCAGCAGCAACGTAGGCAGCGAAAGAAGCAGTTTCTGGATCAGTAGAGTCATCCCAGCCAATCGAGAGAAGTCTTGCAGGAACAGATTTCGTTCAGGACCTGGTCATAAGTCGAGCGGGCGAGATTCCGTCTCGGGCTACGAATATCGACCCAGTGATTGCGTCGATTTCCTGGAATACGACCATGGTAAGGAATAATCAGCACAGAAAAAGCTGAGGCTTACGTGCGAAGACTTGTTTATCAAACTTTTGGTGAGGACATCACGTGACGCGCAACCGGGAGGAGAGCGGTCCACCAACGACCATATTACAGCCAGGATGTCAAAAGGGGATTGGAAATGGATAGATGCCGCTATATTGGCTTTGGGTCTGGCGGAATCCATAGGCTTTGCGATAACACCCAGGCGAAGCGGTAATCTCAATAGAGAATCTGTGGAGACAAGGATTAGCTCGAACATGGCGGCATATTACAACGACGCACCGTGCGGTATCCTATTCCAAACCGCGATTATCGGTCTCTGATATCCATTCCCTTGGGTCTGCGGCTTTAAAATCAGGCCACGACATGCGAGGTGCAGCAAAAAAGATCGTCTTCGTTTCCCGAGATCTATTGCTCCTTCATGTACCTCTCCTTCGCTGACCACCATCAATAGTGCTGGTTTGGGGATTCTGATATCCATTGCGTAACGTCTGTGCCCCAAAGTCAGTCCATGGCAATCAAGAGGAAGCAAAAGAGACGGACGCGGCTTCTTCGTCTCCCCAGATCCGTTCGCCTTTCTCATTCCACCGTCTTGCCGATTTCCTAGCGTTAATGGCGCAGCACCGTGGGCTAACGTGGCAGGGAAGGCAACCCCTAGCTGACCCGTATCCTCATGCGAGATGGCAAAGGAGCAGGTCGTGCATCCCTCTATAAGCTCGTGGATCCAACGGGACCGTGAAGGTCTTGCTATACGACGAGGCTCGGGGCGACAATGGGGCCCGACAAACCAAAAATGTCACAGTCGCTTCCACCCTCGATTCTGACGGTCCTAGATGATTCTGCGAGGAATCGCTGGGAAAGGATATGAGAATTGCATGGCGAAACCACGATTTGACGATACCTTTCTGCAACAGTTCTATTGGCTGAGGAAGCTCAGGCTACTGTGCAGCACATCGAGCGTCACGACGTGAAAGACCGATATCCAGGCTGGAATAGACAATTAACGCAGGGAGACTGGCTGGCGGAATATTTGGAACGACGGCTGGCCGCAGAGAAGCCCAGCAGCGGGGCGGAAATGATAAGATGATCGTGGGAAGATTGACTCGGCCGAAATCACAACACGTGTCATGCTTGCTCCGAGCGATTACAGTTTTGAGAGTTTGGATGGGTGCGGAGTGTATCCAAGGGGCGTCGGCTGGCGTTTCCCTAGGCGCTTGCATTCGAGGAAGTTCAGCTGCCGTGGGACAAAAATGGGATCCGCATCCTCTCCTTTGTTTTCGTCATGATCTCGAAGCAAATCCGCAAGGATCATGATAGAACTTGCATTGGATAATTTGTTATGCCGCCGCCGTCCCGTCGCTATGAGGAGGACGAGCTGATGATGATGAACATGCAGCGCCGGCTTCTTGTTTGCAGCGACAAGCCCGAAGAAGCGAGCTGGTGCAAATCCTCGCCGCACGGGAACCGGCACTCCAGGTGTTTGGTCAGGAAACAGAGACAGTCAACGCAACGATACCGAAGAGCCCCATGCCAACTTTACCTGCCAAAGTCCTCGTGGCGCAGGTCTGCCAAGCGTGGCGCACCATCATGATCGGGCTCTAGTATCGGGCCCTTTGGTAAAACATCACACTGCGCCTGAGCTGGAGCAAACAGCACGTTGCAGGTTTGGATCACCTCTGGACCGCGGAGCGAAACGGATGACCCGGCGCTGCAGATCCTACGTCTCCCCGCTGGACATCGCTCGTGGCTGTGCTTCCAGACATTGTGATTCTGCAGCCGATCAGAGGCTGTATCCGCTCTCTGACTAGCCTTTACCTGATGGTGTTGGACGATATGGTCATTCCCGAGAATGTGACACAGGGGTCGATGGAAACGGTATATTAGATCGGACTTTCATACCATGTGATTAAGCATTCCTTGTCCTTAACTACGACATTGTCCCGCCTTCCTTGCTCCCCGTCAATCCGAGCTCGTACTGTTCAACAGATGGCGGATGACGAGTCGCGAGTCTGGACGGTCGACAATGTGTTCGAGTTTACACCCAACCTTTGCAACCTCTGGATGGGATGTGATTATGAATGATTGGAAGCAGCTGCAACAGTATTGGAGCCAGGCGAACTCAAACGCTATCGGCCCTGTGCTGCAAGTCGCTAATACCCGATCTGGAGCTTCTCAATGTTCCTATATGCCCCTGCAAACACCCCCGGGCTATCTTTCGTCTCCTCATCCATTCTCGACCCCCCCCTAACTCAGTACGGTCTTCTATTTTGATGACCTCATCACGGTGCTCGCACGGACCCCTCGGCTGACGATCCTCGGTGTCACGCAATCCGCGTTCTACAGACCAACGACGCTGTCGAGACTCCGAGTTTCAAATGACTGCCAGAACGGTCTTAGCCCCCGGAACTGCGCCGACTGGCTTCCTTTTGCCAAACCTGTAGCCCAAACCCAGGGCTACGTCCGTCGGCAGCTTCAAATTCTATCACCTCATCTCGCAATTAATCTTTCATTTTCGGATTGTGAGCATGCTCATAAAAGCATTCCCATCGTCATGTTAGAATGTAGTTTTGAGTTCAAGTGATAATTGAACACAGCACCGTGATCACATTGGCCAGTCTCAGATCGGCCATATAAGATCCATCTGTAAAAGCTCCAGAGACCGTAAGTAAATTCCGCGCGCATTCAGAATCTCTTGCTCGTCTGACAACGAGATCCCCCTCCAGTCTGGGTTTCGCTACTGAACAAGCCGTGTTCGTCGATTACTTGCAAGAAGGTGGCCGATCCACTCCGAGTCCGTCAACTGCCTGAGGATATTCTTCGAGAAATCTTCCGTCCACTGGCACAGGCGGAGCTTCAAAGCTCTACCTCGCTCGACAGCAGCGTGATTCCTTGGCATCTCACCCGAGTGTCCACTCGGTGGAGAGATGTAGGGACATCGTATCCTCCACCCTGGTCAATCGATTCGTGCTGCACTGCCGTAAAAAATAGACAGAGCCGAGTCTACGTACCGCTTGTATTCATCATCGCAGCCTCCCATTCCTAGAGAAATGAATGGCGCAGATACCTCTTGCACGGAATAATATAAATGTCATTGATTTGACGCAACACTGCTCTAATCACATCGAGTACGCGTTTATCAAGACGTGTCGTTTCAAAATGAGCCGCATCACTATGGGGTCAAAGCAAGTCGCATCGTACTATGTAGAGAATAACAGTCTATCGAATAGAACTTGACGGTGGGATTCTGCTTCGGCGTGACCGTCTTGTTCGGGCTCTAGAAAGATGAGGCAGTTTGCATGCGAGAGCAAGGAAGATGTGATCGCCAATTTCTGGATCATAACCTTGGTAGTGGATCAAGGAGTCTCGCTGGCATGCATCATCAGGATTGCTGATAACCAGTTCTCGAACCGAGAAAGACGAGCTTGTCCAGCGAGCCATCATCAGGACAGCGAGAAGGCCATTGTGCGATGGTACTGCAGCTTTCAGGACGCCCAGGCAATGTTGATCCGACTCGGCTGGCAAGCTGGCTGAGAGTCCCTTCTGCATGTCTGCGGTCTGAAGTTGTTTTCTGTGCAAATAGGTGACGCGAATCGACCGCGCGCGCGATAGCAGCTTGCCTGGTTTATCGCTAGCTGAAATGGACAAGATCAAACATCGAGGTCGAAATATCATCCCTGAAGCATCCTAGGTTTCCGTGAACGATGTTCATATCAGTCGCGATCACCACTAGAAGCGCTGGAAGCTACCTTCAACAAGTCCAAATGTCGTATTTTGCACTACCGGCCAGCACCGAAACTGATTAGAGGAATGGCATGAATGAGAGCTCTCCCTGATTCCCTGCTATCCAGATATGGAAACTGAACCCATGGCGAATGTCCAAGGGAGAGTGTGGCGTCGTCGGAGACGATATGGCATCAGATCCAATAGCCGCAAACGTCGGAAAACCGATATCGTCCCAGTGCAATCTAGGCATCAAAATAAGCTGCTTTGGTATCGATAGCGTCGCCTTGCACCATCGACGAAGTCCACAGTCCCGAAACCATCTCACGGGACATGATCGTAGCGCAAAAAGCCAAAGTTGGCCCTCGGCAAGGGAATATGGCTCCGTTAGTGCTGTAGCTTTCCTATAATAGTCTCAGATGAGTAGGTATCGTCATGGAAAGCGTCAAATCTTACCCGCGAAAAGTTGGAAAATCGAACATTTGGCGCCTCGACGCCAAAAACGGGGTAAGACACGGATGCCCAGCTCTGGCATATCATGGTTACATGTGGAAATGTTCATGAGTGCAGAGGAATGTTGCTCTGGAGCTGGGCGGTGATATGGGACTATCGAAAGCCATAGTGGAAATTTGGGTCGCGGTCAAGGTGAATGGGAAAGCTCATTCGGTTGGATGCCTAAGGCCATTCCGCAGCTGCTCTAGCATCTAAAGATTGGTCCCAGGTCATCCGGAATCAATGGACGACAGCTGCTGCTGCCTAGGACCCGAATGTCGCCGAAATGACCAAGATCGACCGTGAGATCCAGATATTGGCGGTGGAGCTTTGCAACTTCTCCCTAGCAATGCTGGAATGAGTATGAGTTACCAAAAACATGGCTGAAAGCTACCTCAAAGAAGTCCAGAATCACGACTTTGGCACTAGCGGCGGTTTTGACCAACGACATGGGATCCGACCAGAGGGAGGATCTGGAGAGTACCTCTCCTTGATTATCCGCTATTCTGAGATGTGAACTGGTGCTCTGACGAATGGCCAAAATGCGAATCTGGCGTCGTATGATACTGGCAGAGATCTCGGCGCCAACAAAAGTCGGAAAGTCATTATCGCCCAGCAGCAACATAGGCAGCAAAAGAAGCAGCTCCTGGATCAGTAGAGTCATCTCAGCCATTCGAGAGAAGTCTTGCAGGAGCAGATTTCGTTCAGGACCTGGTCATAAGTCGAGCGGGCGAGATTCCGTCTCGGGCTACGAATATCGACCCAGTCATTTCGTAAGATTCCTGGAAGACGACCATGGTAAGGGATAATCAGCACAGAAAAAGCCGAGGCTTACGTGCGAAGACTTGTTTATCAAACCTTCGGCGAGAGCATCACGTGACGCGCAACCGGGAGGAGAGCGGTCCACCAGCGACCATATTACAGCCAGGATGTCGAAAGGGGATTGGAAATGGATAGATGACGCTATAATGGCTTTGGGTCTGGCGGAATCCATAGGCTTCGCAATGGCAGGCACGCAAAGCGGTCTATAAAGAATCTGCGAAGAGAAGCATTAGCTCGGATACATGGTGGCATATTCAACGACGCACCATGCGGTACCCAAACCCCGATTATCGGTCTCTGATATCCATTCCCTTGGGCATGCGGTTTAAAATCAGGCCACGATATCGGAGGAGCAGCAAAAAAAAGATCTTTTTCGTTTCCCGAGATCTATCATTGCTCTTCCATGCACCTCTCGTTCGCTGACCACCATAAATGGTGTTGGTTTGGGGATTCCGATAACCATGGCGTAACGTCTGTGCCCCAAAGTCAGTCATGGCAATCAAGAGGTAGCAAAAAAGGGACGGACGCGGCTTCTTCGTCTCCCCAGATCCGTTCGCCTTTCTCATTCCACCGTCTTGCTGGCTTTCCAGCGTTAATGGCGCTGGTTTCGGTAAGCATGGGCTAACGAGGCAAGGAAGGCAAAGCCTACCTGACCCGTAGAGTCCTCATGCAAGATGGCAAAGGAGCAGGTCGTGCATCCTTCTCAGAAGCTCTTGGATCCAATGCGACCGTGAAGATCCTGCTATACGACCGTCGACGATTCAGCATAAAGCTGGGGATGACAATGCCCGACAAACCAAAAATATTACGGCTGCTTCTGCCCTTGATTCTGACCAATGAGGACAGGGACTCGGGCTTGCGGAATATTTGGACGAAGGCAGGAAAGACCTGCAGCCGAGGCCCGACAGAAATTATGGGACAGAGGAGCGTGGGAGGATCCAGTCGAACCGAGCAACCGAAGTAACACGTGTTTTGCTTGTTCAGTCTCCATCCCACGAACGATTATCGACCCCGGTTCCCATCGTTGAATACTAGCCAAGCCATGATGAACAGTGAGCTCGCAAATCTGTTAAGGAACCGAAAAGTCTGATAATTCTGACAGGACGGGGTTCAATTGACGAGCATAAGTGTCATCTGTGCGGCCTTGTTGGGTACAAAGATCCATATGCAAAGGCTCCAAAGACCGTACATTCGGCGCGCGTTCAGAATCTCCTGCTCTCCAACGAAATCCCGCTGGAATCTGAGATGGCTCAGTTCCGAGATTTCATCGCTACTGAACAAGCCGATATCGTCGATTTGGATCACCGAATCGCCAAAATGTGTCGTAAACTGAAGTCGCTCGCTGAGAAGCGGGTACAAAAACAGCGAAACATTGTCGATTATAAGAAGGTTGTTGATCCACTGCGTCGACTGCCTGAAGATCTTCTTCGGGAAATCTTCCTTCCGCTAGCAAAGGCAGAGCCTCAGAGCACGACCTCGCTCGACCCTAGCGTCATGCCTTGGCGTCTGACCCATGTCTCCACTCGTTGGAGAGATGTAGCGACTTCATATCCTCGACTTTGGTCCTCGATTCGTGTGGTTTATTCCAAAAAACAACAACTTCGTGCTGAAACCATTCAGAAAGACATCTTAGCATTATCGACCCAGCTTGCCAGAGCAGGTCAACATGGTCTTGACGTCCTCATATCCCTGCAAATCCCGGTAGCATCACACAACAGTCTTCTTACGGTGTTGGCGACGACCTCGGCTCGCTGGACCAGTCTCTCATTCTCCACAGTCTCGTCAGATACCACAATACTGAAGCCACTCCGTAGCGCATTGCAGCGCCTTACGACTCTCGAACTTTCGTTGAAAGACAAAAAGACCCCTCTGACTCAGACAGAGTGTTCGGAGACGACAATGGCAGAGAATCTTCAGTTTCTTCCGGCTTTGAATACTCTTCTTGCACCCGTTGGAGAAGCTCTCGGCTGTGGGCTTCCGCTATCCCAGGTGTTGAGCTACAGCTGCCCGAGATCCTGCAGCGCTTCAGAGGTCATGCAATTATTGTCACAAATGCCGGACCTCGAAATATGCACATTCGGCGAAATCTCCGACCGCGAGGATCCTGAACCAGAACCAGCAATGGATGTACGACTCTCCAAGCTGCATACCTTGTCGGTCCCGACTACTTCGATGAAGCATCTGCTTGATGCTAGTTTCCCAACACTTGGAGCCCTGGTTATCGGCGATGACGTCTATCCCCACAAAGTGGTCACGATCGATTCTCTGATTTCCTTCGTCACGTCCACCAAAGCTGCGATCCAGAAACTGGACATCACACCTGGCTATCTGTCGAAGGAAAATTGTCTCCTTTTACTCGAGGCTCTTCCGACACTCGTCTCGTTAAATACGGGCATCACCAGTGGGCTTTTGGATCTGGAGAAGCTGACCAACACGCACGGTCTTGCACCATCGTTGACGCACATTCGACTTCGTAACAGACGCGAGGTCAACTATGATCTTGCTGCAGGAATTCGTTTGCAGGAGAAACGACCCCAGCTCGACTTCTTCGACGGTAATCTGATGTTCAAGCCAAATATCGAACCATTCCTTGGTATGGATCTTTCAGTTCTGTATAATCCTCGCTGATACACAGCATAACAGTGGATCCAAAGCGCAGGGTCCGGTTGCAATTTGGAAGGTTCTGAACAGGTTTGATAAATGTAGAATCTTGCTATACATGTTTCTTTGACACTCGAAACAACTTCAGCTTCACCTATCGGGTGGTAATGTGAGATTCAAACCCAATGAGGCCGTGATACGGGCTACGTATCCTGTTGTTCTTCGTTATCTCTTTGGTAATAAAGATTTTGAGACAAATGTCGTCTGTGCAATCAGGTGCACAATCATTATTTTATTACTGATGTCGGCATGTAATTTATCTAGCGAACGTGTAAAATCACTCTAAAATGACTGAAATTCTATCATAGCATCTATCACGCATTATATCGCAGAACTGTACCGCGTCATGTCCCGTCAGAGATCCCTCAATAAAGCTAACCTGGGTGACACTTGGGAAGAGCTCTATCCAGCGAGCCAGAGTCCCCAAAACATCCATACCAAAGACTGCACCAGGCTTGGTACCGAGCGTCAATCGAAGGACTCCGCCCAGACTGCATTCAACCGAGCCTTCGAGATCCTTTCGACTTAACCGATGCTGAATTGGTCTAATTGCAAGAATCGATCCGAGGTGCGATGGCTGGGGATAAACACATGCGATAGATTGGAGTGCCTCATCGAGGTCCGGGAAAGAAGCCGAAGCTATTCTGCTAGGGAGCCCAGACGAGACTGAGGAAGTGGTGTCGATGAATATTGAGTCAAGGCTGGAAAATAGCTGTGAATAGAGCAGAAGAGTGCTGATGCAGGGTGCTGAACCTGAAAGTGATTTCAAATGGTCGAAGAGACCGTCTGGAACATCCATGTCCGTAGGATTTGACGACTTTGAGAGTGATCTGCGTCCCAGATACAGGCGTTCTATGCCAGGATGCTTAGACAAGAACAGGGTCAACATCGATATCTCGAAGCTAAAGTCATCCTCGATTACAAGCTCCTTGAGTCCCGAAAGATCCTGGGTATCCAGGATTTGAAGGATCTTGGCGGGAGTAAGATGTGGTACTGGCCCTAGAATCAACTTTTCTGTGCCGTCATTGTTCGAAACAAGAAGCTTGGAGGAATAATGACAGTCGGTGTCCACTTCCAAAATTCCTAACTTGTCGACTCTACTGCCAAAATTGTCCGCGATGCGTCGATACTGCTAATGTCTCGCTGACGACCATGGATACCGCCAAACTGACATTCCGATATCGGCAATGAATTGAATTTGAATTGAATTGCGACGACGATGGCAAGAAACAGCAATGCGGGGAGTAAACAGAGGCAGTTGGTTTGAACTCCCATTGTGATCCGTGCCCCACAGGTTTCAAGGAAAGCCCATAAGGGGAATTCGCTCAAGTCCATCCCGTACTCCAACCAGTCATCGGGATAAGCCCAAGGTCGCCAGAACCGTTTGATCCGTCGCGGTCCGACAGAGCATTAGTGAGGCTGAGCAACCGGATTTTCTATTCAAGTCCAGCGTGATGAACAACTCGACAAGTAGTTGAATAAATGGAACCAGCTTGACAGCTTCCCTTGTCCCTGAAAGTGTGCAGATCCCGGAGTTAGAAACTTGGATTTCCGCTCGAAAAAGGATTTCTGTGAGTGCTAAACGTCGCAGTCGGCGTGAAACCTGCATCACAGTGGAAAGAAGGTCGGTGGGCAGAATGTGGGCAATTATGGTGAGAACGGTCTCGTCTGGGAGTCTGTCCATGCTGATAATGGTTGTCGGAGGCAGAAAGTGTATGCTTCCTCAAGTCATTATAAGTAAACCCGTGGCTTTCGGGCGCTCCGCTGATACGATGAATGCTTCTCAAGAATGGTTTTTTCACTGTTTGACCTTGCTGCACCCTTGCTTCACCCTTGCTTCGACCTTGCGTAAACTCTGCTTTAGTCATACTTCAACATTTGCGTCACTTTGCATCAGCTTTTTTACGCAATGCTGTAAAAAACTCACGCCCGGATCAGGTTTGTGCTACCTGTGCCGTCGACATTTTCACTTACTGCGAGAATCCTGAGATGATATACCATATCTGGAAAGAACATGTAGGGATTTCTTTGGATCATACGGCTTGTCTTGTATTTATGCCATTTCAGGGCTGGAGGAAGTGCAAAGACTCGTCACTTAGTTCTCGCAATCAGAGACCACCTCTTCGAACGCATTGAGCGTAGAAGAATCAGAGAGATCGATGATGAAGACAAGCCTCTCGTCAATCGTACCGGCAAAAACACAGATCCCCCGGACGAAAAAGATCCAGAAGCCCATGATTTAGCCTTGGGAGAGCCCCTCCAAGATGCTTGGAGTGTTGATCTTCTTCAGGTCAAAGATCTCCGCTATCTTTCGGGTGAGTCATCGTTTCGTATGACGATCGGACTCTGAAATTAATCATCGGAAATATGCAGAGGCGTTGGATAAAGATGGTTCAGGCTTCACGTTGAGATTCATTTCTTGCTCCATTGATCTCGGCCTCTAATGACGTTCTAATAGAACAATATCTGAAATCAACATCTTCACCGAAACGCGGCCTGTACACTGGAGGTAAGCACGGCTGCGAGATTGGCCTATCCATGTGAAATTTATGATCATTTTAGCCTGCCACGCTGGATAAGTTTCTGGACCGTCGGCTGGCCACTGTCCGCTCAGAAGTATTGCACCGAAATCGAACAGACATTCCATGAAATGTCCAGTTTACGGAGGGACATTGGTGTCAGGATGCCTGGGAATCATGTCTATATTAGCCAATACCTGGACGCTGTCTGGCACAAGGTAATAGGTCTCACCAGCTCATTCTTCAAGCCGGATCTCCCCAATGTGCCGCTGGAAGAATATCAAGATTACATCTTTGGGCGAGAGACGCTGCTCCGGAAACGTCTGGAAAACATATCTTACAGTATTGAAACCGCTGAAACAGTCCACTTGATCACAGGGAAGACAAATATCGAGAGGTAAGAAGTTAGTGCGCTTTGGTTTACCTGATTAAATGTCCATTTCTGCGAATCCTAGCAAGTCTTCATTATCATCACCCTGTTATTGCGCAAGCATCTGGACAATTTCAGACAATGTTTGAATGAAGAAATTCATCATGGCGATGTTATGTCGAGCATCGTCACAGTCACATATGTAATTGATGCTGTGTGGATTCGGTACATGGCTATTGTCGGTCAGTGGTCACTAATTACAATCGAATTGGGCCTGAGCTGATAGCTTTTGAGACCTTTTCTATGATAATGACGTTATGGGCGTGAAGCAGGCGTTTCAATCCTTCTGCGGGGGACTCGTTGAGTTCCTGTTTTGATATAGCTTCGTCCAGATACTAACTTTGACCTAGTTCAGCATTGAGCAACTATTTCATGTGGCAGGCACCGGTCAATTTCCAAATCTTTCGATCACACCATCCTAGATAGTGGAGGCATAGCGAGCCAATTCATCCTCCAGTGTTGGAACCAAAATCTAGAGCTCCCCGGAGTGCCGTAAAAAATTATATTCGACTCTTCACAGTCCAAGATCGCTGGTCCTTCCTTGGACCGCAGATATTGGGGTCAATACGGCAGCGGAACATGTATGCGCACGCTATGGCTGCGAAGCGCTACATTATACTCACATATCGAGCGGAAATTGATTCAATAACACAGTCTGAAAGTCGAGAGTGGTTTTCATTGAGCGGAAGATTCTCTCCGCAACAGATCTCCTTACTCTCTTCCATATACCAATGGCATCTGCGAGCTACGAGCCGGCATGGGAAAGTCTTCCTTGGAATCATTGCATTGCTAGATACTGATCGATTATTACAGGATCGACCGAACATGCCCCTGCTGCAACGATAAAATATCCCGCTCCCAACTCATGTGTCTGGATTGTCAAAAAGAAACAGCAGAGACCCACATTTGGTGCGACAAAGTTGAATGCGTACATTCAAAAGTGCTCGGTAGTTTGCCCTTGAATCGCCATCTGGTGGTGAAAATGCGTAGTTCTCTGCTGCTGAAGAACCATTTCGAGTTTGAATTGCAGGCTAGGGCATGCCTCGATTCTATAAATGATCGATATATCCGTTCGACTTTCGGGGCTAATGAGATCTGCATGATCTGTGATGAAACTCGCATTTCACTCCCGGCCTGGTACTGTGTTGAATGCTCAAGTGGTACGCGTGGTCTTCTTCCCTCATACACCCATTGAACAGTCCGTCTAGTCACTCCTGTGTGCGATAATTGCGAGAGGAATATTGATTCCATGCAACCATGGGTGCTCCAGCGAGTTTATCGAGACGCTGTCTCAGACAACAACGATGGTCATCATGTATTCCATGCTTTGACCCGATACCATGATCCTCATGCAGCAACTAGTGTGCAACCCGAGAGGCCTGCATGGGCCGAGGAAATGCTGATGGATATTCAAGACGTCCAGGATCAGGTCAATTCAAGTATCGCGAGCATGGAGCTACGTATGGACAATATGGAACAAAGGATCACACGCAGGATGGAGGAAATCATGACTGCAGCCATGATGGGCAGTGCTTGATCTCATGATTATTTTGTCTGTGGTATTATTCAATGAATACTTCTCCGGATCTCTAACGACAAGCGCTACTTGATGTTCCAGGTCGGTTTAGGGCAAAAACAAGACTCCTCCATACTTCCCATATCTAAGCAAAGGACAGCGTATGGCCGGTTGTGACCTGCCTGTCACATTCAGACTAGTCACTCAGAGTCAGAGATCTCATCCTACCGGCATGCGTCAGTCACATGTTCGCCATGTGATGGGAATTGACCTGTCAGATGATGCAATATTCATGAAATAAAAGCTAAGTTCGAGTCTGAGGTCAATGTCATTCAGCTCCTAGTGATATCCTTTTGGACATGGATAAAATGAACAGTTGTTAGATGGAGTACAACAAAGACAGCATGAATATTTTGAGTCTCCTACCCCGTCTCGGAGTAAAGTAGAGCAGAACGACATATGTCAGGCTCCACAAAGTCAAGGTCCGCCCACATTATGCTTTGATATTCCCAAGGGTTCTCAGAGCAGTCTCTGCAGGTCAATCCTGTTCTGGGAGTGGGATCATAGTCACTTCACAATACTAAGGCAGAGACTGAAGCTTCTATGTGCCCCTTTTGAATACGGCCTGTGTCTCCATCGAGAGATGACCGTCATCTCGGGATTGCACTCGACATGAATTGGTCAGTCAGAGCGGGAAAGACTCCAACTATTCAAGTATCCATGGGTTATCTGATGAACTATCAGACACTCGAGCCTGTACATCTGAGAACAGCCAGCGGTTGCAATTATGCACAGCAGTGGACTCAGTTGCATCAGTTATTTGTCACGGTATGCTCGATCTTCCGTTTATTGATCCCTTTACTTATTCGAAGAGGCTGTATATCCCCATTGTTTCTCCAGGGAGCTGGTACTGTGGTGGCGCACCTCCGACATCAAAGGAGTAGCATAGCGGTCACTCCCAGCTGGCTTGATGTCGCTCTGCGTCAACGCGATGATGGATCGCTTTAGACGGTGCCGAAGTAACTTGAGTAGCATACACAGTGAATACATCTATGTGGCGTTGACAAGCGCATGGCCTGAAATGACGGATATGTCCAAATATATCCCTCGGTATGTTCCCGGCTGTATCTAGTTTCGGTCTTCAAGGCGTATTTGAGTCCGTCGATTTGGATAGGGTGTTCCTTGACGCTCAAACGAGTCAGGTAGGTAATCACTGCCTCGTATACCGCACCAGATACGGCAACTCTGTCGCGACACTGCCTTCGAGGTGTGGAGCTAGCGCCAGGCTTTGGTAACGGGGTACCGTCTAGCGCCAGGCTTTGGTAACGGGGTACCGTCTAGCGCCAGGCTTTGGTAACGGGGCACCGTCTAGGGCCGAGCCCTATGTCCATTTTAGGTTTGCACAGCATTCAGGTTCATTCATGTCGACTGGTGCAGAAGTTCTACTGGAGATGAGACGAGATGGAGTTGCTCTGGGCTGTCTCATGATTCAGGACCGGGGCGATAGATGGACAGATACACGGCCAGAATACCGGAGGACATGAAAAGGCAGTTCTCCTATGTAGCATCGGGATCTTGATAACTCCGGTTATATCCAAGCTCCGCAGTTCGGGTCCAACCTTGTTTGTTGACTCCGTTGGAACCGTCCCGGCATAATCAGGTGTAGTCTCCGTGAGCGCTCAGGGCGGGAATAAAAGGCGACACTTACAGCTCTTGTTCTTGTTTTCTGCCCATGAATGCTTGAGGTAATGGACGTCAATCCAGACCGTCGCATGAGCATCTCAACGACATCATTGCCTTCGATCCACCAGCTGCATCCATATCTCTCACCTCCAACACCGAAATTTCCTGAGCCAAACCAGGAATCATCATCCTTTCCCGAGATTCCCGCCGCGTCTGACCCGAATTCTCGAGAAACAGACGATGGTGATTATGAAACACCGCCACCGAAGAAGAAGCGACGAAGGCAGGCTCTCAGTTGTACAGGTAGATGATTCTTTTCTTGAAATCCCTCTTTTTAACCCTCAGAGTAGAGTGCAAACGCCGCAAGATCAAATGTGACCGAAATCAACCTTGTGCACCCTGTACCCGTCGATCTGAAGCGTCCAAATGTGTCTGGCATAATGTCGAGCAAGTGTATGTTACCTGTTTTTGAAGATATCTCATAATGACCTGGAATTTTAGCGATGAATATGTCTCTCGTGGTGAATATGACGAGCTTAAAGCCCGTGTTCAGCATCTTGAGATGCTCGTGGATGGATTAACAACACATCCGACATCAAACCCCGCCCATTATGGTCTTTACGGCCCACCTATGATGCAACCGAGCTACAATGGATATCAGTCAGAGCAGTCGAAAAAAATGCGTGGCGCAGACATTCTTCCTGGGCGTACGTCTGCGCCATTTCCTGCTGGATACCCACAGTCTCAGTATCATCATCAACGTATTCCGTCAGGTTCTTCTGTTGCAAGCATGACGGGTTCTTCTTCTGGAATCATGACAGTTGATTCCAACGAATCAAGGGAGCACCCGGGCCATAGCAGGAAGCATAGTCAGGACGACAGAGACAGAGAGCACTAATGAGTTGTCATTCATTTGCTTTGGTTCAGAGAGTCTTTTCCAGCTCTTCTTCCAGCCTATTATGGAGTTCTCTAAATATCATTATTAAAGGTCTGTACTAGGTGCTAGCTATAATTCTGGGTCCGGAACCTGCCCTGTATTCTGCTCCGATAATAACGGCTGGATGTCGAAGACAAAGGAGTGCCCGGATACCGAGATCTCGCATCCGGGCAAGTGCCTCGATGGCGCGTACCTGAATTCTCGGTCGAGCTAATTATGTATATCTAAGCCGTACAGTATGTTCCTGGGTAGCCTTTCGGACATAAATATGTGCTGACGTCATAGCATAATGCCCGTTCATGGGCTCTACAATAAGTATTGTTGGTTGATGCCTCGAATGCGGTGATATCTCCGTCATGCTTGGTTGCAAAGTACTGCTATAGATGACTGGAAACAACCGGCTCGTTCAGATCGCCAGCCTCACAGCATCGGCGAGAAACGATGGACAAAGGATCAGCTTCATTTGAAAGGCGAAATGCCAATCACCGTTTCCGACAAATGGCATTTCCCACGGCCTGCCAGCACGGCAGAAATTCATGCCCATGATGATATAATATCCTGCAATATCATCGCGTTTTCCACTACATTGCATCACCACGTCGGCTTATAGGAGGTCCTAAGTCGTTTATACATGTCCCTGATATGTTTACGTTGATCAAAAAGTGCCCGCAGTATACAAAACACATCAAGGTCTGCATGAACCTTAGTTTTGCCAAACTTTGCTGTAGACATTGTGGCGGCAAAATGACAATTGCCACATCTGGCAAAACTATGGCGCACCGGCAAGGCTTTTTCCAACTATACTATTTGAAAGAGAGAAGCGAGTGAGCACATTTCGATGCTATCTGTTCGACGAACATGTACGAATAGGTGCGTTTAAAGATGTCTCGGGTAGGAGGGACTTGCTTGAAGTTGATTCTCACAGTTCTTGCCCAGACTCACCGATGACATTAAGCGCCGCGAGCGTCAAATCGAAGCTGCTAAAAATAACCGTGGCTGACCGCTGCCTGTCATATCCCACGAGGCTGACTTGCATCCTATAATCATGAGCACAACCCCAGAAGGCCGCCCTGCGACTCCTGTAGACATGTCTCGCAAATGCCCTGTACAAGGTAAGCCATATGGATGATCCATGGCGTGGGTTCACTGTGTTTCGGTCATGGAAGGCTGTAATCAGGCGGTCGATCTCCTTCTGGAATCCTCGGATGGATTTCTTATCGGCGCTCATCGATGTTATATGGGGCGATTCAGCGATGGATTCCCTAGCGCTGAATCCGTGACGGTTACATCTCTCGAAGAAGTAGTGCCCCTTGCAGAGACCAAGATTGTCCTGAACCTTTTGCTTCATTTCATGCATCCTCAGTCACCGCCAACCCTTTCTGAAATCGATTTTGAGACACTCCTGTCTCTGGGATATGCCGCAGAGAAATATCAAGTCTTTTCAGCCATGTTGCTCTGCCACCTTCGGTTCTCGTGAGCTCTAGTATTAATCGACAGATTTGCTTATATATCTCATATAACTTCTATCAAAGGGAGGTTCGTCACTGCGAGTCTCACCCGTCGGAGATTCTATACTACGCTGTCCGCCACCGGTACATCGATCTTGTTGATCAAGTAGCACCTTACGCCTTAAAGATGAAGCTAGCGGATATTGAAAGATCCTGCAATGATGATTGGCGCTTTTTCAAAGCCTGGGTCAGCTCCACTGAAATTCTGTCATCCGATGTTAATCTTCTCCCGCAGGCAATATATCGTGAGCGGTATGTTGATACGACTAGCCTTCAAGCCCAGTACTTCAAAGCATTAATGGCTCTGGCACGCCCATGCCCATGGGGCGGGTGCTCCGGCACTGGGGCGATTGCCGAGCAATGTCCTTGGCCAACGACCTCCAGTGCATTGGAAAGGGCCTTGGACGAGTGCATATGTTACAATTGCCGCGAGAATATCGTGCCAGCTCGCTACGCGTTGGTGAATCTTGTGGATCAGCAGGCATCAGCTTCGTCACCTGAACCATTTTCCTCTGTCTACACATTCTGAGCCAACGTTTTACATCGATAAATGCATGTATGCAAGTAGTATGAATGTTATACTTCACTGGATTTGGCATCCACCCGTCCGGGTGACGATTATGCAGGACACTGTAAATATCGCGGGCACTGCAGCACAGGATAGTGAGGATAGTTATTCCATACCGTCTCTGTAGTATCATCACGAGTCCTACTTGTGGGCTGAAATTGGGTACACTCCCATCAAAGTACCCAATCAAAGTTTTGTCGACCACACTATTTGAAAGAGAGGAGCGAGTGAACACATCTCAGTGAAAACCAAGTCACCAGCTGTTGTAATATTTTGCTATCTGTTCGACGAACATGTACGAACAGGTGTATATAGAGCGGTCTCAGGAGGTTGATTGCCACAGTTCTTGCCCAGACGCTCACCGATGACATTAAGCGCCGCGAGCGTCAAATCGAAGCTGCTAAAAATACCCGTGACTGAGTGACCAGTCGATCAGTACAACGGAGATTGCGGACATATCGGTAAATCATCGGTTAGTACCGATTTAGGCAGATGACTCATATAGATGACATATTGGATGACACAGGCTCAATTAGTGACCCCGCTGGACCGGTGCTTTCGAAATGAACGCCGAAAGCGGATTTTACACTTTTACATTTTACGGTAGAATGCATTTATGCATTTTTACAAATACATCCTCATTACATCATGCAAAATAAGTAATGCTGTTCTTTCATGGCTTGAGCCTGTCACGGTTCAGCGCAGCCAAAATGATAGCAAGGTTTCTATTCTAGAGGTACATTTAGTTCTGTCCGTTTTATGATATTCATTCCTATGTAGACTGGATTCAAGACACGATTACCACGCACTTGACTATCGCTGGGCTTTGCTGCCAAGAGAGTTTTATTCCACTCGATATCTGGCAAGCTGGTGACAATACAACCAATATTGTTGAAGCATCTCATCGGATGTCAACCAGGAAGGATTAGGCTGCACGTTGGTTGGAGAAACTTTGTCGGGAAAGCAGTATGAGTTGAACAAGCTGCAAGCACAGCAGGTACAGGTACTATGTCTCTGAGCCACCACAATTAATCTCTCTCTTTCATTTTCATTCTTAGAATGAGCAAGAAACTGGAATGAGTAACCAGCTCTTATCATCCAGGGCAGATTCAACAGAGTGTCAACCAAAGTACCTGGCGAAAGTGTGAGTCCCATAGGTTTTCTACAAATATCTACCTAACCAAGAGGTCATTCTCAAGCAAACATCATTCTCAGCAAGGCTCTCAAGAGATATCAGGATGTTGATGCTGATGTGCAAGCATGCTCGTGATGTAACTTGGCCCAAGCTTTAAGGAAGCCAAGGTCAGGGAAAGAAACAACACTTTAAAGGCTTTACAAACTGCGAGAGACACAAGCTTGCTGACGTGGAAGTCAAACAAGGGTTCTGGCAATGTAGATATAATGTTGGAATAGATTGCATTGAAACTGACTATAAAGCGAACAATAGCGCCACAAATACTTAAGGTGAAGGATATCAAGATGATATATACTGGTTGGTTTTCACAGTTGGTCCTACTTGAAGAAATATGCTGTTGGCAAGCCTCAAAATGCTAGACATGGAAGCCAAAATGTGCGAGTAAAAGGTTGCGCACAAGAATCAAAAGACAGACCATATCGGTTGATTTCTGGGTCACCTGGTTCTCTCCGCTCTCACAAGCCTCTTTTCCTCACCACTGGTTTACTTCTATTTTTCAAACGTGACGGATTTGGCCCCAAATGAAATTCTTGTTGGCCTTGTCAAAATCTGTTCTCATCATAAGTTTATGTTCAAGCAAAAGGAATGCAAAACATACCTCTGTCCATCTTCAAGACCCTTCCAAATGCCTCTTCAGTGTGGCCCATGCTCCCATATCTATCATACAGAATCCCAAGTCCGTACCACAGCTTCAGATCGTCTTGATTTTGGCAAAAGATACAAGGCTTGCTGAGATGCACTGTACACCTTTTGCATAAGGTAACAAGGTAGCAATGACCCAAAGCGCCCCAGACCTCGCCATTCTTCTCCTGAATAGCTAGCATGCACTGATAACTTTCTTTGACATGGACAATGCCTGCGAGCCAGCGAGATCTGAGAGGAAGCTGTTAATGGTATCTGTCCGTCGAGGTGAGCGAGTATCACCGGCGTTGAGTGCTGAACTCGGTCCACCGTCTAATCATCTCGGATGAAGAATAGCGTGAAACAGCCCCGGACGGGGCTCGGAAGTCTATTGGGAAACCTAGCGATGACAAAAGATGAGGGCGATAGACTGGAAATGGCTAAGTACTGTAGGTAGATAGATAAAGGGAGCAGGAATATGTATGATAGTAGATATAGGGTGGGTGTCTAGGAAACAAGTCCGATACTGGCAAGACAGAGTGAGAATGGAGAGATAAAGAGACTGTAAAAGGCATACCTGGCAAGACAGAGTGAGAAGCGGTGAAGAAACCACTCTCTGTCTCGCCAGGTTAAGTACTGCCGCAAGATGGACAAAGCGTTGCGCTTTGATGAGTCGCATTGACCTTTTTGCCGCCTAAGATGCAAAGGTCAATTTTTTTCTCCAGCCGGGAGACAAAGCAAGACTTACCCTGAGAGACAATAAGGCATACGACCAAGAGGTGCTTATTGTCCTTACAACCTATGAGGTGGGAATACTGGGGTAAGTCGTGAAGGAATCTGGGCGAAGGTTGTTCTCACCTCGAAGATTAGACTCGAGTAAATCAACCTTTAAACACGATGAAAGGTAGACCAGGCGGAGCATGTATCCCAGGACTCAGGGACACTGTCTGCGATAGTGGAGGATGAATTGCAGTGGCTGGATGGCTTTGGTGAGGGAATCTGGTCCCTTGAATGGGTGAACAGTAGTGAATCCCAGGGAGACCACTGCCAGCAAATTGGGATTATATGCTGGTACCATTGACAGTGGCGACCTGGTTGATGCTTAAGCTCTGCAGAAAAGCATACAGGCAAGCCTGGAGCGCTGATATATGCTGGTTTGTTGAAGGAATGGAAGATTGAGGCAAATATGGGTGAGGGAGAGGACATTCTGTGCGCGTCATGTTGGTGATGCTAAATCCTGAAAACTGGTCGCCTTAGCAGCAAGAAAGCGATGGAAACATCAACAGGACATACCTCTGGTATACATGGTACCATGGTGAGCTTCCTCTGCATCCTCTGCTCCCAGAAATCTCTAGTCAAGATTTGCCTGTATTTTGTAAAAATCAAATCATGGGGGGCAAAAGAGACAAATACCTTCAAAATAGAGCAAGATAGAGACATTGGGATACAGTATCCAGAGCTTCAAAGGGCTGAGGGCCCGGATACTGAAGCGGAAGAGAGCGCCATCGGCGGCAGAGGCAGCATTGATGTTGATTATGTCAGCAAGGGGCAAGTCTTGCCCACCTTTCGACGCGTCTCCTTGCCCATGGAAATCGCGTGCTCTCCGCCAAATACTGCTCAAATTGGGGTCAGTATTCCATCTTCTCCAGCATTCTCTTGGCCAATGTTGTAAAACTGAGGTTGGGACTCAGAGAGATAACCAAAGAATTGTGTTTGTCTGAGCTCTAATCAAACACATGAGGAGCTACTGTAAACTACCTAGCTTATATACTGTACGGGAAACCTTCCAGAACCTTCTCCAATGTTCTCCTTCTCCAATATTACTCATCAGCTTACTCATGTACCACGATGCCGGCTTGCCATTTTCCCACAGCCAAGGCCTTCCCGAAAGAGTAAAGACAGTGGTTGAGAGTAAAGACGGTTTGGTGGCCGGTACCATGGCTGCAGCTACTATTAGCTAAGCGAGAGAATGTAAAAGTGCAAAAGATCAATCCGCTGACATTTACGGAGCTGGGCCGGCCTCGGAACCAATTTTCGGACAGTCACATATAGATTGACATAAATCGACTGACTCATCTACCTAAATCGGTACTAACCAATGATTTACCGATATGTCCGCTATCTCCGTTGTACTGATCGACCTATTACTCCCCGTGACTGACCGTTGCCTGGCATATCCCACGAGGCTGACTTGTATCCTATAATCATGAGCACAACCCCAGAAGGCCGCCCTGCGACTCCTGTAGACATGTCTCGCAAATGCCCTGTTGCAGGTGAGCGGCGTGTATGATTCAATAGGCCTGGATCACTGAACGGCTTTGAAAGACTGTGATCAACAGGTAGATATTGTCCTGAAGTCATCGGATGGATTCCTCATCGGCGCTCATCGATGCAATATGGGAAGATTCAGCGATGGTTTCCCCAGTGCTGAAGCTGTTACGATTACATCCCTCGAAGAAGTAGTGCCGCTTGCGGAGACGAAGGCAGTCCTAGATATGTTGCTTTATTTCCTGCATCCTCGGTCTCTCCCGACATGCGATGAGCTGGACTTTGGCACGCTTCTTGCTTTGGCTTATGCGGCGGAAAAGTATTTGGTCTATTCGGCTATGATAGTCTGCCGTATTCGATTCAAGTATGTTTTTTTTATGTCTCCAAACATAACTCTAATTCAGTCATAATACAAAGAGAGAGTCGCCATTACGAATCGCATCCAGCGGACGTCCTGTACTACGCTGTCCGCCATCGATACATCGATCTTGTGGATGTCGTTGTCCCCTATGCCTTGAAGATGACCCTAGCAGAGATCAAGAAATTCTGCGATGGTGATTTAGACTTCTTCCAAGCTTGGGTGAGCTCCTTGGCACAATCATCGATCTGCCGAAGATCAATTCCCTCGCTTTATAGGCTCTCTATCGCGAGCAGTATACTAATACGGACAATGCTCAAGCTCAGTACTTCAAGAAATTGATGTATCTGAGACGGAACTGTAACCGGTGCTCAAACGAAGATGACCTGGGCTACATGATTGCTCGTGACTGCGGATGGCCGACCACCGCAGCTCAATTGACCCAGGCTTTCGAACAACATACCTGTTGGAAGTGCCTTTCTGGCACGTCGTCAGCTCGCGACTACCTAGTCAATCTTGTTGACCATACACCTCCAGCCTCCCCTGATGAACCATTTTCCTCTTTCTACAAATTTTGAGCTAGTAATGCTTTACACTGAGGCTTGCATGTTAGACGACAGGAGTATGTACTGATCCCTGAGCTCAATAACAATGATATATTGCTGCATGAATATGTTCCATACAACTTCATAGACTCGCCAATTGCAAATGCAGCCAACTTGGAAAACGCAGCCCATTAATCCGGCGATCACCGAGTTGCCACCACCCGGATCACAAACCGAAAAATGCGGCTGCTGCGTGTTCCTCCACTTCCTTGCCGGTACCCGGTCTCTTTCCCTGCTCATTTGGCCTTTTGTCGGGAGCACAGTTGACCTGCATCCTCAATTACGGTCAGAGTTATCACGCCTTTGTTTCCTACAACCATGTTTGCTTTTGCAGATGCTGCGTCCTGTTTCCTTCGCTGAAAGGCCATTCGTGATCCTAATCCATCCATAATATCGGCTAGTCGACCACCGAGGGTGCCAGCTGGAGAAAAACCTTTATTGTGTTTTTTGTGCTCTATTCCTATCCACTGAGGGGGCCAAACCCAACACATTCCGGTCCTCAGAACCTCGAGCGTTGGGGTGACTGCAGAATGTTGAAGTGGGATTCCCGTCAGCAGAGATGCCATTTCTGGCGTATGCTCCTGTGGTGTCCGCTGCGAACCTTGCTTGAATGATCACACAGGACCATTCTGTGGACATAGCCGAGATACCCCTACCATCTTGTTAGACTATATTCATGACCTCCACTGATTCGTCGAGAGATCCGGATTCATCCGGTGGAGTTCGAAAAAAATAAGAGGTTTCACTGCTAAAACGTCTGGTGCATTTGGTACAGCAACACCCACAGACCATTTTTCCTGCTGTCCCGTCCGTCCTGGCCTGCGGGGAGTTGTTGAATAGGATCCGTTTCGGCCGACAGGGTGTGTGGGTGTCGCCTACCGAAGTGCACCAGACGTTTCAGCGGTCAAAACCTACAATTTAGTTCAAACTCCGCCGGATCCAACCGGAGAACCGGACCGCTGATCACGTCTGGTCTCGAGACTAAGTACTGGTATATTAATAATTGAATTCCGTCTTCGGCTTCAACAGGTGGGGGCACATTTCGGAACTGCAAAGTGGCACATGCTTTGTATGACTTTCCCATCACGTCTGAGGCGCGTGTTACGATTGGCTCACTACTTTGGCGTGTTGCGGAGCTTGTTGGGATGATAACCTCCACGCCAGGAGATTCGTCATTGCTTGACAAGCTTGCTGATGAATGCATGCTGACGCAGCATTTACATGTGACCCCGGCCGTGGGTTATAAAGATCGCCGAGGCGACAGCATTCCATGTCTGCTTTCTCTCGCATTGTAGCTGCCAACCATCGCATACTTTTTTTAACAACAGTGACACGCAGACACTTGTTTACATCCACAGCGTTATCCCAAAGAATGTCTCCTAAAGAATATGTCGAGGTCGGTCTTATTTGTTCCGTTCTGCTAGCTCTGGCTCACCCTTGTCTTTTCCGTCTCCTATTGAACTTTCGCTGTTTCACCCTCGCTGGCATTACGCATTGATCTCCGTGGCCAATTCGCCATTCACGCTGTTCTTTTACTTATTTGGCTGCAGTCCACGATAGAGAAACATCAAATTGCTGTATTCTCCCAGCCCTGGTGTCCATACTGCAGGCGCACAAAGAATCTTCTTGCTGAGAAATTCCCCGATGCTGATGTCGTCATTACGGAGTGAGTATTCGCTTTATCCGCTGCTTCTTGTTTCCGCCGGCTTTTGTCAGGTATTTTGTGGCGCAGCTCATTCCAAATGTTCCGTTACAATCTTTCCAAAATCTTATCTCCACTTTCAGACTTGACGAGCGAGATGACGGTGACGATATCAAGACTTACTTGATCCAAAAGACTGGACAGAGTAGTGTGCCCAATATCTTTATTAGTGGGTTTCATTCTCGTTGATCTCGCAGCTACTGATGCTGTTCGTGTAGATCAGCAGCATATTGGGGGAAATGATGACCTCCAGGCGGCGTTTAGGGATGGGACGTTGAAGAAGCTGTTGAACGAAGTATAACCTCGCTATCTCAATTCTCTCTTCCGAATTTGATGCATTTTCATACTGTGCGACTTTGATAATTGACTTTAGGTAGGTCTGTTGCACAGTGGCAACATGAAACATCATATGATGATCATTCCACTCTGATGATCATTTCCCTCTTGTCTGAGTCTGTCTTATTTTGACGGAACGTATCATTCTCGACGCTCATCATTCTAAATGTCAAGGTTACGACCACATTGATCTCGCTAGAAGTGTCAATGTGCGCTTTACGGACCATACGATGGTTTCTGTAACAGCGGGAAGCTCGAAGTCTTACCGTGCGAGCGCGCCCATCGCCGTCATCTCAAGATTGGTGCAATACAGCAATCAAAAGAGAACCCGGGCGCTAATCGTCTAACACAGATCTTTCTTGCCCATATTGGATATTCCGATGGATCGGTAAATAAAAAATACTCCTGGAAAGACTCTACAAATGTCGCTACAACATTACTTTTAAGGCTGTTCATCAAAATAATTACTTGGCTGTATGCCTTGACCGCGGCTTTATCTTGTTCCTCCTCAACGCCAAAGGTCTGTCTCTGCCCTTCAATCTCGCATAGACACCACATGCATTGCAGAGCTGCTCTCCGGTCTTGCTTCGTCGCCAGACAGATGTATTGTGGGTATGACAATGACTGCATTCTGGACCAGTTCCATCTGACGAATCGCAGCTGTCATCGTCATTGTCGGCATCGATGAGTTCCTGCGGTCGAAGTTTGTGGCGCTGCTGGAGGTATAGGCCACAAGCATTGCACAGAACTCGAAGAGTCACTGGCTCACGACGCCACAGAGGGGTTGATGTTGCATGACAATGAGAACAACTTTTTCCGGTGCTTCCAGTGGAATCAACGCTACCTCTTCGAGAAGCTAAAGTCCCAGGTAGTCCAGGCAATGAACAACCAGAAGAGGGACTATAAGGTGTGTCGACATCCTTGTAAGGATGGACTGAATAATGACGAGGCTCCCATTGCGCTGAGAAATCATTTGTCCAGCAGATATCAGCAGCTTCCTGCAGAATAACGTCACAAGGTTCTATCTGCACCAGGTATGGCAGAACCCTCGAAGACAAAGGTGTCAAAAATTCAGAGCTGATGCCCTGATTTTCCCAATATAAAGTCCACTGAGGATCGGCGACCTGATCGGCCACTTGATGGTGACCTGACGAATTAGAAGACGGGAACCGTGTCCCGCGAGAGCGATTTGAATACACTTCGCTGTCTGGATTACGTGTCAAATCGATTTCCATGCTGGATCAGAATATGAATATACCATAGCTGTATAAGTCTGCTCGGACTTCTGGTACAGAATAAGAATCTGAAGAGCTTGGGAAGACAAAGTCTGCAGCAGCTCGCTGCGTCGGAGACATGTAAGATGTGGAGCTTTCAAGAAGTGTCATTGGGATAGAGCCGAGTGAAAGCTGTTGAGGTACGAAATTGAACGGTACGATGATTAGCTACTCTTATATATGTGAGCCTTGAGCAGGGTGTGGGAATTGATGGATTTACACACTTGTTGCGATGTCGACGTGTGATGTGAAATGAACACCGGTATATTTTGGTTTAAATTCAGACCATATTCAGACGCTTTACTCGGGATTCAACGCCCAGATCTATAGCCTAAGGTTTGATGCGAGGTTGCTTGGCGTTGGCCGGATTTGGACAAGCCAAGTCCTCATTTTGCAGTGCCGGACGGATCGGGATTTCCGTTGAATGACCAGGATGAACCATGGGTTATATTCTAGATGGAGAGAACTATGGTCAACGGATTGACGGCTACAACACTCAAAATTCTCACCAGTTAACGCGTCAAGCCTTTACGAACCGATGGATTGTAGATTTTCAGGGCGCCAAGGCTTCTAGTGATACTCGGTGAGGCTGTTCGAGACGCAGATCAGGGGTTTCAGCTTAACAAGGCAAATGAAATCCACCAAGTCTATCAACAAGCTCCCGTCAGTCGGTGACACCGGTGGGCGCTTGTTCCCATCACAAAATCGTATAGCCTGAGGATGAACGAGTCAGCTCCAGCTCGCCTCGTTAGCGAAGTTCACTTAACTCGCATGAGACCATTATCCAGAAGACATATTGGAGTGTTGATGGGACGCCACTGTGTACTTTGTAAAGTCTTCGCATTGGAGACTACTGTAGCACTAAAGTTACTAAACCACTCCTCTTGGAAGCAGTCGCTCCCACATTGAAACTGTGCCTGAATTCAAGACAAAGCCGCTCAATCGTGGTGGCCTTGAAGGCAACCCAACACTGTAGCGACGTGGAAATCGGTAGAGTTATATGTCACCAACACGTGCTGATGGTCACGGCGCGCCGTTTCGGCGAATCGCGATGAATGTTTTGATTCATTATTCCGTTTGAAACCGATTGGTCTGATTCACTAGAACATAGCGGTCTTTCCAACCCACTGGCTGTCCGAAATTGTCAGCTTTTTTCATTTAGCTGTTCGGGGACATGTCATTGTTGGGCATCAGGCATCAAAGGAAACATTAGAGCGGGAACTGTCAGGCTGGTTGAAGATAATTTGTCGCGGTCTAGATTTATTCGTGTTCGCAGTGAACGCAGTTTATTCATCAGGTCAACTGGAAAATAGTATATGGTCTCTCGTGGGGATGTCCGCGGCACTGAGTAACTGAGATCGTTGTTTTGCTCTGAACATCCATTGATTATCTATAATATCTCTCTTTAGGAAATAGGACCTCACATATCCTAGTTTCAGCGACGGAAACGCTGTCACGGCCCATTCCGAATAGTTCTATAACCGACGTCACGATGTAGCAACTGTCGAAGCTGTCGAAGGAAATGGTTGTTTTAAACATGACATTGGCACTTTGTGGATTGCCAACATGTGTCCTTGTTCTGTTGTAGTCCGGAATCACTCCTAGAACATCGATTTCAAGGGTACCTGCAAGCCCCGAAAATCAAGGGACTCTGTGAAGATCAAGGTCTGGCATTGCGACAAAATGTATGGCATACTGTAGCAGTATATCATTCGAATGCTCAGGACCAATGCTTTCTCAACTCTGCGCCACTTTTCTGTCCCCTGCGTGACCACCACTCTTGCGAGACGTAGTGAGTCCGGTCAGTGAAACAGTCCATTGTTTCAGTATGGCATTTCATTCAGCACTGTGATCACGCAAATGCCCAAGAGCTGATAAACTACGCACCAGTGTTGACCAGCTGTTGATGTTCCAGCTGATCAAATTACTCGTTGCACCGCCCGAAGGCAACGCACAATCCACGTGGGGTGATTGAGCAGCACAAGGGATTCTGGCTGGGTGCGTGCTAGGAAGGCATATGAACCGAACCAGCAACACACTGCAAAGCACGACGCGCGGCGTATCACGTGACGGGAATATCATTCGAGCGCATCTTGACCAAACAAGGCATTTGGTGCCCTTCATCAAACGAAGCAGCAAACCATTCCACAGTCCACCAGCGAACAAAGGGCTTTTACCAATGAATCTGTCAATTACGTGGACTGGTCGATGATACAGGCGACCGCTCTTTGCGTCAGCCATCCCTATATGGCTTTTCGGGTTTCCGGTTGAGAATAGTCCTTTAGTTTCCAGTGCGATTCTCTTGGAATTAACCGGTCTTCTGATCCGCAGGGCGTCCAAATGTCGAGATGCCTGACAGCCTTCTGC
The DNA here is from genome assembly GCA_029320655.1 of Mycena floridula. Taxonomy (NCBI): domain Eukaryota; kingdom Fungi; phylum Basidiomycota; class Agaricomycetes; order Agaricales; family Mycenaceae; genus Mycena; species Mycena floridula. The sequence goes on along the minus strand of JARIHS010000071.1, from coordinate 188,398 downwards.
CGCGATCACACAGTCGAATCACCATCCAATGGAATTCAATAGGACGAGATAGGTATCCGTTCTGCCATTCTTCCCGTCAGTGTTAGAACGGACTCTGTATTATCGCTTCATTTCTTTATCTGGTCTTCCTTATCTTATTTTACTTTCTGATCGGCCATTTCCATGGTCTATCTAAACTACGTTTCTTCGTCGATCAGCCTCAGTCTTTTCCCTGAGGCAAGTATTTATTTCTTTTCTCTTATTTATTCCTTGACTTACTTCTACTTGATAGCTGATTCATTGTCTTTAGATCACTGCGCACTACCGTGTACTCAATCAGTCAGAAGCTTTATTGAACCGTTTCAGGCTCTGCGCCTACTCGTTCATCCTCCTCTTTGCTTGTAAGTAGGATGATTAATCAATCTCACATTCTCGTCTCAGACCCATCGATGGCTAGCCACGTCACTCGGCCAGTGAGCATTTCTGCGGTATACCCAGGAAAGGCTGTTGGAGACACTGTTGGTCTAAAACAACGGGCAGTATATGTACCACAGCCACTTTTCCAAAACACCGGCTGGCAAGGAGTCCAAAGCCTTCAAAATAGGCGGTCCCGGAGGCTTTCCTGTGTTCGTCGAGCATTCAAAGCGCCTGTCAGGATGTGACGCATATCAACTTTGAGGACAAGCTGTGAAGGCATGCCAGTGCTGAGTTGAACGATAAGCCGTCTCACATCTGGACGAAATCAGAGAAGTCGCCAAGTAATCCAGATCCTGGTCAAATTGGCATCGTTTGGAGAGCCCCGAGACTGTTATACCTGGGGAGTGCGACCGTGGTAAACGCCCCACCTGTACAAGTTTTTACAAGAATGCTGGGATGAAGCACACTTTAAAATACTCGACTTTGTGATGGTTCCTGTTTTTGACTACTGGTCCGACCCGCTCCTCAAAGTTCGTCCAAGCAATAGTTGATACTGTTGGGGCGTCTCCCGCCCTCGATATTGACGGCTTCATTTACGGTACCTTACAGCTCAGAATCAGTGGTATCGCGAAAGTTTGCTTCGGTACAGGAGCGGTGCTTTTCCGAACTCAGAACCTCGACATGTTTGGCTGTTGAACCTTGTCACCAGTTACCTGTCGATGCTGTGTACATACCGATAGCCAAGGAAAATCCAGAGGTCTGTTCGTGTGAGTCCTTAGTGGCGTCACTCATGAATGGTGGTGCTTATTTCTATTTCTCACTGTTCCGAGGACAGAATTGCGTATATGTGTATTTTTGCTGAATAATATGCATGCTGCCTTTCGACTTGATGGTTGAGCTGGCCCACCTTTGGTCGGCCAGATAGGATTTCCGGGTACAACCCTTCTTTCACTTTGAGGCAAGGATGTCCGCGGATTCTAGGGCAAGGTATCTTACTCACTAGGTACATATCCATCGCGATGCATTGACAGTAGAGCGGAACTCCAACTCCTTAACCTTAAGGCTTCTTAACCAACTCGTTGGAGACCATGCGCGTGCTCGATCACTGATGCCCATACCCAGACTCTTCGAGATATTGCACATCCAATCGATCTGAAGGATGGCGGCGTGAACTGGTACCATGGTTTCGAAAATTCGCTCGTTGAAAAAGGCAAAACATCAGTTCGCACCATTATCAACGTTGATGGAATTGAACCACAACAACGCCACATTGAGTCCCACAGTGGCGCATGATATGAAGGATTGGCACGGGAAACTATGATACGTTTGCAAGTTCTAACACATAGAGCATACATAGACTGGCAAAGGACTGTATCTGCCTTTCATTGGAGGCTGAAATAAGAAGCGCCAGAATAATTTTTCGATTCTATTGAGATCCACAATACTTTTATGTAGCTTGATGTAGGTCGGTCCTATCATGGTCAAAGGATGGATGGTTATCTTGACTCAAGAAGTCCAATAATCATGACGATCAGATCGGCCGCAACGAGGTTGAGAGAACCCATGACAAGCCATGTGAGATACCAGCGAAAGGAAGTAGACAGTAGGATTCCCTCTATAAACAAAGAAGAACGTGTAGAGGATATATACGTATCCCTGAAATTGCCCGAGCCTGTGACAGAAAAGGTCTGACCGAATTGCACTAAAAAGGTTTGACCGAACTACACGGAAAAGGATTTCCCGACGAGCGGGGCAGTAATTGCCAAAAAAGACTTACCGACCGGGCCGACGGATCCGATCAAATTTGAAAACATGAGGCTACAGCCGCCTCTTGGCAGTACTTTGCAAAGCTTGACTCGAGGCACAGAGAACCGTCTACCGCTTGACTAGAATCTACTCAAACAATCCCAGTACCCTTTGGGGTGCATGGGCTAACTGTGAATTCCTGGAGATTCCATTGCCCCACGCGGCTTCTGCAAGACCACGCTGTCAGACACGTCATAGGCTGCCTGGATTCTGATTCCCAGCCAGAACCTGATAGAACATTCCAGTTACACAAAACGGGCCTTCCATTTGAATTTCCAAGACCATGGTTTCATTCCCAGCTTGAACTCCTTCTGGACATGCCGGTTTCGCAGCCTCAAGCCTTGATTGCTCACAAAAAGAGAGAAAGGATCTTGATGACCGTCTCAAGCCTTCATTACTGTGGCGATAAACGCATGACTCCGCGACCGAGAGAAAACAAACAGCGATTGTCCTCGGTATTGTGGCTTATTGTCTTTACGTTGCACTTTGCGAAATCTTCTCAGGATAGACTCATTTGGCGATTGCGTATAAATACTTGCCGCAACCCCAACGTTCTCCTAATTAGAACCCCCACCATGGATCTCAGTAAAATTCTTCTACCACAGAATGTGCCCTTGGGGTCTCCTCGGCGCCCAGATTCCAATGGGCTTCAAGGCTCCGGTGAGTCGGCTTTTGATGGCAATTTTTCTGCGCTCAAAGACCTTTGTAGGTCAAGGAATGAGTCCTTATCCAGCTGCACCGATTCCATCTCATATTCCAGTGTCAGCTCTCAGTCGTCCGGACAATCTCAATCCGTTCCAGAACGAGATGCCATCGAAGTCACAGGACACCCGATATCTGCAGCGTCGGCCGGTCCATCTCCCCGTGCCATCTCCGCATCAATCAGCACCGCCTCCAGCGCATCAGAGCCAATTGATGCTCGAAGTGCAACGGAATTTGCTTGCCCGACCACCTCGAGCTAAGCCCATAAAACCTGATACAAGCATTTTGAAATTCAGACCGGCTTGGACTCCGGAAGAGGCTGCGAAACCGAGAGTTCATGCATGTGCTTTGTGTCGGCGAAACAAGACAAAGTGTATCAGACCTACGGTGGATGATGGAGATTCACGTTGCATGTGGGTACCGGTTGTTTTTAGTGATGAATACATTCTGACTTTTCATTCACAGGCGATGTCGGAATATTCCTGGAGCGACGTGTTGAGATGTCATACGCCACATATTCCTTGAGTGTTGCGATGTGGGGATATCGATGCATTTGCTTGTGATTATGTGGGTGCAGGATCCAAAATAATAGAGTGTATTCTTGCTATCAATGATGCTCATATCTGGGTTCATTAAAACTGTATTACAATGCTATTGATCCCCCTTCTGTCACACTGACAAACGGAGAGAGGATTCCTGTTCAAGTCTCTAGACATAATTCTGGGCTGACCTAAAAAAATGCATATCTGACGGCCGACTACCATGTTGGGAATCCACGAGAGGAGTCCACGTCTCACGTCGATCATACCAGCTTGAGGAGAATATTTCAGTAACATGGGAGGCTTGTGGTATTGGACCTCAAAGTTCCCGTATGAGTGTGGGGAAGATGACTCAATGTCGGCAAGCTTGTGACTGTATCGTACTAACTCAATTCGTCCGCTCTAAGCTGAACTCTAGAAACTGCTGGCTATTCAGACGAGTGAATTGTGAATGATTACTTCCCTTGGACAAAGACAGGGTTCACCCTGCGCACGATCTCCTCAATGAATAACTGCATGCTAATGGAAACGATTGATCATGATCCATTGGCAACAGACGACCGATTTTGTTCCATTTCGCGGGTCACTGCCAGTTCAGGTTGCTCCGCATTCATCAAGGTCGCTTTTGGGTATTTTGGGACTTTCTGGTTCACAAACCTGGAAGGCTCTTTTAAGCTTGGAACACAGAGAAAAATGCCTACTTGTCAACAGATCAGTAGCAAGCGATTATCGGGATCAGGTCATCCATACCTGAACTCAGGGACGAGCTATTTATCGCCAAACTGCAGCGCAGACTCATTCCTCATCTGTGACATCAACCGTGAGCTCCAACGTCAGATCTGAGAACATTGGCTGTCTGAAGATGTCACATCTGGGACTTGGTTGAGTGTTGCTTACAGACATTTTTGTACTAGTTTGATCCCTTTAGTTACCTATGGCTATGCTGTCTAGCTTGCTCATTGGGAACTGGCTGTGTAATTCTATCTATCTATCATCCAGAAGAGCAAAAAGATATCGTATCACTGATGAAATCACTGGTGCATCAATCTCTTACTTCACACAGCATCCATCAGAGTGTTGAGGCTCTCGAGCTGCGCGCGTCGAGCTCAAAGGCTGACACGGCCAATATATCCAACTGGGGCTTCCATGCGCGATGAAACAAAGGTTCTTAATTAGCTGCATGGGTGAGGTTTTGTATGAATTAGTTGAAGCCTAGGTTCTCCGAGCCTAATACTGTACCATTTCGACCGTATGTTCACAGGGTGTTACACGTTACACCCTATGTTCACTGGGCCGCCGGTTCACGGGCTGAGGTTACGCGTTACATGGTCTGAGATGTTCATTTCCCACGCAAATTTTGAAGCAAAGTCGCTGGAAACAGGTTGAGTTTGACCCATTTCAGCACGTCTGATCCTGAAATGGCTAAAACGGTACAGAAGGCGGTCAAAAACAGAAGTTTAAGAGCAGAGGAAAATTTTTGAAATTTTGGCCCTGATTTCGGTGAAATGTAACGATGTTCACTCGGCCAGCGTTACACGTTACAGGTGTCCGATATGTTCAATTCACGACCGACCGTTACGCGTTACTGAATATATAGTCGAAATGGTACAGTAACATGCAAAATGATATATCGAGGGGATACCGAGTCCAAATCCGATGCCACAATTACTATAGGGACAGAAAATGACAGTAGGTTATCCATAACGACGAGAAAGCCCGAACAAGGACCGCTCCTCGTGACTCGAACAAAAGGAAGAGAGATCCAAATGAACATATTGCTGAAATCCCGAGACAAACGAGATAAGTACGACCCGTGTGATGATCACAGACTTCGTTATGCAAGTCCACCTATCAAGAGAAATTGAATTTCGCGGGAGCTCTGAGGATGTTCATACACAATCACATTCATTATGGATTCGGATTTGCACGAAATTCCTCAGAAACTGGTGTGAATTGACCTGAAGACACTTTTAACGCGGACGCTCGGCAGCGGATTCAAAAACGACTTTGATCTCATACGCCCATGTGTCCTTCTTCCTTGCCAACGTAGTGGCGTTGCAGTCTGAAAATGGACGCACGATCTGGCAGGAAGGAGATCTCCGAGCCTATGATCCGAAATAGCAGGTCCACGTGGCAGAGTCTAGACCCCCGAATGTTCCCGAATCTGTCCTCACGGCTGATTTCCTGCTTGGTTCCGCGCCTCGTTGTCTTCTTGACGTTCGGCAATTTGGTTGCCCCTTTGCGTCGCGCATTCGGAGTCGAAGGGTTTTTTTCTTGAATATCCCTGCATGGTCTCCCTCGTCTGACGGCTTTCTCTAGGCACCGAAAACGCCTGCCATGATTATGCTGGCTTTTCTTTTATCTTGACGATGTAATACCGATTCCCGGGTCCCAGTTAATTCCTGTTCCCAATACGGTCAGTAATGGTTTTCCCTGCGTTGATTCCTCTGACCTCGTATGCAGGCTTTGCTTCAACGCAGCGGCTCCCCATCGATAACAGCACCGTCGTAATCGATAATATTAGCGCTGTCGTCGCTGTATGGGACCCTGGTCTGCATTAAGGATATGGCGACGCTTTGTCTTCGGAGTCGCCTGTCCTGCGACGAGGATTATCGTTGAAGGACGGACGGACGGATGACTGCGCAAGGACCAAAGCTTTGCTCCTTGACGATACCTGGGTTGGAAAGATTACCGCTGGACATGGGATATCTAGGCCCACGGGGCGAGGTGCGATTACTTCATGGTGTTCCTTTGGCCTTGCTGACTATATTTTGCAGTTTTATCGTCGTTTCGATATGCTGCTCCTTCCTGGCTTTCGTTTTGTCTTGTCTCGCCCTCTTTCCTTCTTGGCCCTTGTGGCATCAGCACAAACATTCTGGTTGAAGAAAGGTCAACGTTACTAAGGAGGATCTAGATGCATTTGTTGGGAGATTCAGCTCAGGGTACAGTCCTCTTTTCTGTTTTCTTCGGCATCGTTTAAGCATCTAGCAGCTCGCTCATCCACGGGCTCGATATTTCGTTTTTCAACTGGTTCATTGCCATCGCTCCTTCAGCAGCGCCATTCCCTCTTGACAATTCTCTCTATTACCCATTGGACATTATCGAGCGATGCTTCTTCATCAGGCGCCTTTCACACCGATGGTCGACAATTCATTGGTCAACAGAGCAGAGCATCTCAATGATGGTCGCCCCTTCCTCCATCGATTCTCCTTTGTGTTCCGCTTCCCTTCGAGCTGGCTCTTTGTTCACCTTGCTTCCTCCTGGGTATGTCCTCGTCTAATCCTTCGTCGAGCGTTTCTGACGAAAATGTAGCTCCTGCAACGACACAACAGCTTACCGTCGCGCTCCAAGAAGCAAGCAAGACTTGAGTTTGGATTCGGGGCGAAGACAGACGAATGAAGCAGAGGTGAATGAGTAGGAGGACGACGGCCGATGGGACAAGGAGAAGCCGGTCGAAGATCCACCTCGAGAGTTTTACCGACTTGTGCGTCGCTCTTCTCTTTTGCTTGTTCCATATCAGAAAGCCATACCCAGACCAATGTTGCCTCCCAATTATCCTCATGGTGGTTTCGTCTACTGTCAATCTGAGGCGCTATAGATGGTATGCCGCTCTGTAGGTCATCTTGTTTGTCCTCGAACCTTCTTGAGCGATACCAGGTCTTTTCTCCGATATTGAGACATGTCTTTTCATCCATGCGAGAATGTGGGGATCGACAAAGGTGAGCTTTTTCTCGAAGCCTTCGGTGAATCATGTTGCTTATGGCATCTTCCAGACTGTGACTCGCTCTCGGTGTCGTCCGGATACCTCATTGTCGTCATGTAGAATCAATGTTCTTCACAGTGACGTCTTGCATACTCTTGAATCTGCGATTCTAATCAACACAGAGCTACGAGGATAAATGAAACCAGTGCTCCGACGATGAGGCTGGCCCAGTGTTTTGCCAATACTGGTCTTTCGTGGAAGCTCTAGTAGACGGGTTGTCTCGTGCCGGTTCATGAGCTTCCGGTGACGTCTCATTTTTTGTCTTGATTCAATGCGGGTGTTTGTAACCTAGTAACCCGTCGACAAACTTCTACGGCGTACAGTCGCCTCTGTAATAACCCATACCCCTCGGTGGACGGTCCAGGTTATGGGTTATGACAGGGTATGGGTCACTACAGAGAGGTTGTAGGGTCATGCAAGGAGGTTCAAGAAAGCTATATATATTGTTTTCTCGTCTCCTGCGACCAAAATGAATGCTAGACGCTACTTTTTAGCAAAGAAATTCATGATTTCAGTATCAACAAGTGCTTTTGTCGCCTCCAACCTGGTCTGGCGGCCAAAAGATGCTAGAATACCTTTGAGTTTACGTGCAAGAAATCAGGGGCATTTGACATGGCAGACGTAGACGTCATCGACACTGACAATGCACGTAAGACAGTTGACAGTCGGAGTCCCGGAGATCCGCTGGTCCGTCCTTTCCATTGAGTCTAGCTTTTCTGCCCCGTGGATTTGACAAGCTTTAGAAAGACAAAAAGACAGTGCTGCTTCAGCGTTATTGCTGTCCTGCTCTTGTCTAGCGTCCCAAAGAGGGAGTCAGGACACATTGCGAATGCTCGTTGGAGGGGCCGAAAAGCTCATGAGAATTGAACTAGAAAAAGGCTCTCAGGCCTGAAACCAGCACATTGCAAAGGCTCATAGGAAGGACAGACACGACTTCCGTCTATCCATGCTAGGTCATGGTGCAAGCCCGTCCTCGACTCATACCGCGCTCGAGACTTCCTTATAAAGAAGTCGGGATCCTGTTATGCCACGTCTTACGATGTGTATCAATGGATATATCAATACATAAATTTAGCAGAATTGTTCTGAGCAATCAAGTCAGGAGCTAACAGTTTGTCAGTCTCCCTAGTGAACGGAAGAACTGAATCGTACTCACAATACCTGTTCCCAAGGAAGGTTTAGTCTTCAATCTGGTTGGGCATGTATTGCGGAGCCAGAACTATTAATTTTTGTTCAACTTGTCAACGCATCCAAACCTCTGCTGACGCCAACGTCACTGTCCAAATTGAACTATGCCGCCCTTGAATGCCTTGCAAGCGCACTTGAATGCACCTCAATCAGTGCGCTGCAATTCCCTTCGAACGCTCTCCAAATCCACAGCACATGCAGAAATAAGCCGGCATCACGGAGATCCAATCTCGCAATCCGAGATGCCGAATGCACGTGGCAGTCTTGAAATGGCTCAGCGCAGCTTTCTCACGGCAAATTAGGAAATCTCCCTTGCTTCCGTCAATGTCGTGTGTGCTTCCTTCCTCGCAGCTGAGCTTTCATTCGCGCATGGACTGGCCTTCCATTACGTCTGGAATAACGTGATCTGGAGCTGCCGGTTTGTCGAGCTGCTCTTCCTGTCGGTTCAGTGATTCTGATCTTTCCGTCCAGGTAACGTCTATAATTCCGCGAATTCTGCTGGTTTTCTGCTGGTTTCTTTTCTTCTAAAATTTGGTCAATGCTTACTTTGTTACTCCGGCTGACCCTTTCTGCAGCATCTGCTGCTGCAAGACCATATTGATAACAGCGATCTTGATCGATAAGGCCACCGTTGTCATCGAGACAATAGCGAGTACCCGAGGCCTCCGACGAATCTTAGCTAGCTGCATTTCCTTCCACGTCGCCCGAGGATGGATCGAGCATGCTGTATCTGCTGGTTGGTATGATTTGCTTCGATTTTCCGTCGATGGTACTCATCGTATTCTTTAGCTTCATTGTGTCGATTTCGCTGTCTTTCTTCCTCGCTCGTCCCTCCTCTTTCCTTCTCCCTCGCTCCTCGCTCTCCTGTTCCTTCTTCATCGCCTGTCGCTCCGCTCATTGCTGCCCATATTCTCCTTCGACGAAACAAAGAGGATATTCAACGCCGGACGACTGGCGTTATCCAACATGTCCTCTTCGTTGTCGTTCTCCCTTGGCTGGGATCATCGAATTTGCTTTCAGCGCGAAGATCACGATTTAGCTGGTTATAACGCTTGCTCATTGACGATGCCTCAGTTGGAAGGGGTCAAGCTCGCTGCTGAATATGAGCGTCGTGATCATGTGGATGCGGTATGCTCGACTTGACCTTTTTCGTTGATAATGCTTATCGGATTCGTCAGCTCATTGCATTCTCCTTATTTCTTCGTCGCGGCTCGGAATCAAGCAAGGCCTTTGAAGACCTCTTGAATCCTTCAACGGTGGGCAAATGCGGAGATTTTCGGATATACATGAATACTCTGGTATGTCTGCTTGTCTGTTTCTTTGGCCGTCATTGACCGAATTTCCATATATGTTGCCATTCTATTGTGGTTTTTGTTTGGCATCCTCGTTGGCTGTGATTCTTCGTTCAACCGAGAAAAATCCTCTGTCGACCATTCCTGGCTCTCTTCATAACCCAAGGTAGGCATCTCATCGTCGTCTTTGTTAATCTCTTTGTTGATGAGACACCGAATTCAAGGTATCACCCACGAATCAAGCAGTCAATCTAAGTATTATCCACGGAATAACCAGGCTAAACAAACGACCAGCGAGCTGAGGTATGAGTGGCCTCCTCGATGAGAGAAGACACGTTGTACCTCGAAGACGAAGAGACATATGCGTTAGTCCTCTTTCCCTGTTTCTTGTCTCATTATTGCTAGTCATTGTCAGGTCGATTTTTTGTACTGATCCCTCACACATTGCGAATCTCCGTCTCTTATTGATATAATCTATAGGCCCTCTTTTGCCCATCATGCTAGTATCTTCATCGTCGGTAGATTCAGATGAATACCATATTTTTGCTTTTCATTTCACAGTCGAGATCTAGTTGTAAGACTGACAGGCATGTCATTGACTTTGAGGACAGTGGCGACCTTTACCTCCCGCGGTATCTTAGCCTTTTTGTACGATGAATGCAAGGCATGGAGAATATGAACCAACTTGAGGCTTTCAGCATGAGTGGTGTTGGCGAGAAAATTCGCATTGACCGGAAAATGGGATTTCGTTAGCAAAGGAAGTTGTCTTCAAACTAGGCTGTACTTTCAGTTATTCTTCATTGCAAAGTCTGTAATGAATTATAGTTGTCACAGATTTTGCGATGAAGTTGGGTGTAAGTATTCTCCACCTAGCAGCTACACCCGCAATCCTTGCAGTTCCCGATCCCACATGCCATTCCGGTGTTGCAATCATTGAACGTTTCACAGGTTTCCCAAGCACCAATTCCACCGTTCTTGGCAGTCCAGCACCATCCTCCGGCGCTGTCACAAACTTTCCAACAAAATCCGTGTTCGGAACAACCGAATGGAGCGCCGAACTCGCATGCGCGTTTGGTGAGGGAGGAGCCTGCCTTTACTGTCGAAACAGTAGCCTCCATCTCATCTTTGAGTTCAGACGGGATGAGTCGAAGAGGATGTTCGGCACATTTGCGTATTTTTTCAGGGCTTAAGTCGATGCCTGCCGGGAGGACCTCGGGCAACTTCATGACGCCCAAGATTCCACATTCACGACCGACATCTCCAAGTCTGGTGTCGTTGAGCGGCACGACGGCGAGTGCGGTCTGTGTGACATAGACAGAAGCAAATACAAGTGCTCCAATAGTGATCTTCATTGTAATTTCTGTTCGTGAAGTTATCAGCAGGATTTCTGAGGTTAAAAGAGTCGGATGTACCTCAAGGACACTGTAAGACTTGTAGTAGACTGCAACCATATCGTTCCTGTTGATGGTAGCCAGAAGAGCTTTCGATGGGCCTTCAAGTACGTCTTAGAGGGCGAAACGAACGGAGGGTTGCAAATACAGCCGTTTCAAAAAAAATGTATACGGAGTTTGATTCCGCGGTGCTCGTTCATTTGTTAAATAATACCCGACACCTCGCCGACTCGCAAAATCAAATGAATAAATGAACAGATATCTCATGCAGTGCAGGTAAACTTTTTCCAACCCGTAAGGCGGCAATACTGCACCTTGCGATGTCATCGGGAACTCGATCACTTAGCTGATTTGATTTGATGGAGCCATAAACCTAGTCTCGGATCCAGACGTTCGGCGGTGAAGCTCGCCAAGGCTCGCTATCCGGAGATCCGGATATTTCGGATCAACTGATCGGGCGGAGATTCAAAAAGTTGTTGCAGGCATCTGAGAAAGATTGCGAGGAGGTTGCTACAGGGACTGGAGAGGATTGCTGGCATGGTATGCATTTGCAAGGAAAATATCGTGGCTCAGCTGTAAACTGATCGGATGGTCGGTCATATAATCCAGGAAAGGTTGATTTGAGACAGAGAATGTGCGTCAAGTGAAGAGATCCAGAACACCGTGGCTCGGCTGTAAATTGATTGGATGGTCGGTCATATAATCCAGGAAAGGTTGATTTGAAACAGAGAAAGTGCATCAAGTTTCATGAATAGTGTTGAGCTGTGGCGAAATGAGCTCTTCCGAGGCATTTCCGCAGCGGCCCGCGGCAATATTGATCCCGCCGACCATGTGCGCCTGTAAATGGGCCGAACAAGGGGATCAAAAGATGGTCCTAGAGCAGCAGATGCTCCGCCTCGGAGACGACCACGAAAGGTTCCTCAAGGTCGGTTCTCCTTCCATCAGGTTAACGACATCCTTATTAGGTCTAGAACGGGAAGCTTTTAGCCTCCAGAGACGCGTCAAATTTGGGGAAAACCCATCTTACCTTCAGTCTCATGCAATTTCTGCTCAGAATGATGCAAGCTGTTGAATTTGAACAAGGTCGAGCACCGACAAGATTAGGGAGAAGAAGGTGGGCCTTGACACATCACATGACCACCTTCCTAATACGGTGACCTATTATCAAAAATTTGAAGTGACAGTTTAGATTGCAATATTTTATTCAATATCTCCCATAATTTCAATAATCCAATCATTGCTTTCCATTGGGATAACCACGTATGTTGGAGCGGGCGGAGTTTGAATTGCGCATAACAGCGCATATCAAGGTCGAAGATATTCCGGTTAGGGTTAGAGTGAATTGCGCATAACAGCGCATATCAAGGTCGAAAGAAATGTAGTTCAAGGTTGAAGATTTTTCGGTTCCCACACCCAAGTGGCCGGTAGACATGTGGCCACAGGCACTGTAACTACTAACAGCGCAGCATAATGATGGTGACACCAAGGATCAAGTTCCCGATGACATCGATGACATCGCAAGATGCAGTATTGCCGCCTTACGGGTTGGAAAAAGGTTACCTGCACTGCATGAGATATCCGTTCATTTATTCACTTCATTTTGCGAGTCGGCGAGGTGTCGTGTATTGTTTGACAAATGAACGAGCACCACGGAATCAAATTCCATATACATTTTCTTTTGAAACGGCTGTATTTGCAACCCTCCGTTCGTTTCGCCCTCTAAGACGTACTTGAAGGCCCATCGAAAGCTGTTCTGGCTACCATCAACAGAAACGATACGGTTGCAGTCTACTACAAGTCTTACAGTGTCCTTGAGGTACATCCGACTCTTTTAACCTCAGAAATCCTGCTGATAACTTCACGAACAGAAATTACAATGAAGATCACTATTGGAGCACTTGTATTTGCTTCTGTCTATTTCGCACAGACCACACTCGCCGTTGTGCCGCTCAATGACACTAGACTCGGGATGTCGGTCGTGAATGTGGAATCTTGGGCGTCATGAAGTTGCCCGAGGTCCTCCCGGCAGGCATCGACTTGAGCCCTGAAAAAATACGCAAATGTGCCGAACATCCTCTTCGACTCATCCCGTCTGAACTCAAAGATGAGATGGAGGCTACTGTTTCGACAGTAAATGCAGGCTCCTCCCTCACTAAACGCGCATGCGAGTTCGGCTCTCCATTCGGTTGTTCCGAACACGGATTTTGTTGGAAAGTTTGTGACAGCGCCGGAGGATGGTGCTTCACTGCCAAGAACGGTGGAATTGGTGCTTTTGAAACCTGTGAAACGTTCAATGATTGCAACACCGGAATGGCATGTGGGATCGGGAACTGCAAGGATTGCGGGTGTAGCTGCTAGGTGGAGAATACTTACACCCAACTTCATCGCAAAATCTGTGACAACTATAATTCATTACAGACTTTGCAATGAAGAATAACTGAAAGGACAGCCTAGTTTGAAGACAACTTCCTTGGCTAACGAAATCCCATTTTCCGGTCAATGCGAATTTTCTCGCCAACACCACTCATGCTGAAAGCCTCAAGTTGGTTCATATTCTCCATGCCTTGCATTGATCGCACAAAAAGGCTAAGCTACCAGATGGGACAAGCCCAAGGCAGAGAACGAAAGCCACAATCAGCGCTTGTAGGCCAAGCTCCGAGTCTAACGATGACGCCAGTTTTCTTTTGAGATTGAACTACAATCCTGGTTAATTGGATGGCCCATCTGGACTAAATAAGACGGTCACATTCAGGAAACTAGTACGACAGCTCGTTTGCATGGCGGTGCACACTGAAGGTGGAATTGCCTGGCAGCACAATGACGTTATAGTATCAGGATCTCGATCCAAAAAAAGGCTATAGTAGTCCTCGATAAAGCTACGCGAGCACAACGAAAACGTGAATGTGTTTGAGTAGCACGATAGCTGTTACAGACAACCAGTGGGATAGAAGCCATCCTTTGGCGGCAAGCACGAGTCCCCAATTGGGTTTCATTCTTCTTCACAAAGTCCAGTCACCAACTTTATCTATTGTTCTCCAGATAGGCCTTGGATCAAGTGATCAAATAACCTCCGATTCATAAGTTGCAAATTCATCCTCACCAGGAATCTCTCATTTAATGTCATCTGTACCTTCTTTGTAGTCTTAATTTGTGTAATGCCACTATCCGAGACCTTCTCGACGTTGAAGCCTGTCATGGAGATCATTGTGATTCAAAGTTTCACTCTGAAACACTGTAACATTTAAGGACCCACTCTAAAGGTCAATTGAACCCTCAGACCATTCATTGTTGGACTGCTGGGACTCTGACACTGCCATTAGTCCCAAATTAATAGCCAGGATAGGGCCACTGTGGAAAAGATCGGTATTTTTGGGTATCTGTGCACCTGGGAACCTTGTTTTGCTTCTCGATAACTCTCCAAAGTACATGCTGGGTACGGAAAGCACAATATCGCTCATAACTTAACCGCCACACGGCTTGCGCAAAGTCGGCGTCGTCGGCAAACCTCTGTGAAAGTCACACAATGTCACTCTGAACAGGTTTTTTGAGTCAAGGGCCATTTGAATGAGCAGAGCGACAATTAACCAGTGAGACCAAAGATGCAGGGTCAAAGGTTGTGGTCAAATTGGAATTGAAAAAGGCCGCACGCCAATAAATGCACATGTGAAAGGGGTCACATGGTATTTCCCCGTTAGGGGTTTTAATGATGGTTTCCCGAATTTCGCTCACATCCAACAAACGATTCCCACGGGTGGGACTCGTAATAACCAGCATGCTAAAACTCTCCTGGCAGCCTTGACGGGACGTGATATGGTACTGACAAAGACACTAGTTATAGACCTTAGATCTGGCTGGAAGGTATCAATCGAGCTTCATCCCACCTGCTTAATTACCTTCCTCCGGACTCGCATCCTCCCGGCATCATCACCTCTCAGATCAGAGGACGTCAGTCATAGACGGTCGCGGAAGGCGTAGGCCTGCATTGACGGCGTGATATCTGTTCTGAAACAAGTCATTGTCGTGATGGATGTCGCGGGAGGTAAAGGTCGCCGCTGTCCTGAAAGTCAATGACTTGCCTGTCGGTCTTACAACTAGATCTCGACTGTGAAATGAAAAGGCAAAAATATGGTATTCATCTGAATCTACCGACGATCAAGATACTACCATGGGGGGCGAAAGAGGGCCTATAGATATATCAATAAAAAAGATGTGTGCACGAATGGAGACGGAGATTCGCAATGTGTGAGGGATCAGTACAAAAAATCGACCTGACAATGACTAGCAATAATGAGATGAGAAACAGGGAAAGGAGGTTTCTTCTCGGTTGAACGCAGAATCACAGCCAACGAGGATGCCACACAAAACCACAATAGAATGGCAACATATCTGGAAATTCGGTCAATGAAGGCCAAAGAAACAGACAAGCAGACATACCAGAGTATTCATGCATATCCGAACATCTTCGCATTTGCCCACCGTTGAAGGATTCAAGAGGTCTTCAAAGGCTTTGCTTGATTCCGAGCCGCGACGAAGAAATAAGGAGAATGCAATGAGCTGGCGAATCCGATAAGCATTATCAACGAAAAAGATCACGTCGAGCATACCGCATCCACATGATCACGACGCTCATATTCAGCAGCGAGCTTGACCCCTTCCAACTGAGGCATCGTCAATGAGCAAGCGTTATAACCAGCTAAATCGTGATCTTCGCGCTGAAAGCAAATTAAATCATCCCAGCCAAGGGAGAACCACAACGAAGAGGACATGTTGGATAACGCCAGTCGTCTGCCATCGGCGTTGAATATCCTCTTTGTTTCGTCGAAGGAAAAGAGGAGGGACGAACGAGGAAGAAGGACAACGAAATCGACACAATGAAGCTAAAGAATACGATGAGTACCATCGACGTAAAATAGAAGCAAATCATACCAACCAGCAGATACAGCATGCTCGATCCATCCTCGGGTGATGTGGAAGGGAATGCCGGAGACAGCAGCTAGCTAAGATTCGTTGGAGGCCTTGGGTGCTCGCTATTGCCTCGATGACAACGGTGGCCTTGTCGATCAAGGCCGCTGTTATCAATATGGACGGCCTTGCAGCAGCAGACGCTGCAGAAAGGGTCAGCCGGAGTAACAAAGACGAACGGTAAGCATTGACCATAAGTATTCCAGAAGAAAAGAAACCAGCAGAAAACCAGCAGAATTCGCGGAATTATAGACATTAGAAGACCTGGACGGAAAGGTCAGAATGAAACCGACACGATGAGCAGCTCGACAGACCGGCAGCTCCATATCACGTTATTCCAGACGTAATGGAAGGCCAGTCCATGCGCGAATGAAAGCTCAGCTGCGAGGAAGCAAAGGACCCTGGACAATAGGTCAGGTCTTTGAACTGGTTCCCAACACAAACCAAGCTGCGGCAATAACGGGGAATACGTCTCTATTACAGAACAAGCAGTTTGCCCTCTTTCCTTCCATCCATTTCCTCTGTGCCCTCGACTCTAGAACCATCGGCCGGACAGTGACCGGTATTGTTCTCACAACAGAAGCCGCGACGACACTTAGATCTCTGCAAAGTGGGTTTCATATGTTCAAGGAAGCCATGAAATTATCTAGGAAGCGTAAAGGGATGTCAGAAGAAGAGTTGGACTGAGTCGAGAAAGCCGCCGGACTTACTCATCATCTGCCAATTGGAATACAAGTCTTTTTTGAGCGGTTATTGAGATTTTTGGACTGCTTTAAGTATCTACAGACAGTATATCGTGTGCTATAAACATATAGTAGCCTCAGCAGTGGTTTGGAGGATTTTTCTAGCCCTGATCCCTCGGTCCGGACAAATTTTCAATTTTCGCCGAAGGCCTGATCCAAATCCGGACAAAAAATCGCAAAAGCCCGATTTGGTGTCCGGACAAGATTTGGCCGAAAAAGGGCAACCGGATCAGGCCCTTGGGCTATTGTCCAGGAAGCAAGACATTGACAGAAGCAAGGGAGAATTACTAATTTGCCGTGATCACGAGAAAAGGTGCGCTGAGTCGAGACTGCCACGTGCATTCGGCATCTCGGATCGCAAGATCGGGGATCTCCGTGATGCCGGCTTATTCTGCATGTGCTGTGGACTCTGGAGAGCGTTCGAAGGGAATTGCAGGGCGTCTCTCCAAGAAGGGCAATAGCGGTGTCATATCGCGCTCATTGGCAGTGCATATCCAACTTAATTAGGGTGCGCGCCAGTGACTGTATTTTCGTCTGTATTGCTAACAAATCTCGGTCATTAGCTTTGTCCTGCATCGGATTCATGCCCCAAAAGGATGCTCTTCGCTTTGCCTTCTGGTATATTCTGCGACATCAACCCCAAATTCATACCCTTTTCCTCGTCGCTCAAACCATGCGACGGCTCTTCTTCCCCGGCGAATCCCGAGCAAAGCCTCGTCTGAGATTTCGACCAGCTCAAACCCGACCACCGAATTCCCAACTGCTCTGGAGACAAGTGATCCACTGCTAGCTCGTACCACGACCAGGAAGATGCTCTATCCATCGCAAGATCTCTCTCGCCGTATTTGTCTCGAAATTTTGCCCGTCGGGTTATCAGTCTGCCGACGTATATTTCGAGCCGAAAGAGTCCTGCATATTCGGTGGTGGTCTCCCAGTGTCTTCTCTGCCATTCTAGGAACCAGAATATGTCAATGCGCCCGTCGCTGGTGCGCTATATCGAGCTGGGTTACCAGCGGGAGACGACGATTTCGACGGATTTCGGGGCGAGGCAGACAAATTGAGGAGGAGGGGGAGACGAGGGTGCAAAGCAATCACGTGTTACATATATTCAGAGCTCTTGGTGTCACGTATGTCGTCTCCTGTTCCTTGTCTAAAGGTTTCTGAAACCGAATACTGCTCGAGGCAATCTGCATCTCTTCGATGAATCAGAATCCGGGCGGTCTCGTGTGGTGGATTCCATGGTGGAATTGAGTACAGAAGACGTCGATGTTGAGAAGGAGTGTCTGCAGCAGAGACGAGAGAAACGACTCCAGTGAGCATCATTGAGGTATGCTTACCTTTTTTCACTGTCACTGGCTTGCTCAGACACTTGTCCTTATTCGAAAGATCTACTGTGCAACACCGCCTTGGTCCGATTCGCTAATTGGAAGAGGCGAAGACCTTGCATCGCAATCAGAAACGCCCTAGGCTGGAAGGACAGGTATCAAAAAACAGCGGCGGATTTTATCAACGTCTAGTAGGTCTCCTACGTGAAGGTCGTAGAATCGGTTGAGCATACCATCCAAATGTGAACGTTCATCTCTGATCCTTGATCCACAGTGCAACATAGGAAGGGCGTAGTATCAGGATACTAGGTCGGAATATATGATGCAGACTCACAAGATGAAATCTCCGAGACTCGGATTCGAACATGGTGCAAAAATTAGCCTAGCTACTCGTCCATATATATATATGGGGTTCAGGTATTCAACTACAGTGTCATCAACGAACCCGCAAAATCAACCACGTCGAAATCCACAGCCGCAGTTGGCTGTTTGGGTTGGCTTGACGAGGTGAACAAGCCCTCGACACATGTCGCATCAGACGTCACGCATTGAGCACCAATCAAGCCGTACGTCTCGAGTGTAGCAAAAACGCTGCGAATAACATCGATACACGTGCGACTGTTGTCAGAAGCAGAGCATGCGCTGTCATCAATGCTGTCGACCTCCTGAAGACTGTGCTATCATGCAGCCATTTTCTTGCTGTCAAGTGCGGTCCATCGAGTGTTGATTCCACGGCCTCAGGTCAGGAAATAAATTATATACTGCATAGTCCCGTAAACCAGAATCGATTGTGCCAGGTTCAATTCTCCGGTCGATATTCAGCATAATCATTCCTCTTTTTGTTGGACTACATCCCGTACCTGTTTGATCGGCGCAAGCATGAAGACCTCCAATAATGACCACTAGCTTTGAAGAGGAGATCGATTTCTCCGATATGACAATCAAATCGAGATTGTCCAGGACACCAAACTTCATTCAGTCGTCCTTCAACAAAGTTGAACAATATTGAGTATACCATTCAAGTTGAAACGTTCATTTCTGATCCTTGATCCACAGTGTAACATACAAAGGGTGTAGTAGTATCTGGTAAACGAAAATATATATCCGAGATGAATCATCTCCAAGGTAGGTTACGAACAGGATGAAAAAAACTACCTACCTCTGTTAGCCACTGGATACCGTCGATGAAATCAAGTGGAACTGCGTATCATATAGGGACATGCCACAGAGTGATTTAATCTCCCATTCAGAATCACTTTCTTGTGTGTCTTCTATCACATCAGCATCCCAAAGAGTATTTTAACTAGCTCAACCCTTCTCTGGAACTCAATGTGTATCCGCTCTGCCCAGAGCGGAGAATTACTCAAACTGGAGAAGCATTCATTTCGAATTTGTTTTGTCAGTCTTTTTCTGTGAGGATGTGATACGGATATTGCATGGGACAACCCCAAGAGGACGGCACGGTAAAATTATCCACAGTCAAGTCCTCGGTGCAATGTTTCATTCAACAATGAACGCCTCTTGGATTAAAAGGATCCGATCTATGGCTTTTGCTCAAGCTGTGAGTGCGAAAACTATATTCTAAGACGGAACAAAGCTTGTTTCCCATAAGGTAAAGTTGTCAGCAGTCTGTAATAATGATCTTCCAATGCTCTTTGCTCTAAGTTTATGGCGTTGGTTTGCGCCTTAACAGTGGATGATCGAGTTGGTCATGAGTGAAGTAGGATGGCGTGGGTGATCGGTGCGGAGAATGGCATGGGTTTGCGCGCGCGGGAGGAGCTGGGAGTAGCGAAGAGCGGGGAGGGTGATCTCTAGCAGCCACCTCTTTGGCCGCTGCCCGATCTTGATGCTCTTCGGCATTCTACATATGTGCAATACCGAGAACTCACATTGACTCTCCTTAAAAGAGAAGCGCTGTTTCCTGTCAAGGTAAATTTACCGTCAAACTTTGGAAGGAGTCTGTGAATTATGTTGACGCTTCGTTGATTGGTCCGCATATTGGTGGGCTACAACATCGGCTAGCTGTAGAGTGAAGTTTTATCTTCTTTCATTATTGACTTGTTCATCGTTATAGCTCCTCACACAGCCGTTTCTGGCCATTTTATATTTATTGTACCTCCGAATCAGTTATCACCCCTCAGATATTGTTCACTCTAGAGTTCAGTGTGCTGGATGAGCTTGAGCTGTTCGACTGACTTTTGGTTCTGGATTCCAGGGATCTGGGAAGCAGAACTTGTTCACAAAGTCAAGTATCGATGTCCACCGAGTTCTCGCCTCATCGGGGCCCTGAACAAAAGGCAAATTCCAGCTGGAAATATTACTAGGATCCCGGAGCGGTCGAAATCAAGGACCTACATATTGTTCTCCATCATTGAGACCCATAGTCTATAGAGTCAGAGCGCTCAAATCTATCCATTTCTCGGCAATAGCGATCAGAGAACTGCATATTTACCAAGTACAACCACCCATTACAATAACTGCAGTTTTTCAAACTTCCGTGACAGAGAAGGAGTGACTGTCCTCCAGTGTCTTAGTCTCCATTCTAGGCAACACCGCCATTGTGTATGCTCTTGGAACTGGAAGCACACAACACCTCGGTGACTATCCGCTCTCATCATTTCACTTGGATCCTTGCTTCTTTACTTTCGCTGCTCGGATATCTGGGATAATCAGATCCTCTACGTCCCTTGAGTTCTAAGAAACATGGAAGTTTGCTTCTGGTGCTTCAGCAAATAATACCCGGTGCTGGAATAAATTTAATGCATCGGAGTCTCACAGCAGTCCTATTGTCGCCGCGACTCGATTTCATACCGGAGGTAATGTGAGAGCAGTGTCGGATAAGAGGCGGTACTGCTTTGTCCGTGGTGCTCGCCCATACACCTGGAATCTCATGAATTTTTTGTTCGAAGCTCACTCAAACTCACCTTGAGCTATGTGGAATTTGCTGAGATCTCCACTACAGTAGGTATAGCTATACTTGGTCTGTTCAGATTGAATGCGGAAACAAAGAAATTCGCTGCAAACCTCGCACAAAAAACGACTTGTACAAGATTGGATCAAGAGTGTCTTGGAGGAAACAGGACCAAGGAGTCTTTGGTCATCTCTATCCCTGATCAAACGATGCCTCAGGTAACCGACATAGGAATGAAAGAGATTTCAACACAACCAATCTCTTTATCACGTTGGTACTCCAAATGCACAGTGCACACGCGATCCATCTCAGGCAACCCATTTTTTCAGTGATTGATTTATTATGTAGACGCAGAGCTTGATTGATGATCCTCTTCTTGTTGCACCACTTATTTGAAGTTGGCTTGGGACAGCAGTAGCCAGCAATAAACCCACTTCATTGCGGGACAGGACCTGAAGTCCCGGGCCGTTTGAGAGTTAAAGCCCAACCGCAGTGACTGTACTTTTCAGGATCTGGACTGGGTTTGGCTTCACGGTGATTACTGTCTTTTTTCGACCACAAGTTCATTCCCACGCTCATCACATGACATGTCACACTATTTTCTCAGTTCAAAGCTCGGGATAGAGTGTGACATACCGACATATCAGTTCATCAACATTTTTTTTGTGTCATACAGCATCCTTGACCTTGCTTCTGTGTCTTTGGAACATGTTAATATAGCTGAAAAAACTGAATTGCATGGCTTTTTGGACTTTTTGGAACCGCTTTGAAGGAAAATCGCCTTTTTTGGTGCGTGGGAATGTCACAATCCCTAGTTCAGAGCTTAAAATTTGGTGTGATGTCACGCCATTTTCAGTTCAGTTCAGAGGTCCGTGTGACGTGTGACGAACTTGTGGTCGAAAAACTACAGTACTCACCTCGGGTTCTTTATGTGATAGTGAACAGCATCGTGGTATGGATCGAACACAGTAAAAAATCTACGTTGACAAATAAAGGTACAACTGCTTTCGAAATCAGAATGCCCATGGATTCCGGCTGTAACGTCTAGAATAGGAGATTCCCGCGATCTTGTCAGTCCTGATTGGGACCAATCATTACAAACTCAATCGGCAAGTTCCAATAAAGCAAACCGGGAAGACCACCATGAGGTCACTTTGCATATCAGCGGACCTCTCAGACTCAGAGATTGTCTGCCCAGTGGAGGGACCTAGGTCTCTGTACTGCAGACACCATTGTCGTACATAGAGAGTATTTATGAAGGTCTAGCGGAGGTGAGTGATTTGAGTTGCGAGCGAAAAACAGTGCTGAACCGCCAGACTACGGTAATGCACATGACCACAAATTGGGTATTCCACACACATCATGGAACCTGAGCTGTAGGATCAATATTGATTCGCTGTCTTGTGTATACCCACAGACAAAAAGCCCAGAACAAGACTGTTCTTCTAGTCAAAAGCCCGGATTTCCGATATCTCACCTTCTGTTGCGGAAAAGCGGGACTTGAAAGTCAACCAAAATGAAAAATTGGAGCTTTCAGACTCCCTGCATTGTGAGATATCACCGTTCTCTGCGGGATACCGCTGCGACGAGGATATTGTATCGCGATTATTCCCTGGACAACCAAGTCGCCTGAAGCAGAGACAATGAGAAAGAGTCCAGGGAAAAGCATATAAATGCACTGTTGAAATGAGATTCTGATGCAAACGGAGCAGCATCAGTAAGATAACAAATAACTTTTTTGACTTGTACAAGTAGCTACAAGTACCACGACACGCAAAAATATGCAAAAATACGCAAAAAGCGCAAAAAGCGCAAAAGCACCAATGGACATGTCCATTTTACAAAAAAGCGTAGATCTTACTCTTTTACTACAAGTGGAAAAAGCGGAAAAGAGTAGTAAAAAGCGGTGGGGACATACCAGTGCCAAAAATATATATTTGAGAATGAATAGCTCGTTCTCATTTCCTCATCAGACATCAGCAGGAGCCGGTACTCATATATCCACCAGGTACCTAGTACTAGAGTCCGCTTTTTGCGCTTGCCACTTTTCCGCTTGTAACAAGCGGACAAGTGAATTGCAATTTTGCTGATGCAGTATCCCGACGAGATAAGCCAATGGACTTCATAGAAAGCAGCTACGAGATCGAAGGCGCGCATTGGATGACGTTTTGGCATCCAAGACAAGGGAGAAAACGGACTTGCGATACGCTGTACATGTACCGCTGAATCTCTTCCTGTCACCGACATGGATCCGAGATGACGGCGTTATATGGGCTATACAGTTCCTCTGTGTGAAAAACGCCAAAGACATGGTGGTCAGGGGCCCAGGGATTCGGCGAAAGCCATGGAGGATGGTTGCAGCGGTTGCTATATTGGAATACACTGCGTTTCGAAGGGACTTAGACCAACCCTGGTCTAGCTCCGTTTGGATCTGTCTAGGTCGGTCCAGGCGCCTAGACCAACCCGGTGTAGGTCACCCAGGGCCACCTAGACACAATTTGGTTTAGGTTGGTTTGGCTCTGTATATGTTTGGCTAGGTCCGTGTAGGTCCCCTGTACCGAGGTCTGCCTAGGTCTGGAATAATATTTTTATTTCACTTTTTGGCCCCTTCAGTGTCCTGTTTTGGTTCGTGGGACTGCGGTATTTCTGCGGGCGTCAAACGCCTCATGCCCGTGTCACGGTCACCCTTTGATCAAAACCTGATCGGACTTTATTCAAGGACTAGCGCGTCAAATCCACCTGGCCATTCACTGCGTTTCGAAGGGACTTAGACCAACCCTGGTCTAGCTCCGTTTGGATCTGTCTAGGTCGGTCCAGGCGCCTAGACCAACCCGGTGTAGGTCACCCAGGGCCACCTAGACACAATTTGGTTTAGGTTGGTTTGGCTCTGTATATGTTTGGCTAGGTCCGTGTAGGTCCCCTGTACCGAGGTCTGCCTAGGTCTGGAATAATATTTTTATTTCACTTTTTGGCCCCTTCAGTGTCCTGTTTTGGTTCGTGGGACTGCGGTATTTCTGCGGGCGTCAAACGCCTCATGCCCGTGTCACGGTCACCCTTTGATCAAAACCTGATCGGACTTTATTCAAGGACTAGCGCGTCAAATCCACCTGGCCATTGTGATTCTGCAAGCAAGACACGTCCTCAGGTATCACTGGTTCAGTTGCCTCTTGCCCCTCACAGCTGCAGACCTGGAAGGATTTTTCGGCCAACAAATATGAATCTCCAGGGCGATACTGACATATATATTTTACTGTTAGCCGAGGTGAGGATCATTTTTCTATCGATTTGGAATTTCACAAAGCTTATATGGCCGTCAGGCCATTTTTTTTCTTTTCCACGTCTTTGCGCTTTCCCTCATCGCCCTGACCATGAATCGTGACCGCCACAATCGCTATCCGGTGGATACTGGTGCAGGATTGGTAGATGAAATGCAATCCATAATCGACGGCACCTTTGAAATCGATCCAAATGAGGCATACCATTGGTAAAATCGTCTCCTTCCAATTCTATCACTCGCTCACCGCATTGAATATGTAGGAATAACGCTGCTGTATCTCGACCTGCTGCCGAAGCCATGCTTGCTTCACGACAAAACGTAGGATATGGCCGTCCTACTGCTCCGCATTTTATGCAGCATCATCAGGTTTCTCACCAGCCGGGCCATTTTGGACCTCATGCCACCTCATATTCTGTTGTACCTCCTGGGCACGTTCAACAGACCCGACGAATCGTCTCGTATCCAGCTCATTCACAAGCTATGGTCGGCAATGAACAACCACCTCAGGTCAATTCGATGCTCAACGACATGGTCCTTCAGAAGCTGGATCAAATTATTACGAGGCAGTCGACTGCAGAACAGGAGATGGAAGAATTCCGGCAGCGGGTTGGACAAATCACGCTACAGTCCAGTTCAGCCTCAGACGAAGCGGTGGCTGTCGATACCCGTAGCTTTTCAGGTCGCGGTCGTGTCCACCAACAGAAACAGCCGACTCGTCGTCGCCTCCCGCGTAATCCGACCCCTGCTGACAGCGAAGATGGCGATGTTTCAGAGCAAAGTTCGACGCAGCTCGACTGGGATATCGGTGCCGAAGACATTGGCCTCTCGGCTGGTCTATCGACTGATGGAGAGAAAGTCAAAGCTCTCATACAGGTATCTTTTACCTCAACAATTATCTTCGAGTGTCATTAACATCTTTCAGAAGGAATCTAACCTTACATTCCGACGCCTGACCGGTGTATCGGTCGATCAGCCTTGGCCCACAGTCCTCACCCAGCGTATCAATCCTGTAACCAATGAGGTTTATCTCAACGTGAATTTCGACAAAGATGTTCGGGCAAATGCCGATTTTATCAAGACGGTTGCAACTTCAGTCTTGCATGACCTAAAGCAGCCTGTATGTACTTCTTCATGGCATCTGATGTTCTGTGGCGAGTATTAATACCATTTCAGAACTATGGGGACCATTTGCTACAGGACAGACGATTCAAGTGGGACCTAGCGACGGTCATTGAAATTGTCAAAGATACCTTTCGAACCTTGAAGCGCACTTATCGAACCCAAGTCGATCAAGCGGCTGCCGACGTCCATACACGTAACCAACAGAATACTCGACGAACAGCTCGTCGTGCTGAGGTACGGGTAGCGAACCAATGAAAAAACTAGGTCTGACATTTTTCTAGAAATTCAAGCTCCTGAAGGGTGCTGTCGACACCTACCAGTCCCAGTTCAATGTCAACCCAAGTCTACTTCTTTCCGCTGATCAGATGTCCGACGAAGCTTCAGGCCCGGAGGACGAGGAGAGTCCTGGTGCTCGAGATGCTTGGCAGCGTGAGATGGCCAGACATGCTGGTATCGATGTCGAAACAACGGATAAGGAAGTCATCCAAGGTCTCAACTTCCTTGAGGTCATCAAGCCGATGTGGCGCTCTGACGAGGTAAGCTCTAGTCTCGTTGCATCGACATATGCTTACAATAGATCTGTAAAGCTCTCTACTGTCTTGCATCAGCTTCGCGACTTCGGTCTTGCCAAGAAGAACAAGAAAAGAAAGTACATGCGTATCTACGATACAGATAGGGCTACAGACACCCCACCGTTGACTGCACCATGGAATTTCGGTATAAATCCTTCTTGGTGGAAGCTCTATGGTCCTGGGGGCAGTCGCGACTACGTCTTCAATGACCGCATCGGTGACTGGAACAAATATCCAGACCCGCCCGGCTTCGGATCGAACAAAGGAACCAGTTTGGCGCCCAGCACTGCTGAGTCGAATGAGTTCCTTGCAGTCGAACAAGCTGGTGTGGTCGGAGAAATCGTCGATGAACCTCTTAGGATTGACGGGTCAGGTGGCGTTATCTGAATCGATGCTCGCGTGCAGGACATTTATTATACCGCTTTTTTCTTGGAATTTTCTTGAAGGTTGCTATATGCCGAGTTCTTCAGCATCTGTTGCTAATATTGTGTAATATAACCTACGAAATGATCAGAATGTGTTACATTTTTGACTTGTAAGTGAAGCCCATTGTGGGAATAGTGGCTGTGCATACAGGTCCAGCGCCGAACCTCATTTCACAGCCACATTTGATCCGCGGACCGCTTTCATCCGTCACGACCAATTGACAATAATATTCAGACACCACACAAATGCTTGCAGAAGAGAATCAGCAGTCTAAATCAGGATAGGCTGATGAAGCCATATGACCGATTGCACCATTGCTTTTCTCCGGTACCTCTGGCATCCAGCACGATGGTGGTTCTTTCTTCTCATATTGTATGTATACTTCTCATAGATACTTGCAGGATTAGTCAATGGAACAAACTCGTGAATTTGTCGGGACTTCTCTGCTTGATTGATGACATGTGTGTCGAGTCCTTCCAAGGCGATACCACAATATTGAATGGTGATGAATAGGAGTATCAGAACCAGTATGACTCAGTGGTGCCGAGGTAATCACATTCTTTCCCATAATTGTCGAAAAACCTTGAGCAACCTGTCCAAATTTGCATGCTGCTCTGAAAATGGTAATGATCTCACAGCTATGGGATGGATGGTTTATTAACCTTCGTGATTCCTCAGTCAGCTTCATCTGCTTAATGTCTTCCAACAATCCATTTGCAGATCGTGGACGAGGCACCTCAAGACCATCCTACAACCGTGGTTCACAACCAGTCAGTTATCTTCTCTAAATATGGCCATCTTTCTGATTTTCTTTGCTAGGTGGGAGTGCCGGTCCATGGTTCTACCTCATCAGTTGGCCGTGGTACTCAAGGTATTAATCGTGGTGGACTTGGACCTCACCCTGTTCCAATGCGAGAGACATTGCAAGATCGGAGAGGTGGAGCTCCGTATGCAATGATTTCCTTCACCCAAGGCTTTACTGACAGAGCTTCTAGTTCACAGAATGCCATCCCTCTGTATATTTCTGCCAGTAGTAGCCGCAGCCGCTTGCCTACTCCGATCCCCAGTGGTAGTGGCAGTACCGCTGAATCTGATTCGAGTCAACCAGAATCTGAACCCATTTATGATCTGTATATCATACCACCGGTTCCGGTCCCTCTCAGTCCAGCTCGACCACACATACCTTCGACTCTGCATAATTATGAACAACAAAGCCACAGCATATCCCAACCAACTCATACCCCAATTCAAGGACCTCCCCCTTCAACAGAGCAGCAGCTGCACAGTGAATGGTTCATCCGTCTCATTCTCATCGCTGTTGCATTTCTGCATACCCACTATCAAGCTTCGTTCAGAGCTTGTGCAGCCATTCTTTTCTGTCTAAACTCTGTCTGCCTCAATCTCCATCTTGTCACCAGGCCCATTCCAATCACACTCAAAGCGATCTTCAATCGACTAGGCCTCAATGATCAATTTACTGTATATCGTGTTTGCCCGACTTGTCACAAGCTATTTGGTGCACAAGTCGATCATAGAGCAATCTGTGACAATTGTCAAGAGCCACTGTTTCATCCAATTCCTAGCATTGTTTGTCCTGACAATGAAGAGGATGAAGACCCACAGCAAACAGCTCCTTTACCGATCCCACATCTTGTTGCTCCAATTGCAGTACTGTCATCGGTCCTGACAGATTTCTTGGCTCGACCTGGGATGGAAGAGTCTTTGGAGGCCTGGAGAAAGCGGAAGAATGTCTCAGGTGATCTGGAAACAATCCAGGACGGATGTGTTTGGAAAGATATGAAAGGAAAAGATGGTTTGCCATTTTTCAAGAACACTGATGAGCTGCGGATTGGAGTGACTGTTGGGCTGGATTGGTGAGTTGACAACCATCAATTGAACCTTGAGTCTTATTAAGCCTAGGTTCTCCCGCTCGTCAAGTAATTATGGTCCCAGCCACTCATCAGGAGTGTTATCATTCTGTGTGTCTAACCTGGAAGATTCTCTGCGGTATGATACTTGTAATCCTGACGGATTACTGCTGAGACTTGCTCTAGATATCGTACATCAAATCTGATCATCAGTGGGATGACCCCTGGTCCGACCGAGCCCACCGCTGAGCAACTTCAAGAATATCTCAAAGTTGTTGTTGATGACTTGGTTATGTTATATGAGGATGGAAAGGTCTATAAGACCCCAAGTCAACCCAATGGTCAGTTTCCTGTATTCCTTGTTTGATGTCCGGAACTCAGTATTGTACTAGGACGCCGAGTTCGGGTAGCTTTACTAGCTATCATTTGTGATCACCCTGCTATGTGCAAGATGGCTGGCTTCGCAGACCACAGTCATAACCAAGCACCATGTCCAAAGTGTCAAGTGACACGCAAAGATATGTTTACAACAGAATCACTTAAGAATGGTATTCACAGTCATTCAATGTCCCTAGATGCTATGTGAACATCATTTGCAGAATTTCCTCGAAGAAACGGTCAAGATCATCGCCGGAAGTGTTATAGGTGGAAGGAGATGGATCCGGAAGAACGTGAAGAATTTTTTTCAGAAAATGGAGTACGTTGGTCCGAGTTTGCGAGGCTTTCATACTTTGACCTGGTACGCAACACCATTGTGGATCCAATGCACAATATGCTACTTGGTCGGTCTTTGTGTATCGAGCAGAACCTTCGCTGACTTTTTTTGTGCTAGGACTTGCAAAGACGCAGTGGTACACTGAGTGGATCAAAACAAAATCGCTGAGGCCTTCAACAAAGCGGGAAGCACGAGAACTATCGATGATTCACCAATTTCTCGAAGAAGTCCGTGATCATTACGTTCCCATCAGCCTTCACTAATGAAAGTAAAGTTTGAGGCTCCTCTCTGGGCTGGGAGATTACCTCTTCGTGTCGGGGAACCTGCAGGTGGTTCACTTACAGCTGATGAATACAAATTTGCTGCCACAGCACCTTGGCCCATAATTGTACGTGGTATGAATAAGTGGATTGCCTTCCTGGTGCTTATTCTAGTCAGGTACCGATCGTCTGGGAGGCATTTCTTGACAAAACAGAGATAGCCGCTCAGCGGGCCGCTACCATCAAATATCGGGCTGACCTTGAAAACTACCAGCAAGCACTTGCTTCCCGAAGGCGTGGCAGAAAACCAACTCCACCTGAGAGGCCAGATCGCCCCCGTTTGCACTTTGAGGAACCAGTTAATTTCCTCCGGTTCTCAACAGCCCTCAAACTATTACTTGCGAGGAAAGTTTCCCAGGACAGCCTTGCCCGCGGTGAACAGTATCTCACCGATTACCTGCTTGAGTATCGCTTTGTATGTTTTTATATTATCGCGAGGGGTTGTTGCTTATTGCCCATTCCAACTTGTTCCAGCTGTATGGAACAGAGAAAATGAAACCCAATCATCATTGGGTCATCCATGCGCCTGAACAGATTCGTGACTATGGCCCGGTGTACAACTTCTGGGCCTTTTTGACGGAACGATTGAACAAGGTGTTGAAGAACATGAATAGCAATAATCAGATGGGTCAACTTGAGGTCTCCATGATGAGAGAGTTCAATCGAGCTGCTCGGATTGAGGCACATGTAAGTGCCCATCTCAGTTAACTCAAGCTCATACATCATGTCCAGATGCGGTATCTCTTGCAGGACACGACCGAAAATCCAGTTGTCCGAGCTGTGCTGCGAAGACTTTTGTCAATCTCAGGAAGTGGTGAGGCAATTGGAACCTTGGCAGATACAGTGACTCGTGAGCTCCCAATCTGTCCGTTTGGGTTTGACCGGTTTTGTTAATCAAGCCGTCAGATGTTTCCCATGGAAGTAAAACCCATGTATCTGCTGGAACATTGGTACGCCCACAAGCAACACTGTCAAAGGCCAATCCAGCAGACATTATTAATGACCGAGAAAGACTAGCTCTTAAGGACTACTACACAGCCCAGTATCCCAGACTCAAATTTCACTTGGAGCTGGAACGTAATCCGGCTGCCGACTCCAATATAATCCACCGTTTCGCCCCCAGGCTCAATTTTGCGCTCTTTGATGGTCGTCGTATTAGCCCGACACTTCGGACTTTGCGTTCAACTGCTGGATCATCAATAATCAAGGCTAGAATAAATGGAAAACGAGAGGGCGGAGAGGTTAGGGAACTTTTTGTTCACCAACAACCCGGAGTCAACAAGCCAATAGTCTTTGCTAGAGTTGAGTGGATGATCTATGCAGACCTCTGTCCAGTGGAAGGTGTGGATCCATGGGCACTTTTGTGCGTTGATCATTATCCCACATGACTTCTTTTTTAATCATCTTTTATTAGTCCAGAACTCGAGATTGAGACTTGGCATCATCTCAAGTATCACGGGGCTGCAGACGCAGCTGCAAGGGGTCTTCCTGAAATTTTTCCACTACATGGAATCTTATGCCAGCTGGCGCGGGGTGTCGTTCGGACTACAGATCCATCTCTGTGGATAACTACGACCATGTCACGAGTAAGTGCCGTGTGAACGCATTTGCAGCAGTGGCTGACTATTTCTGATAGCATATTGTGCTCTTTGATGATGAGATTGAAGATCATTTGGCTGGGGATAGTTCACAGTTGTAAATACCGCTCAAATATCGCTCAAATTATGCTTTTTGAGTGATTTACACATGTTTTCGGCAATTTCGGCAATTTCGGCTATGTTCTATAATTACTCCGGAGTATCACCTCATGTGCCTCTATAATTACTCCGGAGTATCGCCTGATGTGCCACGTTGCGGGGCGCGAGCAGAGCCAGCGGCGAAACCCCATTTCTCAGGCAACATGGGACAAATATTACTGAGATATTGAGAGCCTACACAGACCTACACCAACCTGTGTACAGCCACCTAGCCGCACCTAGTCAGACCTAGACCAACTTGTTTGTCCAGGTTTGCCTAGGTCACGGGTTGGTCTAGGTCCATCCGAAACGCAGTGATATGTGGAATAATCCAATTATAAAGGGCGCAACAAGTTAGGTAGCGGGCATATACCGCCCTCCTCATAATCGATCGTGGGAGTCAAAACGTGATCACAGTGGCTGTGGGATCGTGCGTGCCATATTTGGGCAGTCACATGCCCCCGTAAAAATTCGCTCACAACCAAGCTCACACCTAAATTTCACTCATCCACTTCAGTCCAGCTATCGCTCTCGCAGTTTCAGCACCATCCAAACAATGATGAATGACAAATTCTATCTCAACAGCGCTTCGGTGCCTGCTCGAATCAGCTCTGATTCCTCTTGTTCCTGGCATTCCGATGGTCGTCGCCAAACGTTCCAAGCAAATGTCGCTCAGGT
The DNA here is from genome assembly GCA_029320655.1 of Mycena floridula. Taxonomy (NCBI): domain Eukaryota; kingdom Fungi; phylum Basidiomycota; class Agaricomycetes; order Agaricales; family Mycenaceae; genus Mycena; species Mycena floridula. Next base: position 156,666 of record JARIHS010000071.1, on the reverse strand, counting down.
TGACGCTTCGGGTCACCGCTTCTCAGCTCAAGTGGACCTCCTTTACTCTTCAACCGCCTCGGGTTTAGTCCTCGGTCAAGATTGGCTGCGAAGGCGCATAGCAACTCCTGCAGGTGAGAGAGAGAAAAATTGCCTGACTTATGTCGCCAAGCTCAACCCCGCCCGGAAGCCGCTCCGTCCACAGCTCCGACACCGTCAATCTCTAAATCCCTTTTGTACAGCTCGGTTCACCTGGATGGTCTTCCCGTCGTCGCTGAAAACATCAACCTTTGGCCACACTCTTACCACTAATCCGAGGCTTGCTGACTGGTCCTGACCTGTGGGGTCAAAACTTCAGCACCATGATTCATTTCCACCCCAAACCTCTCGAAACCACAGCCGTCATTTTACTAGGTGCCGATTGGTTGCAGGCCGTTGCTATTCACAGCCTCCGTCAGTGTTCCCGCAATTCACAGCCGTCCTACAATTCACATTCCCATTTAATTTTTTCAGACAATCGGCCCGCCCCTCTGTCCAGTCCACATCAGACGTCCGACGCACCTGCTTCTCAATCTGGAGCACCCGGCGCCTCGGAAGGTATGTGCCTTCTAGTCATCACATTGCAATATCTAATGCTTGCTCTAGCTGCGCATGACGCACCGACTGAAAAAGATAAAGATAATGATGATAATGATAATGATATTTTTGACCATTGTCAACTTCATGTTCCTTCCATGCCTTCAAATGTGACAGAATTGATAAATCTAAATAATCCGTCAGCAGGTCCAAGCTCTGTAAATGACTCCCAACCCAGCTTTCTCTCGCGCCGCCCTGTCCGAATTGAAATGGCGCGCTCGGAAAGACTCGACGCACCAGAAATGGTATACAACGCTGAGGCCACCGCCGAAGAGCAATGCAGCAATGCTAGAGACTTGTTTTACGACAACCTCTTCAAGCTGTTCACCTGTGTCGCTCTGATATCTGTTTTGCGCGAAGTTCTGAATTTATTTGAATTTACATTGGGGATTCTCGAGTGTCAGTTTATATGAGCTTTTGTGATTACGGTGTAAAGAATGGATGAGTCAAGGATCGGCGCTCGGGAGCGGGCCCTGCCGCTCGATGGCCTTACAGCTTATGTGGAATAATCCAATTATAAAGGGCGCAAGGAAATGAGCAAGATATGTCGTTGTAGCTGCAGCGAGCTGGTTACCATTTCTCCAGATATGGGACGCGGCCTCGTACAACACGTTCACAGCTGGGTCCCTGGTATCCAAGGACATCATTTCAGCAAAATAATGAGGCTCTGAGCAGAAAACGAGCAGCTCGACGGGGAGTCGCATACTTCTTTGCTGGATAGAATCGCCTCCAAGGCCGGTGAAATGGTGTCTGAAGATCCTTGTGGAATACAGAGATATGTTCCAATCGTCAGCAGCTGTTATGGGAGGTTTCTGGTAGATTTGGCGTGTTTATCATCGCGTCTTATGGCTTACATGATAGGTCCCACGGCGTGACCTTGAGATTTACGTGTATTTGGCTGTGATTTCAAGCGAATGCAATCGCCCACGTGAAATTGCGAGAAAGCCGGGCGCAAAACGGTTACAGAATCATAGCTGAATCACCGTAAAAGAGATGATGCTACTTGTTAGAAAAAATTTGGCCTGGACAATTGAACGAGAGATGTACGAACACAATTCATTCAACATTAAGTGTCCCCAATATTTAATGGTCAAAGCCACCGTGTGATCTTATGAACGAATATATAGACATTATGGCCGAAGACCGCTGCTGACACAAAGGGACCGCCAATTCGAGCCAAAACATCTCACGTACTATCGAACAATATAAAATCTGATCCTCGACTTACGTTGGCCCCATGGAGTTTTCGAAAGTTCGACAGTTGTCCCGTGATACAGGTATGCAGAATCTCGGCATCACGTCCATGCACTGATACCCAAAGATGCTGAGGTCCTGGATGAACTTGCGATAAACCTAGCAGAGGCATTTTGCGCAGATCCTTTTGCTCGTGCTATTCTGGGTGAATGGCCCTCTGCCTCTTCAGTTCGAGCAGTCGAGTTTTTCAAACTGCAGATATCAAGTGGTCTCGTTGATGGCGAGGTCTTTGTGATCGGCAATGATGGATTGGAAGGTGTTGCGGTTCTATTTGGACCTGGAAAACAGATGCAGTCAATGGCACAATGTTTTTGTAGCCCTCGAACGCTCATTCTAATCTGATTAGTACTGAATCACCAGAATGGCATGAATTTATTGCGAGCTTACCACAAGAGAATAGGGAGTGGTATCAAAATGTAGGTGTGATCCTCACCTTCGTTCATTTTGGTACTGAGCAAATGTTCTTCAGTGCAATGTCCAGTACGAGAAGTTCATCGAAGCCGCATACGGGCCAGGTTACCAGCACAAATCTTCATATCTCCTAATCCTGGGAATTCGACAATCTTCACAGAATAAGGGATTGGGAACTGAACTCCACCGTGCACTTCAAGCCAAAGTAGGTGACTATTATCAGCTCTCATTCTGGATTCACCACAAGACAAGGCTCGGGCATCAGGTGTCCCGTTATGCTGGCAGACAGTGACTGCGGTGAGTCTATTGAGTGACAACATACCATATTGTTAATCTAGAACAATCCAGCCCGGATTCTACGAGAAGCTAGGGTTTCTGCCCGTTTCAAAAGTAACCTACAAGAGTCCGTATGGAAACATCGATCAATGGGCTTACATAAGTGACGTGGATCCGAATGGCAAGTGATGAACTGTGTATAGAATCTTCGTGCAACTTCCCGTCCCATAGATTCTCGGTGCTTTGATCCAAGTAAAAATAAGCGAAATTGAGCCATCAACTGCATGTCATATATACTGTGTCTACACCAAACTCAGACCAAGACTGACAACGACCATCCTCCGGCATTGGTTCTGGAGGCTTCAGTCAGCCCTCCAGGGGTCCCAGCGCCATCAAACCCCACTCGTAGATTCGCAACAGGAGCTCCCGAATCTTCCATCGCATAGAGGAATTGCGATGAAGCAGCCAAGAAACCATTATTGGTGATACACTGTGGACATGCGGATCCACCGATGTATCCGCTTGAACCATAAATGTAAATGTACTCGCTGACAATGAGACTTGGCGATAAAAAGTACAGGTGGACCTGATGAAGAATCTCTCAAAGATTATCTTGTGAATTCAACCACCAACTCACATCAACATTGGGAGTCCATACTGCAGCAATCGGAGTGCCGCAAAGAGCTTCACCAGCAGGGACAACTAAGAAGTCCTGTAGAATGGTTCCTTTAAAAAGTGGGCCGCTGACGGTGTACTGCCAGATACTGCCGTCTGGCTTTTGATAGTTGATAATAGTGGTTTGGACTGTGGGTTCTTGGTAGGCTGAAACGCTTCCAACGGGTCTGAATGATATGGCATCGGTAGCGCGCTGTATGTGGTTGACTGCGGCTGGCAGTGCGACCACACTGGTGAAAGCAAGAGCAAGACGCTATCGATCGTCAAGTTCTATAGCAGAAGAATGGGGAACTATACTCACAAAGAATGCGGGAAGAAGCATCGTAAGTGTAGTAGTTCTTAGTGAGATGCTCTGATAAAAACTGAGCCTACATGGTTGTTCGCTGTTGCTTTTATAGTCATTCGATGTGGTCATGCTGCTTATGTCAAACATTTGCTGTGTCAGTGAATGGTATGTGGCAATTTTGACATGTAACTGGCATGTATAAGGAAGGAACTGATTCATTGAAGAATATGTAAATTAGCTGATCGAACCTCTGGCCTGGGAAAGCAGATCATATCACTCTTGGAGCTCGGAGTTCCTTCGGAGCAATGCGGTACCCAGTCACTGCTGCTGTGCGGTTAGCTTTTAGCGCTGCCCCTCAAATGATATTGTACTTACTAGACTCCAATAACTATCGTCACGATTCACCCGCGAACCTCCTTAATTTCTCCGGTCCTTTCAAATGTCACACCAACATCGAATGGCAGCTCACTGAAACTTCATTTCCTCTGGATTGCTGCCCAGATTTCAACATCGCCAGCGTCTAAATTGGCGCTTATTCCAGCGGTGATTCATCCTTGCCGGGCCCAGGGTGATTCTGAAAGCTTTTCTAATGGGCAAATGGAAGCAAGATCAGAAAGCAATATACCTATCGGTCTGCAAGCATAACAGAGATCAACAACAGTGTCGTGCTTCTGCAAGTCCTCTGCTCACAATTCTCACTGCAGCTCAAATATTATGTTCATCACAGCTTATTGAAGCCGGATCGGTCATATGACGACCGCGTCGGTGCAAGCCTTTCCGACCGATACTTCTTTTTATCTTCCATCTTTTGTTCACATGTTTCCCTGCGATGGATTCCCAGTATATAGGTTGTATCTTGATTTGATGCCACCTCAGACTTTCTCTCCTGCCCTGGAGTGATTCTGAGATATTTTACTCTTATACAGCTGACTTTATGAACTGAAGTTTGTTAAAGTCTAGACAAGTCCATACTTCAATGCTACTTCAAGCTGTATCTATACGGTTGAGGGCGTGGGTTTTTTCGAGAAATGTTTGAAGAAGGTCCAGAAGGTTGAAGAAAATTCAAGGTGTGAAGAAGCAACTCAAGAAAGGTTAAGAGGAGGAAGATTTTATTGCAGAAACACTCAAAAACACTACAGAGAGTGCATTATTCACATTTCAAACGTCTCGCGAGCGAGGGTGACTGTGACTATGTGACGCGCTTTTGTAACTGATTTCAACCGTGCCTGTATCCATTTCCAGACATTTCATAGCTTAATTCGTCACTATGTTTTGTGTCAGCACCTGTTTCTATGCATATCCTTCCCAGAAAGGCCAGTTTCAAGTTCTCTGGTCTGGGAGACATAGTCATTGAACTCTCAAATGTGATGCATGATGGCATACGATGATGGGACAAACAGGCAGAATCCGAGTTTGGGTATGTTTGTAATCAATAAACAGTGCGTTTAAGATCACTGCCAAGCTTCAAGTTTGCAATGTTCCCAAGTTCAGCCGGCATGGATGGGCCTGATTTGTATTGAAGGCTTCAGACTTCTGTTTTCACTCTGGCTTTACTATATCATTCTCTGGAGAAGTAAATGTAGCAAACTAGGCCTTGAACTATGCTGAGTCATACATCCAAATGAGGTAAATCCCGCAAGGCTTCAAAATCATGAAAGACATGAAAGACAAGAAACTTGAAGAAAGAGTCTTAGTCAATAACATTGTGGAACGCAAGGCCGATGTCTTACCTTCTCAGGCCATTGGCAGCGTTTCATCCATCCAGGATACCAAAGGGAACGCTTACATATACCATCAGGAGCCAGACGGCAGTATCTGGTAGACAGCTGTCAGTGGTGCATTCTTTGAATCATATAATGCAGGGTCACAGGTGTTCGTACCTGCTGGTCAAGCTCTGAACAACACTCCCATCGCTGCAACATTCAATGGAGTAGGAACTGGACAAGCAAACGGGGTGTGTCTGTGTCTGGTGTTTCAAGTCACAATAATAATGCTGAAATTTTTCTGCATTAGATTCACATGTTCTTCCTATCTCCAGGACTCATTGTCACCGAGTATCTGTGGACTGGAGCGGAGGTGATTGGTGGATCAGCCTGCCCACAGTGCATTACCACCAATGGGTTCTTGGCTGCCACATCACAATTCCTCTATGCTGAGAACAATCCCACTGGAAGTCCTGCGCAGCTTCGAGTCGGGTTCAATAGTGCTGGATCACCCGGAGGGCTCACTGAAGCCGCGCAGGTCAACGGAGTATGGCAGTTGGCGGTCTTGAACTGAGTGCAGTGTTGTCAACTATATATGCAGTCCTTTTTTGGTCTTGATTTGGTCTTATTTATGATTTAAAACGAAGTAATGAGCGTTATGTGCAATTCGATCAGATTTCCTGCTGTGACCCTAGGAACTTCACGAGATGAACTCCAACACTCCATGACAAATGTGCAAGTATGATATGCAGGTTGCCAAACAAGTACATACAAGATATTGGAACTCATGCTTTCTATGATGTATGCACTCTTCATGAAAGATCGATCATGCAGATTCCACGGTGATCTCCATAAATTTTCTTTTACAAACATCAAGTCCTCGAGCATCAGTCTAATTATTGTGTAGCATCCGACAGCCGCAAGGCTTCTTTATCCAATATTGAATGGCATCTTGCTGGAACTTGAGTTTCTCTGGATTGCCGCCCAGAATGTGCGATCACCGGCGTCTATATTGGCGCTTGCTCCATTGGGGAGTACATGTGGTAGCAATGGACCAAAATTTATCATTCCTTGTTAATCCTTTTGGGCTTGAGAATCATACCTACGCTCTCAGGCTGTCTTGCCGATATTCTGGTTCTCCAGTTCCATGACCCTGCGATTTGTAAGATCATCACCGCTGACGAGCCATAGCCTGGATCCCAGTCACTTGGAATTTGGCCTTCAGACTTGAAAGCCAGTGATTGGAACCGGTCGGCGGGAAGGCTACGGTCGATTTTTTTATTTATCATTTTTTGATGTAATGCCGGTGATGGCTCATGTGATTCGGCACATGTCCGACGCTGGACAGGGATAGATTGGTTGAGACTGAAGGGCATGCTGAAGCCAAGAAATCACATATCTTCAACATATATGCTGTTGGCTTGATTTGTCGAGCAACTCTCAGACTCAGTAGTGGAATTACGTCATAGTGAACCGACAGTGACGGTGTTGAGTCAAAGTCAATGCCAAGCTACCGAGGCCATCAAGTCACAGATTCCCAGCACATGACCGATCGCGTTGGCGTTGCCCAGTTAAATTTAACTGCCGTGTTCCTAACTATGTCAAGCACTTGATGACGGTGACCTCTGGTGCTATATGGAAAATTCTGTGAACAACTATGGCTATTATACATCAAATACACTCTTCACTATGTCTTAGAAAAGTGAGCCCCACATGCAAATAATTTGGCATCATATCAATCTGCCATGACTAATTTGAAAAATCCCAGGAAAATTGTTCAGGAAAATTGTTATTAATACTAATATTTGAGTCCTCTTTGATCGCTGTAAAACCTAATGAAGTGCAGCGAGGAACACATATATGCTGGTCAATGAAGCTAGTGATTCCGTGTTCTCCAAAATCACCAGCACCCATATTTCTGGATTTGAGGTCCATAGAGACCAAAAGAAATAATTTAAGGGAACTTACTGATATATTGTGTGCATCATGAGATCAAACCGTACAGGAGAGCAATTGTTGTGGTCCCAGCTCGCTGATGCTACAATAAAATATGAGCGCACAAAAAACAAGCAAAGGAACTTGCACGGACATTGAATATCTGCAAGAACTTGAGTTTTCTGCGTGAATTGATAAATGAAGTGTTGAAACGCATTGATGGTGTGCCCAGGTCTCCCGGTGAGCTGTGGATGTTGAAGGCTTCCGCTATGCTTGACGGTATGTTCACTGCGGCGAGGTTCGAATAGCCAAGTTACAAATGAGACCATATCATTGGTGATCTCTCGGGATTTTCATCATCAGTGGCTTCAGTGTACGTTGCGAGTCCAGAGACAACAGAAGGATTCTGTGCAGGTTTCAAGACTTCTCGAGAAAGAATGAAGTCAGTGACTTGGAAAGCTGTCAATACTGTTCTGGAGATCATCCCATGAGAACTTACTTGAAGCAAAGCCAGACAAGACTGACCGTTTCCTGGGTCGCTCACTGTCTGAATCCTGTGCCTCAGCATCAGCATTCATACGTTTGACGGCCTGGACATAGGTGAAGACTTGGACATTGCACAGAAGCCCTATTGGGACTTAGACCATGGTCTTCCTTCTTTTCTGCATGATTCTGACACCTTGTCCCAAACTTTCATTGAGTTGTGGCTCAGTTTTCCATGTGCTACTGTAGTCTCTCATTCTCTTTGGTATGCTGATGTTACCAAGAATTATCATTGCTTATCGAACTGATGTACTTGATGCTTGGGGACTCGTGCCTGCCGCCGCAGGACGGCCTCTATCCCACTGGTTGGACATGAAGCGGGATGGAACAGTAAAAATCAAGATTTGCGGGCGCTCCATTGATGGTTTGTGCCCAATGAGAGCTCATCATTTGTCTGAAATTCAGCTCCAAAGGCAATTCATCCATTCGCAGATGTTTATAAATGACATGGCAGAGGGATTCCCTATGTGACCAGAAAATTAGTGCGGTCGCCAAATTCTCAGTACAACAATTCAATGGCCGCAGAATTTCCCGGGTCTCTGATTCGGGAGCGTGAAGCCTGCTCGCTGATTCAGGTGGGAGAGCCCGAGATCGGATAGGGTTCAAATTTCTAAATCCCAGCATACCATGCATGCAGTAACAAACCGGACAACGAAACACTATCACTTGTTGATGCTATTCCACCACTTTCCATGGCTGGATTTCATTATATTTCTTGATATTATGGGGTTAGGGCATCTACTGTCTATAAACAAAAAATATTTGGACTCAATCATGGCTTCCGTTGATGGGTTAGGGCTGATGTGAATGATAAGACCCAAAAGGGGTTATTTAGCAGAGAGCGAAACACAGAAAATGGCTCGAAAGCCCTACCACAAAGGCCCCGTTCTTCATGATTTCTTTTTTGGGACATGCACTGAGTACCAGGAGCCTGATTCTACAAAAAAATTCAGACATTTCAGCTGACAGCCATGAGCCAAATTTGAGTACACATTGGCCATCATATGCATCGCAGATGTCCGTTTTTTGAGCTCAAACTGTGATCTTTTTACACAGTTCTTTTCTAGTTTTTTGACATACAGCTTATGGGGTGATGTATTAGAGCCTGCTAGAGCATTGAAATTTTCATAGTATGCTCGCAATTGGCTGTATTTGGCACTGTTTCGCTCTCGGATTTGCTACTGTGTTCTTGTTGGATAAAAAGGTCAAAGTGTTCCAATTGACAGTGAACCAAACGACAAGGGTCCCACTAAACCACCACAGCCTTTATACCTAAACTATACTGCATAATGATTCATGCTTGCTCATAATTGTGACTCCTCACTGACTCCGAAAGATGTAAACGTGACTGGAAACTGCGGAACCGAAGGTACCGCGATTGACTCGTACCCAGTAACATTACAGTTCTGGTGGCGAAACCGAGCACTGTTGTACAGCCGTTTGAGTCGTCGTGGTTTCTCTTTCAGTGATGATAACACATGCCCATATGTGGATCTTTTGAGGATCGAGGGTTGAACAGTAGAAAGAAGCACGAACAGTGCTTGCCATGCGTGGACTGAGAAGCGATCTCAATGGGTCCATCGAAAGGTAGTGCTGAATTTGGAGCAGATATCCGTCCAGGAGCGAGCGGAAATCTTTGTATTCCTGGATAAATTCTATAACTAGGCTGTAACGATCACACCACATTTGATGGGCGCATAAATACCTGGATGTAGGGTCGACCCATTCATCATTCCTGGAATCATTATTCATTGAAGATGCAAACTATGACCTCGGAAAAATTCCTCAACTGCAAGCATGTTCTACCCCGACCTCTATAGAGGCCATCACGGAGAGAGATGCGATGAAACATTCATATAAACTTCCTTCCTGCCAATCACAGGACCACGGTAGACGGATCTCTGCTACGCCACACAATGCAATATATGACATCAAACTTTCGTGTACAGATCTCAACGCTGGGGGGCCCACTTCCCACCACCTCCCACACAATAATCCAACTCCGCCCACCCCATAGGCCCACTCGAGCGACGGACGAACCCGCATATATCGGAAGCGTCACAGGGATGATCGAAAGACACGTATCCATGCGACGTGAATAAGGCATAGTCCTAGAGAAACACGTCAGCTCGCGAATCCGAATGAGACCAAACTCACATACATTGGTACTGTCAGACTCTCTTTATACTGTCAATTTGATGTCCAAGATGGACTCATCGATGTAACTCGGGCCCTCTCCTGCTCGTCACCCAGCTCGATATGATGGCATTGACTACAATGGAGCGCCCGCAAATCTTGATTTTTGCTGTTCCATCCCGCTTCGTGTCCAATCTTCCCTGCCTCTTCACCCCGGCCATCATAGGTCGTCTTGGTGTGATCATCCGTGAGCCTCCCGCGAGAGATTCAGTATCTTCTGACACCTACTAATGAATCGTTTTTCCCAGTACAACAAATCATCATACATAGACGATGTCAATGATCCAAGCAACTGTGGTGCCGACAATGTTTCTCGGTTTTATCACGGCCCCAACATGTACGCACATTATTTGGTCGGGGCTCGGCGGAGTGAAATGGTAGTAGTGAAGGGTTTGCTCGACATTTCCTCGGGCTGGCAGGCAGCAGAGATTTTGCAGGGCTCAAGCGAGAGGACATTAAGCAAGAGGACATTAAGTCTTGCGTCGGGTAAGGCGTCGGACAATACGCTGTAAAGCCAATCGACAGCTCTGCTTGATAATCGTAGGTCCAACATGGATCTGGTGCAGCAAATCTAAATAAAACAGATTCGTGAGCAATCACTACGTATCAGCGTCATATATAAGGCAGTGCTACTATCTCTGAATGGCTCCCAGCACATATAAATAGATCTGAATGGACGTCTATTTACAGATATAACTGGTGACCTATTGGAGGTCCCACTAGCTCAGAGTCAGCTACCTCTTGATCAGACCAGATGCCAGTAGGTCCATGTTTGATGCTCCGAATATGTCTCAGGGTACAGGTCATGCCTTGACGGCTCTCTTCATCTAATTTGTGCGTGAGGAATTGGATCCAAAGCTGTGTGTCAGCAGAACGGCTCCAAACTCTATATTGGGACCGAGTCCGCGGCCCCGCGTGACCGCTCACTTGGTTTCCGCCACCATGATCTGCGACGATCCGCCACTTCATTGCCGTTGCTCATGAATATTTCTGAATCTCTATATGCTTCCAGAAAGGCATCAAACGGTTGAAGTTGGATGTTGAACCGCTGGGAAACCGGTTGAGCGCTTACCCGAGAGACCGCCATCCGTACTGAGGCTGTACTCCGATCCGCGGCATGTCACGGGACATTTCTGGTTGATTTTTAAGCAAACACGGGTCAACTGTCCTTGCACCAGGGCCTTGCACATTCAAGCCTAGTAGGACATATTCAGGAGCATCTATCAGGTCCAAATAGGTCCTAATAGCATCTAATAACCACCCATTGGCAGGGTTCCAATAGACCTGATAATGATCACATATTAGAGGGTCCTATATATAGCCCTGATACATAGTGAAAGCGCCAAAGGCATTGATTCAATGATTGGTTCGAGGGAGAGTCCAAGGCAATTGTGCAAACAAAAGTGTGGCGGGGGTAAAAGTACAATGGAAAAAGCAAGGAGACGCATGACATGGGGGCAGGAAAAAAGATCAAAAAATGACGGAGCCAAGCAAGCAGAAGGCTACTCCCGGGCCTATGCCAAATTAGGCAAAAAATATTGGATGCTGTTTCCATACTTACAGCGCTTTCGGAAAACCATGTCAAACGCCATCTTTTTTTGAAAAAAAAATAATATCCCCGAAAGGGAGTTTCGGCCGAGTGCTATGTTTTTGACAATGGACCTTCGGAATATCCTTGCTGGGACCGCACCAGAGCACAAATCCTACAAATAAAACACCTGCCATAGAGTCCTGGCACTGCTGGGACATCGAGGATGAAATATCCTGTGCTTCCAGAGCCACTTCTATTGAGTCAATGGCCGACCCGAATACTCTGCCTCTGGAAAGCAATTCCAATAGAGCTTTGTACGCATTATATAGTTGTTCCACATTGATACTGACTGATATCGATCTTTACATGCAGCTTCGTCACCGCCCACATATTCATCCCAGGGTGGGTACGTACCATATTGCGTCAGAGTTCGGAGCTATTTTCTTTCGGGGATATTATTTTATTTCATCGAAAAAAGATGGCGTTTGACATGGTTTTCCGAACACGCTGTAATTCTGCCACTTTGATATTCCAGGTATTTTTGTACCTCCGATCATGCCGGCGCCACGGAAGCAGAAACAAGCCACAAGTCATGAAAAGCTGTATCACGGGCACTCAATCCCCTCTCCTTCTACCACCATGACCTCTTCCATATCACAGTCCTCAGAAGATGTTTCTTGTGTAGCAACCTCTGCGGCTATTATGACCTGCATTGAGGATGATCGAGAATTCATCTGCAATGCAAGGGAACAGAATACGGTGGATGTGGATGAGGATGGAATGATCAAAGGCGGATGGAGGGTCGGGTTGCTGTGGACTGCCTTGCGTCGCCTGCCCAGTAGCCTCCGCAAGCGAGTCTTCCTCAAATTATTGCAAGGCAGTGATGATGGAGAAGATATATGGCTGTGGAATGAAGGAGATGAGGCCTTGATCAGCTGGGACTGGGATTGGTATGGTTTACCTCCACCCTGGATTCCAGCAGCCATGGCCCTGGAAAGACGCCTCGCAGGAACTCGTGTAAAGACTACGCGGAGGAGGGAAGTCCAATCTGCAGCATTCAAGATGCGTGTTGCCATGATTTGCTGGCTGGTGTTGACATCCACGGAATATAAGAGTGCAGAAAAGGAGCAGGGGTGTCATGATCATGAGGAATGGGATATGCGAAACTGGATCGAAGTTTGGTGGTATTCCCTTTCCCCCAATGTGAGGGAATGGTTGGCTCAACACAGCAAAAGCTATGATGATCGAGCATTCACTGAAGTGATGGATCAGACCGGACATAGTTGCCACAAGCAAACAGAAGAAGATGTTGCATGTTGGCTGTTCATGAGATCTCAACTATTGCCTACCCAACGAGAACACATCATCTATCTCAGGGATGGATATTGCATTCCTTGTCAAGCTCAGTGAGTATATTATTCATCATTGACACATCTAATGTACCTCAAGTAAACCTACCCCTGGATTTGAATCCCCGCCCACCTGGATCCCTTCACGTGCCCTTGTGGCGCTTCGGTGTATTTGGGATGACAGTGCCCTCGACAGTGATGAGAGACATGGCTTTTCCAAATGGTTATGGTACCAACCCATATATGGATTGAAAGAAGCCAATCAATTTTTCAGTAGCCTGCCCCAAGACACTGATGAGGACAAGTATCTTTCTTGGGTCAACACATATCCTCTTTGTCTTCGTTCTACAGTCACGGGATACACTCTCGAGGAATGGCTGGGTATGGATGGTTGCATCAATGTTTCTGAGTGCGACAGGTCTTTGAACCTCCGTTCATGGTGTGCAGCCATGCTTTGGAACATGATACCAAGAGGACACTCATATCACACCTGTGTAAATAGGTTCATTGGTGTCTGGAGGAACGTTGCCTTTTGGTGGACTGATTCCCTTCCCCTACCAACACCAGCACCAGAATTCTGTGATGCCATTCGAGATTCAGGACACACATGCTGGGATGAATGGGAAGATGAAAGAGATGACTACACCGCAGCTATGGGCTTCCTCAACAAGGATCCTAAAGTTGTAGGCCTTGATGTGCGGAAGGGCTCGAGATGCCATGTTTGCTGTTTGCAGTGGCGTTTGAAGAACTTGGGTGAGACCTTACTCGCAGAGGAGCTGGCATTCTCAGTAAACCTGACTGAGTTTCTGGTCTTGCTGGTACAAACAAATTTTTTTTCTGCAGCCAGCACTAATGACTGTTCAGCGGAAGGAGTGTTCTAGACGAAAGGTAGCTTGGGATGGCATTCTAACATCCGTGGAGAAGACATTTGTGAGTTCTATGTGACCATCTCTCCTCTTGTTGCTGAACATTTCTCAGAGCAGTCGCCCTGATTCCTTAGATGGCAGTGAAGAGTCTGAAGATGGGGATGGAGGATCAGATGATGATGAAGCTTCTGGAGAGGACGACATAGTCTCAGTCGCACTTATCGATCCATCACAGGTAAGTGATTTGTCCCGCTCTGTGAATGATATTTCTCATGTTCTCTTCAGGACAACACCACAAGCCAAGGAGAAATTAATCCAAGACCTGAGACTGGTCCGTGGAACCCCTCACAAGTTTACAGCTTCCATCAGAACATATATCCAAATTTCCCTGGGCCTGTGTCAAACTCGGACCATCAAGAGCAACAGGTGAGCTAATTCAATCTCTACCCAGAGCTGTGTCCACTAGACTTAATTGCCCCAAGGATCTGCACTATACTCTCGACGATGATGATGACCAACATCAGGATATTGATCTAAATGTCCCACATCGCCCACAACTACCGATATCCCTCTCCCTCCATTTGACGGAGGGTATCACCAATATCTTTCATCCAGACACAAATATTCTGTATGTATTTGGATCTTTGACAAAGCTTGTCTGAAATTATGCAGCTATTCACACCATGATTCAACCGGTTCGCAGCATGACAATTATTCTGCAATCCCGATGGCGAACCCTACGGCCAACGAAATACAAGACCAAGGCAATGGGACTCGATACACAGCTTTTCATGAGCAGCTATTGTAAGATTTCATCATAATTTGGTGCAATGACTGAACTCAGGGGTGTTGCAGCTATACACCTTCGACAAGACCTGGGGATGTCAATTACGCCGCCTATGGACAAGACTGGGTCCCAGATAATCAGACGTGAGTTGCACGTCATCTTGTCATATCATATTCATGCAAAATTTGTTACAGCCTGGTGCGAGGTTTTGAGGTGTTGCAGACTCAAGTCCCCGGTAGGCGATCTACCCCACTGTTGATGTCAGACCTCGTGAATCCGTGGGTTCTTCCTTCAAGATGGTCTTCGAGAAGTGACACTATTTCAGGTCGGTCGAGAACGACATGTTTTCACGGCCCAGAGACCCTGGAGCAACAATGATTCAAGATGATCCGTAAGATACCTTTTCAATCCTTAACTCCCACTAATCCAATAAATCATTCAAGCGATATATCACCGCCAGCAGACTCCATTCTGTTGCCCCCCAGGCAAGAGATGATTGATAAAATCAAAATGTCCTTGACTGACGCAATGGGCAAGTCCTTGTTGTGAGCTAGTTCGCATCTAAATTAACCACTTCAACCAGAAAAACACGGAATTCATCTGCAATATAAAGGCAATGAGCCCAAGCTGCCTTGGATTGACTTTAAAAGCACTTTGAAAGCCAACACATCAGTATTCTGCAGTTTTACTTTTTGTACTTGCTCAAGTAAAAAAAGTACTAAAAAGTACTAAAAAGTACAAAAAGTCAAAAGTCAAAAAGCCAGGTTACCCTTTTTGAAAAGTCACCCTTGAGGAACCCTAATCTAGGGGCCAGTCTTTGTACTTTTTGCCACTTTTTTACTTTTTTACTTGTGACAAGTCAAAAAGACCAAAAAGTAGAAAAGTAAAACTGCTTTTTACTGATGCAGAGTCAGAATGGAGAATTGGCCAGCCGGACTAGAACAACCAGGCAAGGGTCTCTCAAAGAATCCAACCAAAGGGATCGCTGGAGTGAAACCCGGAGACCTTGCGGCAATCTATCGAGCTATTCACCATCCGACGGTGCCACTTCGGCTTATTGGTGATGTTCGCTCCAGCTTGGACACGATGCCCGAGGATTCTGGAGCCGGCCCGTCTCGCAAGAGACGGCGGGGAGACTCAGATGACGACATTTCCCGTCCAGCAAAACATTATGGGACGCGTATACGTTTCTAGACGTCTAATGTTAGCTAACGTCGCAGAGTTGAATGTTCTGCTGGTGTAATTATTATGACACATGTTCCCAAACTAGCTGCTGCTACTGTCTTCCAATTTTTTCATCCCCAAAGGATGAAAGGCCGATGATTCCGTGTCCCGAATAGGTTGCAACTACCTGCAGGGTTAGTATGATGAGCACCCCGCATGCAGTCTAGCATGATGTCTCGAGGCTTAAACAGCATTGACATCAGTATCATATCCCCCATTTTGCTGCTACTACTGTTCCCATAAATCTTCAGGATTCAGTATAGTTCAATTTGTGGACCAGCTGACATTGACCATGTCGGGCATTGTGTCCAGGTCCCAGAGCAAAGAGAACAAATTGCAGTCAGGCTGGCCAGCTCCAAACATAGTAGTGCACACTTTGTCAGCCACAAAGTACAGGCATATCGAGCAAAATATCATTCCAGAGCAGCCAACCATCATCTCAAAGACATTACGAGTCCCACGGTCACGTGGGCTCGTTTGTTGGAACAGCAGTTTTGTGGACAGCCGCATCGGAGATCCCAATGGGGTAATAAGGCCGGCCACCTGATGTCCACACAGCCAACAGCTTTGCACGCGACAAGCCTCGACATTCAACGACACGTATCCATCACCCCTACTGTCGACGTTGCCTGCCAAAATTATTCTCCCCGCTCTTTTCTGCAAGAGCTACGCTACAGTAGCAGTATTATATCACGAACAGCATCCGTGATAAATTATATGACAAATATCCCACACGTTGCTTCTGCTTCGCTGGAAATGGATTACTCTCGACCGTCATCACTAGCGTTCAATTGGTCCCTTGGTTTCACTATTGTCCAGTTATCGTTCAGTTCCTGTTTTGTGGTCTCAAGGTCTAACATTGTCTGTTAGACAGGCCTGGCTCTGACAGTATAAGATTCATGTTGTTTTGTTGTAGTGAAATTGAAAGGGGGACTCGTATCTGCCACCGGAACGGTTGGCCTCTATCCCACTGGTCAAGCTATGCTATCTGAACACACAAAGATATAGATATAGAGTGCATTATGACATGATTTGGATGCTCATATCACCTTCCAATATGCTAAATATTGCACAGTACTCAAGATTATTATGTCAATGGTCTCATTATTGACATCATGATTTTATGCTATATATATGAATATCTCTGTGAAACAGCAACATTGCCTGGTGCAATTCATATTACAGCTATTTCCGGTACCTAAGGCGCAGCATCATTTTTGATCACACATTTGATGCTACCAAAGAATAAATCATAGCAGGTGCAAATCTTGTTGGATTAGCTTCGGAATAGGCTCTAATTTTTTGTCTTTGAAAGTTTTAAATCATAGGCTACTTTTCTTCAATATACCGTGTGAATTTCAGCAAGGTACAAGGAGGAGGGGTGATTTGATGAAGTCTGGGACCTAGAACATGCAGGACACTTTGAGGACTCTCTGGAAAGGACTAAAACTTCAGGTATATGTATCATATACCTATACAAATTATCCTAGTAGACATATATATTTCATTCTAGGTAGCAAACCCAGTAGAAGGTACCTTCAGGCTACAGCTAATTACTCAGTCTCCAGTGGTCTCTAGATGCTTGGGGTACTTTATAAGACATATTATAGTGTACTAAAATGTTTACAAACATGTCTCAAGGGAAATTGGGATGCTTAGAGCCTTCTACTGCCATTCCAAGAGACAGGGGATGGATGTCACACAGTGTGACATAACAGTCCAAATCGGTCCAAGTCTCTGGGAATGCTAGTACAATGCTCTATGCAGCCTCATTTCCCTCAGAAATCTTCTTACAGATACTAGTACACTATACCATTTGTTACCAAGTACCCTGAGTATCCAGAGACCACTAGAGGCTAAGCAATTAGCTGTAGCCTGAGTGTACCTCCTACTGGGTTTGCTACCTAGAATGAAATATATATGTCTACTAGGATAATTTGTATAGGTATATGATACATATACCTGAAGTTTTAGTCCTTTCCAGAGAGTCCTCAAAGTGTCCTGCATGTTCTAGGTCCCAGACTTCATCAAATCACCCCTCCTCCTTGTACCTTGCTGAAATTCACACGGTATATTGAAGAAAAGTAGCCTATGATTTAAAACTTTCAAAGACAAAAAATTAGAGCCTATTCCGAAGCTAATCCAACAAGATTTGCACCTGCTATGATTTATTCTTTGGTAGCATCAAATGTGTGATCAAAAATGATGCCGCGCCTTAGGTACCGGAAATAGCTGTAATTGCTACTCGAAACCTGATTCTATTCAATCTTGAAGAATGTGTACCTTCCAAATACAGAGTTCCAACATATTTGAATCATGAGTCCTAGGGTTCACCAGGGGTAGAGGTAAAGGTCTGGAAGGCCCTACCTCTACCCCTACCTCCCAAACCTCTACCTTTGAGGAGGTATACCTCTACCCTACCTCTAGATTTGAGAGGTCTAAGGAGGTACAAGTTCCCACACTACAAAACACCAATTACATCTGTATTTTGCAAGTATTGATTATATCAATACCTTCAAATTATATTGTAATACAGTTTTATGGCTATCTCAACCTATTTAGTCAATGTAGAAGGTTAATTATATGACTAAGCTATTCTTGTACCTATATCCCCTGTAAATATTATCTTCAGAGTGTCATATTATGGCCTGTTTCACTAGCTAAAACTAAGTATCAGATTAGCTGTAAGTTATCATGCCTATAAGTGAGGTGTTTCATGATAAATATCAATGAAAAGAACTCAGTATCTAGTCTCTGCCATACCTCTGTACCTCCAGGGGTAGGGTAGAGGTTTCACAAAGGTCTGGAAGGGCTGACCTCTACCTCTACCTCTTGTACCCCTACTATGATACCTCCAGAGGTATACCTCTACCCCTGGTTAACCTTAGAATCATCACAGTTGTGAACTTATGTTTGATGAAACTCAGTCCACTATAGGCGGCGCTAATATACACTTTACAAAAGACGAAATTGAGCTATTTCTTGTTCCAGGAAATACCTTGACCCTAAATAAAATCAATACCAATTATATATTTGCTTCAGTTCAGAGAGCAATGGACATCAAATTGTGTACTTTGACAGATGAACACATCATCTGTGAAATTCCAATGGCAATTCCAATCATAGACAAGCTGCCCATTGTTGGTCTGCAGATGCTTCTTGAACTTCATAATATTACAGGACACAGCAAATGTACAAAGCAATCACTTTTGAAACATCTAAAGGAACATGATATGTGCAATAATACCTGCAGTGATACTTAGATTATCTTTCAGCCAAATATTGTTCTAACTGTACAGGACAGAAAGAAGATACACCGTGCAAATCCATCAGCTCGGGTTGCAGAACGCAAGGCTGCCTTGCAGTCGGGTTGAACTTGTAACACTGCATAAAATATAGGTATGAGAGATGGCACTACACCACCTACACCATGGGAGCGATAATAATTGGACTGGCCGGGCTAATTGATCATCTTACACATCGGACCCCGGTAATGAGCGCCTGGCTTGGCGATTCACCTGTGAAATCAACCTTGCCCCCGCTTACCGTAATTTGCAGAGGACCTGCAGAGACCCTGAGAGTCACCCTGGGGATACCTGGTAGAACCTGCTACCTTTGTTGAAGCAACCTGCAAGTTGGAAGCTGACTTATCTTGACCACAACAGCACCAAACCAGAAGTTCGCTCCCGGATGCGAGGTCATTTTTCAAGTTCACTTTGAGGTCTACCCATGTACAAACCAGTAAGTTGAATGTTCACTCTTGCAGTAGTATTTTCCGATGAAGAATAAGGTCATAGTTTATTTCGGATTTTCAGAGACTTATTTCGGTTAATGTCACCTGGAGTTTCAGAGAGAAACATCGAGTCGCATTCACAATGATCTTCGGTAATCTCTTTGTCATTCTTTGAATGCACGAGCTGTCATATCTTTGCCATCATTCAGTGTTCCAAAGATCTCATTTTTCGCCACCTGTGATATTATTCCTATGAACCAGAGTGGTATCTGATATGCTAGTAATCATAATGTCTCATCGTCGACCGAACACCAACAACTTGAAGAAGCCAACAGACACCCTGCCGCTAAATCCCAACAAGTACGCCGATTACGAGGAGGGCGGGTAAGACTTATAGGCGAGCTCCTTGTCTTTGCGAGAAAGCACCAAAGATGGGGGATCCACCTTATAGGACTTGTCTGTGACCCATTCCTCTTTGATCTCGTAGTGCATGACAGAAGTTTTATCGTAATTGAGAAAGTCCACGTCCTCGACGTTGTAAACACCAGCAACATTGGCATTTACCCAGGCCTTGTCTCTGTCTCCTTGGCTATAGTAGGCGTAAAGCGCGTTCAGATCCCAGGGTATGCCAGCCTGGGGGTGCTGGTGTTCGTGCACGAAGCCTAAAATAAAGCGTGAATTACAAGTGGGGCGATTAACAAGTGTCCAACCTAGAACATGGCCGAACTCATGCCTAACATGCCGTGCATGATCCTTCTCCGTCTCACCCGGGGGCCAACAGAATTTCACAGTCGGCTCGGATTGGTCCTTGACTTCATAGCATTGAGTCCCCAGGCACGACCAATTTTTGCGGCTCTTGTTGTCGTACGCGATTCGGACTTCGGCGTCACCATCCTGCACCCAATCGAATTTCAGATTGGCGGTGAGACCCGGAACTATCCATTCTGCAGCGTATTTCTTGACCTGGTCCGAGTTGAGATCACTCCGAAGATGAAACAATCAAGGACGTACTTTCTCACGGAACCCGCTTGGCTCGTACTCTCCATTCAAAAACTTGATGGTGATTTTTTCACCAGCATTCCACTTTATACTCTTGAATACGACAGCAGTACGCAGGGTATCCGACTCGACCATCCATGTTTTTTTCCCGGGTGGTGTACAGTACTCATTTTCGAAAGTACTCGACCTGAAAGATGGTAAGTACAATTCCAAATGGGAGCCTGCAGTGTACTTGATCATCAATGGAATACCGGGTAGTGTAGAGTACTCATTTTCGAAAGCGCTGGCACCCGAGCTGGAATATGTTAAGTATGATTAATATCAAATGGCAGCCTGCAGCGTACTCGACCATTGATGGATTGCCGGGAGGTGTACAGTATTCATTCTCGAAAGTACTGGCACTTGAACTGAAAGATGTTAAGTATGGTTCCGATGGAATATCAAATGGGAGCCTGCAACGTACTCCATGTTGAATTTCTCAACCTAGGGAAAAGCAAGAAGTTGATATCGGCTTCAGAAAGAGTGAGCCAGACAGGGAGCATAGCAGGGTCAAGGTTACTGGTATATATATTACTTATTACCTTATTGGCCGGCAAGATTACAGCTTTCAAGAATCATTGTTCGGTGAAAACAAACGCCGGAGTCTTTCTAGAAAATGAGCCTCTATTCGATGCCATCTAGAAT
Organism: Mycena floridula; assembly: GCA_029320655.1. Taxonomy (NCBI): domain Eukaryota; kingdom Fungi; phylum Basidiomycota; class Agaricomycetes; order Agaricales; family Mycenaceae; genus Mycena; species Mycena floridula. Next base: position 135,599 of record JARIHS010000071.1, on the reverse strand, counting down.
GCTTTTTTAGTGTAATTCACTAGTGCCAAATTGGACGTTCGGAAAACTGATCCTCCGAGACGTTTGACTCCACGGTGGAAAACAAAACGATAAATTTATGGTCTCGCGAATGTCACATGCATTGCTTCGATGTCTTGATATTCTCATTATCCCAAAATAGTGTGTCACGGTATCGGAACTCGCACCGAGCGAACAGTAGGCCGTGAGGTGCACTATGCCATGTGATTTCATGATCTTCCGTACCGATAATTTGATGAGATCGATGGAGAAGTGCAGGTTCTGCGGCCGGCCCTAATTATCAACCTCAACAGGCTGACTTCGGGTGGATGCGCAAGTACCGTAGTCCAGTGCAACGTTTCTCCAACATTCCCACCTTCATGGGTGTCTGATCATCGGACCAACCCCAGAATCTCGATTTCCGCAGCATATTCAAATGTCCCGGTGGATTAGTTTTCCGAGAACCTAATCCGGCATTGATTATAAGTGACAGCTAAAGATAAAGAGTGTTACTTACCCAATGTTTACCCTGGCTCGACTAAATAGTGGCAAGCACGAACTCGTAAGGTGATTTGCTCCACAAGATGTCTATTCATATTGTACCAGGTGTAACTGACAGACTCTATGATACATCACTTATGATTCTAAACCAAGTCACTCGAGGAGAGACTAGATGAAACCCACATTTTCCTTGAGTTGTTTCATCATAGTGGCATTCTTGCAGGCCAAGTACTGGTAAGCACACTCAGCAATGGTGGCGCCGCGGTAAACACAAGACTAGTTTCCCTCCTGATCAAGGACTGTCAACTCCCAACATGCATGCTGTTTGTCGAAAACTTTGCGGAAACCGGGATTGACTTTTCACCGGACATTGTAGCCGTACACGACGCTGAGCGTGAGCCCGCCGGTGTAGAGGATTTCGATAACTATGCGACTGATCTATCGCGATAGCTAAGCGACGGATCTACTGCGATAGCTATGCGACCGATTGGAACGATTCTTCTTACTCTGTACCTAAAAATTCTTCTGACTCTATACTTAATGACTCTTCGCACTCCATACTCACTTATATGGCATGTCCATCGTTGTCCTTGGCGCAACGCATTGTAGTGTGTAGTATGTACTTGGAGTAAAGCAATGCAGCTCGTACTTGGAGCAAAGCATCGCAGCTTGTACTTGAGAACAAAGCAATGCAGATCACACTTGGAGCAAAGCATCACAGCTCGTCCCTGGAGCAACACAATGCAGCTCGTACTTGAGAGCAAAGCAATGCAGAGTAACATTTCTATCAGAGTGTCTTTATCATTGTATAAGAGATGGTCTTCGAACCAAAAACACAAGGACAGAGACCACTTATACCTGTTTGGGAACAGGGAGTGATACAATCAAACGCCCAAGGCGCTCATAGTTAATGGCATATATGGTATAAGTATATTGATTGAAGCAATGACAAAAACAATGTCTGGGTACAGTATCGGTTCTGTGGAACCAAGATGATGCTTTGACAAACATATTAATTTGGGCATTTCCAAGTTCAGTTTTGTCCTCCAAAAGACCACCGTTAACGTTGAAAGATCAATCCCGCGACCACTTGCTTCAACTTGCCTGGTGCGATTACTACTCGTGCTGTCATTGCTGCTGTTTCTGGCAGTGGATTCGAATGTACTCTGTTCCAGTGAGTGGTTTTATGTGCAGCCGAAACTCGAGGCGAGTTGAACGCTTGACAGGGGTATTGAATGTACTGGAACCTCTGTTCTTCTTACTCAGGCCGATGGTGTCATCACCATTAGCAACGCCGAGTCCGTTCAGTGCGCCAGTACCTAGACACTTGAACCCACTGTCTACTTTTACAGATTGATGTCAGAATGATGTTCAAGCAATACTTGTTGTGTCAATGCAAAGTTCTATATGTTATAACTGGCCGGATAGTCTTTGGATACCACATGCCTTGCTTCTTCAGTCTCAGGTGATCAATGATCTTGTGGGCCGCATCATCTTTTGAGTTCGACGCACGCAACCAGAGATCCTCCTCAACACTCTGATGCTGTGTGAAGTAAGAGATTGAAGCACCAGTGATTGATTAGGGATACAATGTCTTTTTGCTCTTCTGATCGAGTCCCGGCTGCGACGTCCTCAGATGGCCAGTGTCCTCAGATCTGACATTGAAAGTTGATCTCACAGATGAGGAATGGGCCCACGCTGGAGTCCGAAGTCAATTTGGCGATGAATAGCTAGTCCCTGAGTTCAGATGGACGTCTTAAGCCCGAGAAACCCTCGTCTATTAAATGTAATGACAAATCAACATTTTGCTCAGTTTTCCGTGTTCACAAGATATTTCTGTGGAGTAAATTGCCTTGATGTAAATCTTTCAACAAGGTCGTCATACACAATGTAACATTGTTGCCATTGAAGAAGCCTTGTCAGCATGTGTCTGTTTTCTACTTGAATGGATCATAAACAATTGGTCTCAAGGGCGCCACTGTTGCATGCTGGTTCAAGTCCCCCCTCGCAATCTGGCAGATGGAATCCTTCAGTCGGTTGACCTCAGATACTCTCTCATGTCGTGGAATTCAAGGCAACGAGTTGGAAGAGCATGAGTGACTATATGTTTACCTCGGAGTCTAACTGTCTCATCCCACCCCACTTGATGGCTTAATCCATGATTTAGAGAACAATTCACATCTAAATCTGGATTCTATTCAGCAAGGTTGACACGAGATTTATCTCTACACCATCCTTTCGAATGCATTCTTCACTTGACACCGTGGGCAAAGTCATCTGCACCATGTTCACTGCACCTGTGGTTGCACACCTAGTCTGCACCCAAGTTGCATGTTGCATTGTCCTCATGCCCTTTCATTGGCATCTCGGCATCAAACATGTGTTCTATTGTTCTCTCAAAATGGCAACTGTCAAATCTGAGATTTGTTGCTTGACCTCTGCATCATCTGATGCGAACTTTCAGACTGACTCTGCAAACTTCATATTGAGGCAAGAAAAAGATATGGTCTATTGACATGATTCATCTCCTTCTGTCCAATAACTCCCAGTCCTGAAGCCGGAAAACATGCTGTACATGTTGTGTGCGACAATTTAAACTGATATTACTAATTCCATGTGATATTTCCCACCCATCGCATCAATCTTGTGAGCATGTGAGGTAGTCTTTGACCCCATCCACATGATTCCCAAAAAGGAAATGCAACACATGACCTCACGAACCACAAACCAGTTTGATGACATGTCAGGTTCTCATCAGCCGAAATGCCTTGTGTGACTCACATAACCTGGTAAAGTTGACAGCTTACTATGCCCCAATGGCTCAGTTGTAATAACAGCTGGGTAGTACTGTAATACTAGCTTGAGTGGTGCTGGTTCAAGCCTGGAGAAGTGTTTTCTTTTCAAAGCTCTCGCCACTGAGAAGACCTGACCTTGGAGATTCTTCAGCATGCCCATCCAAGACTCCCGCAGCTCGGGGGACCCCCCGAGCTTGCGAGAGTGGGGAGGGGGAGTGAGTGATGGATACTCTTCCTGCAACTTCAGAAAGACCTGACCTGGCAAATAAATAGTCACAAGATATGATATTCTTGAACAGGATGGATTATACACAGGGAGAAAACCCTTTCAGCAAATAATTTTAAATACCTTCGGTTATGAACTGGTTCATACCTCACATGTTGAGTTTCCTTTTTGGGAATCATGTGGACGGGCGAAAAACCGCCAAGTGTATGTGAGGTAATAATCATCTAATTCAGACTAAGATGCCCAAGTCTGTAGCGAAGATGGAAGCCAAAGGCAAGGTTTGAACTCAGTTCATGGCAGTTGATTGCTCATAATTATGAGTTCACAGCAATGAGACAGCCAGTTGGATTCTTGAGACCCAAACATGGAAACTGTCAATCTGAATATGACATGGAAACTCTGAACATTACATGGAAACTTCAAACATCACATGGAAACTAATCTGAACATGGACACTTTGGATCTGAAGTTGGAAAATTTCAATGCCAAGTATGACTTATGGCCATAATAGTGTTGCAAAATTATGCTGATTTTACGGACAAATTGAGCCTTTTTTTGTCACATTTTACACCCAAATTGACAAAGATTTGAGTGAAAAGACAGGTAACTTCAATTTCCACAAAATCTGTAACTTCAAGTTGGGGGTGAACTTCGGATCTCAAGTAGCTGATCGACTCGTAGTTCACAAGCAGCTGATCGACTCGTAAGGTTCAGAGGTATATCGTTTATTTTGGATTATCAGAGACTTATTTCGGTTAATGTCACCTGGAGTTTCAGAGAGAAACATCGAGTCGCATTCACAATGATCTTCGGTTATCTCTTTGTCATTCTTTGAATGCACGGGCTGTCGTATCTTTGCCATCATTCAGTGTTCCAAAGATCTCATTTTTCGCCACTGTGATATTATTCCTATAAACCAGAGTGGTATCTGATACGCTAGTAATCATAATGTCTCATCGTCGACCGAACACCAACAACTTGAAGAAGCCAACAGACACCCTGCCGCTAAATCCCAACAAGTACGCCGATTACGCGGAGGGCGGGTAAGACTCATAGGCGAGCTGCTTGTCTTTGCGAGAACGCACCAAAGATGGGGGATCCACCTTATAGGACTTGTCTGTGACCCATTCCTCTTTGATCTCGTAATGCATGACAGAAGTTTTGTCATAATTGAGGACGTCCACGTCCTCGACGTTGTAAACAGCAGCAACATTGGCATTTACCCAGGCCTTGTCTCTGTCTCCTTGGCTATAGTAGGCATAAAGCGCGTTCAGATCCCAGGGTATGCCAGCCTGGGGGTGCTGGTGTTCGTGCACGAAGCCTAAAATAAAGCGTGAATTACAAGTGGGGCGATTAACAAGTGTCCAACCTAGAACATGGCCGAACTCATGCCTAACATGCCGTGCATGATCCTTCTCCGTCTCACCCGGGGGCCAATAGAATTTCACAGTCGGCTCGGATTGGTCCTTGACTTCATAGCATTGAATCCCCAGGCACGACCAATTTTTGCGGCTCTTGTTGTCATACGCGATTCGGACTTCGGCGTCACCATCCTGCACCCAATCGAATTCCAGATTGGCGGTGAGACCCGGAACTATCCATTCTGCAGCTTATTTCTTGACCTGGTCTGAGTTGAAATCACTGCATTCCGAAGATGAAACAATCAAGGACGTACTTTCTCACGGAACCCGCTCGGCTCGTACTCTCCATGCAAAAACTTGATGGTGATTTTTTCACCAGCATTCCACTTCAGACTCTTGAATACGACAGCAGTACGCAGGGTATCCGACTCGACCATCCATGTTTTTTGCCGGGTGGTGTACAGTACTCATTTTCGAAAGTACTCGACCTGAAAGATGGTAAGTACAGATCCAAATGGGAGCCTGCAGTGTACTTGATCATTAATGGAATACCGGGTAGTGTGGAGTACTCATTTTCGAAAGCGCTGGCACCCGAGCTGGAATATGTCAAGTATGATTAATATCAAATGGGAGCCTGCAGCGTACTCGACCATTGATGGATTGCCGGGAGGTGTACAGTATTCATTCTCGAAAGTACTGGCACTTGAACTGAAAGATGTTAAGTATGATTCCAATGGAATATCAAATGGGAGCCTGCAACGTACTCCATGTTGAATTTCTCAACCTAGGGAAAAGGACGAAGTTGATATCGGCTTCAGAAAGAGTGAGATAGACAAGGAGCATAGCAGGGTCAAGGTTACTGGTATATATATTACTTATTACCTTATTGGCCGGCAAGATTACAGCTTTCAAGAATCATTGTTTGGTGAAAACAAACGTCGGAGTCCAAGCATCTAGAGACCACTGAGACTGAGTAATTAGCTGTAGCCTGAAGGTACCTCCTACTGGGTTTGCTACCTAGAATGAAATATATATGTCTGCTGGGATAATTTGTATAGGTATATGATACATATACCTGAAGTTTTAGTTCTTTCCAGAGAGTCCTCAAAGTGTCCTGCATGTTCTAGGTCCCAGACTTCATCAAATCACCCCTCCTCCTTGTACCTTGCTGAAATTCACATGGTATATTGAAGAAAAGTAGCCTATGATTTAAAACTTTCAAAGACAAAAAATTAGAGCCTATTCCGAAGCTAATCCAACAAGATTTGCACCTGTTATGATTTATTCTTTGGTAGCATCAAATTTGTGATCAAAAATGATGCCGCGCCTTAGGTACCGGAAATAGCTGTAATGACTCTTCGCACTCCATACTCACTTCTATGGCATATCCGTCGTTGTCCTTGGCGCAACGCATTGTAGTGTGTGGTGTGTACTTGGAGTAAAGCAATGCAGCTCGTACTTGGAGCAAAGCAATGCAGATCGCTATTCTCCTAGTCATGCTGAACCGGAATGTCTCATCGCACTACAGACGGGCAAAATAACTTCTTTAGCTTTTAAAGTGATAACTCCAGAAGTCAAGGAAAAATTGCGAGGTCTGCTACCGGTGCACACGTCTCGTATTAAGCTGATCATTTCCAGAGCGTGGAAAGAAATATATGGCGCATGCTGGTTTTCATTATCGTGTTTGTGGGTAACCAGTTTCGAGTCATTAAGTCCCATCAAGTTCATTCCATATGGCTTAGATCATGGAGTATTTATCCTGTTCCCCGGAGCTTGGTGCTGAAAGCTAAATTACATGTCCAGGCCCGAGTTATGATTGATCAAGTACTCGTGGTCACATTTAGTAACCGTGATTTCATCATTTCCCCGCCAAAACGGCAGTTTTGCATCTCGATTTCTCGCTCACAAATGGTTGGATTGACTTGAAAGAAGGTGCAAAACAACTCCAAAAAGCGACCTCTTTCTGTTCCTTGCATCATATTTGCTCTGTGACACTTGTATCCCAAGTTATAAGTTTTGCATTTTTCCGGAAATCCGTACTTCAGTGTACACATCTGCAATCAAAAGACCCACCTGTATTTAAATGGTACCACATTCTTGACACCTCAAAATGCAAGCTTTTCACAACTTACCGCTTGGGAAAATACCCACTTGCTGTGGAGTTATCGGACCAAGAATAAATCACGGTTACTAAGTGTGACCACGAGTAGCCCATGCTAAAGAGGGAGGATACAAACGTGACCCATATGTGATGACTTCCGTTAGTCTACGTCATGGTTGATATTGGGCTGGCACACAGCGACCAAATCATCCCTGAATTCGATGACGATTTGCTGCATCTCCTACCATCTGAGATGTTCGGGTTCAACCTTGTCACGAAGAAATGGCAGGGCTTCCTGGTTGAGCATTTGTCGGATGTATCATCTGGTCTTGGACCCAGATGACAAGGTCAATCTAATTTTCTCAATTGAGTCCGTCTCACGGCGTTTCAACAGACACTCATCAAAGGGCTCGTTGCTGTGACAAAGAATGCCAACTCTTCCGATGGGTCTAAAATCATTAGCGAGGTGATCTCGGGGGAAAGTGGCAGTTTGGTAAGTGCTATTAATTCCACTTGTCCAATTCTGAAATTTTCCTAGATCACGGTGCTCCACGGTCCACGAGTCCCACGTGTGGGCTCGTTTGTTGGGAGGGAGCAGAATTCAGGCCAGCCGTATCAGAGAACCTAAAGGGGATGGACGGCATGTCACGTGTCACGCTTCAAGATGCAAGTCTTTGATCTTGATTTGACCCCAATTGCTGTCAAAAAAACACTATATTCTGTCCCATACAATTAATACAAAATCTGATTCATCAGCTCATATGTTGGGAGGGAGTGATTTTTGGCCCGCTTTGATGATGAAGCTCAATGCGGATATGACTCATGGCAGTTTCCCATCTGTCACCGGATATTCCGGCTTCGAGTTCTACCGATTCTGTTGTTTCAAATGCTGCACACCGCTGTGTTCACCTGCCTGGTCTGTTGCTAGACATTGCATGTCATTTCATATTCAAGGCACTTTGACTCATCAATGATTCAATTGAATTTCCTTGGATTGCCCAGTATCAAGTACCATTTGAGCATTTGAGTTTACAGTACCTTGGCAAATTGAACACATTATTGCACTGGAGGTCATCAAGAATCAATATGTTGAGCAGCAACAGTAGTGTCACAGAGGTGAAGAGTCCCCTTTTTTATATGTGATTCCCACACCTTCTTGGCGGTCTGAACTGGCATTGGGGGGAATTACTGATTCTAAGTCATCCAATGGTCCCACCCTGGTTTCTATCATCTACTGACAATGTTGTACTTCTTAGTAAGCCAGTTGTCAAGAATTATCACTATTTGCCAACCGGATTGATGACTGCCCAAATTTGAGGACTCGTACCTGCCGCCGCAGGACGGCCTCTATCCCCTGATCAATGAAGTTGATGTCTATCTCGAACAAAGGAGTTCAAATGAAGTATGAGCTTCATTCTAATATATCTTTTCCTGACCTTCATTCCTCAGCTCGATCGTAATGCATTGGTATCGGTCACCTTGCGTGTCCTGGAATACCATTCGGGTGTCCTGTTTCTCACAACAAAGTGAATCAAGACATTCAACGAGGCCTTTCTTTCTCGAGTCTTTATAGGTCTATCTTGACACTTCCTTTTGTTTTCTCCATCTCTCAACATAAACATGCAGCCATAAAATTCCCCGAGTTGGATACCGCCGGCCGTTTTACGGTCTGGTCCAAGTTCCTCGAGATGGCAGGATGCAAGATTACCAGTTCCGAGCTCAAGAGACCACATGAAGAAAGCAAGGCACCCATTTTCCTCCGTAAAGACATGGAGATGCTGGCGTTGAAGGGGTTCAATGGTATGTGATACTCAATGACACACCAAGTCCTTGGATCCTCATTATCATCAGGTCAAACAATCAAAAACCTGATGCGAACCTCTCAGGCCCTTGCACTGTCTTGGTAAGTCAATCGATGTTCGATAGTGACTTCATCATTAAGACATAGTTCAGCGAGATGGATCTGTTGGCCGAGCATGTTATGGTGGTTGTTAGAGCACAGGAGAAGTTCTTGGATCAATTGCTGTTGCTTGAAAGGGCCTCTTCTGGCCGTATGTGTACGAATATAGTACCTAATACCTCACATCTGGCTTCTTCATTGTCAGCAAGATCCAGAGCGATATCGCACTGTTGAAAGATTCTTCACTTCTTTAGCGCTGGCTCTGCTTTCGTGTTTGAGTCTTCTGCTTCTATTTCGGCTCACTGGTCGTGTTTGCACAGTATGATAGTATTTAGATCTCGAAGTGGGCGCGAAAGCTCACAAAGGATATACGTCGAAATCATGGTGCTCACGATGAAGGAGGTAAAAAATGCAGAGATGGAAGGACTGGACAAGACTATGGGTTCCAGGGTCAACAATAGAAGTTATAGGGTGTGAGTATATGTTGGATTAGGCTGTGTCTAGACTCGAACAGGTCAGGTATTTGAGCTTAGCGATGACATATTCACAGCACCTATTCACATTCTATTTCCGCACATTCGAACTTCGAGCATGTGACTTCGAATAGATGCGTGATCGAACAGCAGTTGAGCTCAAGTCTATGGGATCTCCCTATACCATGCCACAAATACACATTCTCACAGTATTGTGACATGCTGTGTCTGTCAGACATCTGTCATGCTATATTGGGATAAGCACTGTGAAAAGGCTGTTGAAGAACACAGCATCAGGACTGGTCATGAGGCTCGTTCAATTTTGCTTCTTCCCCCCATGCCTTTCAAGCTTACACGTTTCCGCCGCTGGAACAAGGTCCCTGGAACCAGCCACCTTGCTGGCCCAATTGCAGAAAGACTGAATGTCAATGATGGTGGGGCTCAGATGGGAGCATTGATTCAAAGCTTACATGGTGCAAGACTTGGTTTGTAGATTTGGTTGGAGATTGCGTGAAATCATGATAACTTTATTGGCAGATAACATCAATGGCTCAGTCTTTTCAAATAACCAGCTCAATGTATACCAAAACTCTCAGGCTCCAAACAACAAAGATGTGAGTATTTATTGAACCCCTGCATTCGGGTTGATTGATCTTGATTGAGCAGTATAATGAAATCAAAGTTGGAGACATTGTTCTCAAAAAGGAGCTCAAATCTGGTAGCACTCATCATGACCTACAACCTGATGGGACTCTCAGTGAGGTTGGTCAGATTCAGGTGTATGATGGATATATCTATGATCACTCCAACCGGCCAATGCTTATCCACAAATATGAGGGACTTGCATTGAAGGGCTGGAAACAAGATCTGGATGTGTTCTCTGCAGTGAGGTTTGTAGACCATGAGCATCTGTGCAAAACCTGGACATGAACTGATGCCTGTACAGACATCCAAATATTCTTCAGCTATATGGTGTCTGTGATTCAAGACATTTCACTGCTCTCATCTTCCATAGTGCTCACCAAAGCACTTTTGAAGACTATCATCTTTCATTGTCAGGACTATCCTTTGTCAGCTATGTTGGTGACCTGGTAAGTTGTAAATTAATCATATATCAAATGGATCACTCAGAGGATGACAGTTGGATCAATTCAATGTGAATACTCCTCCTTTTACATGTCATCACTGTGGCCACTGACAACCATGCAGTCAGCAGCTGATGCTTTGTATACACAAGGTCTAAGACCCCAGGTCAGTGATATTGCTCTGCAGGCATTGGTGGGGATTTGATTTTGTTCAGGCCTCATATCTAGTAGCTTCTTACAATATTGATCATGCTGGCCAGTTGGTGGTCCATACCTTCTCACCAAACCCAGACCACATGAGGTACAGCTGGGTCTCTCATCAATCAGGTCAAGATATACAGCACCTGTTTTCCAGATTCAACCCCACTTCATTATCCAAGTCTTTGCTGGAGGAATATTATGATCTACTTGCAGTGATCTGTGACTTCTACAGCTCTTGGCACACCATAAACAACTTCAATGCTTCCATGAAGCACCAGGAGGGCACCACAACATTGTATGTGCCTGGACCATATATCTACAAGCTTGATACTTGGTATTCTGACCGAAATCACATCCTGTGTGAACCTATGCCAGATATGTCCATCCGGTGAGTCCTTGATCCATATTTTACCATTTTACCTTGATTTTTATGAAATTTCAGATGCACCATTCCAACATCAGACCTCAATAACTTGAACTTTTATCAGTATCTTCTTATTGGAGTGCAATCCACTGGCTCTGAACCCAGTCAAGCATCTATCATTCCAACATTCAATCTATGGTCAAGCCAGGTGCATCACGTCAGCAAGCAAATGAATATAGATGATATGCATGTACAGACAAGTCAGTCACCAAAGTTTTTTTACAATGAGCACAAGGATTTAAGCACCAATTTCAGCTATCCCAGACTGGCTATATATTGGGTGCACTGCAGTGCCACGAATGAGTGGACAGTGTGCTGATGCAGCAGATGGATTTCTGCAATGCACTCTGCTATATCTCTGGTTTAACTGCACTCGATCTAGTAATACTTGGTGGTCAACTGATCCAGAAGGTCAAACTGTCATACCAACAGCAGAAATTGAGGATGCATTCAACATCAGCTTGGATGCCAAAATCCTTACCTGTGAATACCACATACCCCAGCAGATATATCCCATCCTCTGGGATACCCACAAGGCATGTGGGTTCAATCCAGAGAGCATGGAGATGGCCGAGTATCTGGGATACCCGCTGCTTGAACCAGCTGTGGAACCGAGTGAATTCTTTTGTCATTCATTCATTGTTAAAACCTGACCATCATCTAGATTTATATGAAGAAGAATGGTCAGAATCAGACAACAACCCATTGGGCGGAGAAGTGTCGACTGCAGAAAACTCGGAGATTGGCTCTGATAATGGATCAGAGAATGGCTCGGCTTCATCCAATGACACTTTTGTCTCTGCCCATTCCAACATTTAAATTCAAGTGTCTATATTCAAATGTCTGCTGTCTGAAAATATAGTTGTGTTTTATGCTACCATCTCCCAACACTCCGGTCACTCCCTACTCGCACACCTCGATCGCCTCCCACATCCCGCCCATCTGCAACTAACCCTTCACCTTTCACCCCTTCACTCTCCGCCACCGTCACCTCCGTGCCGCAGAGAAGGTGATGTCAAATCCTCTCAGCAGCGTCACCTCCCATCTTGAGCACTGTTTGAAAGAAAAAGTCAACGTTCGAGCCAAAGGTACCATGGAAGCATGAGCAGCATTGAGGAGCCAAAAATCACCAGGAAGCAAAGATAGTATTATTTATGCCATATTGTAGTGAATACTACTACCTCAATTACATCAAAAAGACAGTGTTGGCTCTCAATTTCAACCCCAAAACAGCAAGCAGAACTTATGGAGATTGAAGCAGACCTCACACAGACCTCACGCAGACTCAAGAAAGAGTCACGCAGACCCAAGTAACACTTACGCAAACCCCGGGTAAAAGTGAAGCAAACCTGAAGCAAGGTGACGCACAGGTGAAGCATATCTAACGCAGACTGAAGAAGTGGTTGAAAATGAAGATTAAGGTATTACAAGGTCTATAGTACACTGTTTAACAGCTGCTGACCCTGCTATTCATGTTAGATGTCCTCATCGAGCCAAACAATCATGTCCTGACAGATTTGTTGATTCTGTCAGCCATGAAATGCTACTTTCAGGACACTGATGGTATCTATCAGTCATTTGGAACATCTACAATGTTGATTTACATCTACAGAAGCCAGAAGATAGCTTGAATCGAGAGGAAGTTGACGATGATTATGCTGACAAATATGTCCCAAAGGGGAAGTTGAAGCATCAAACATCACTGAAGCAAGCTGAAGCAAAGCTTACGCAAACTGACGCATTTGCGTTTGCGTCAGTGATTTGCGTGAAAAAACCATGTTCCCATCATTTGATATCTTTGTCCCGTTAAAATTTCAATGCACTCGAGCTCAGCTGTCTTTTGGTTCAAAACTCGGTGAGGTTTAGCTTGAACTCAGTCATAGCATGCCGGTGTACCCATTTGTCATGCTGTATGGAATAGATACATAGATAGATGAAGTACACGGAGTAGGTCGGAAGCAGGTGAGACGTATAGACATGGTGCGCATTGCGTCAAAGGAGCTTCTGCGCGTGATCGCCAGGTTAGGCTAAAGCCGCCACCTGGGTAGGCACCGGCAAAAGTCTTCAAGTATCAGTCATATTATCCGAGGCGAGCAGATTGACCAGGTGATGGATCAATTTGGAAAGACAGTGCTGAGATAAATCTCATGTCAGTTCTGCTTGGATGGGATTGATCAGTGATGTTGAGAACCTGAGATATATTACAGATTTACAATTCAACCATGGCCAGCTCTATTTCACATCGACTTCACCGATGTTTTTGAACAGCCAAGGAGTCTGTACCACATCCAATACTCTCAAACAGATACTGCGTCTCATTAGTTATCATCACTACGACTCAAACCCAGACAGACCGCACCGGCGCTGACAGTGAGTCAGTGGCAGTGAAATTGAGACGCGCCCGGCACGTGCTGTGAAACCCCGCGTGGTGCGAATATCGGGATCCGGCCCCTCAGCCGCCACGTGCCCAAAGGGAAGGTACACCTTTTTCTGAGCTCTCATCATCCATCGTGCGAAGGAAGACGCTGCTGCCCTTGGCAGTCCTGCTCGCTCATCTCAACGTCGGAACAAGGTGGGAATCCTGCGAAGCTCGTGCTGAGACAAAAAGAGAGCTGGAAAAAAGAGACCAGTGTGGGTAGAGGCCGTCGTACCGCGGCATGTACGAGTCCGCACTTTTCATATGAGATGTCAAAAGGAGCAGAATATCAAGGGTTTGACACTGGTATCCTTCGAGTTGGTACTGAGGTTCTGGTTGAGACAAGCCATCACTGTTGATGCTCATAATCAAGACTTGTATTATTTAGCCCATTGGAAACAGAGCAACTGTCGACACAACCCTATGACTCGGGACATCAGCACGATTGGTTCAGGACACCACAGAAGTACAAGAATCAAGCACAGAAAAGAAAAAACATCGAAGTTCAAGGCTCTGCCTGGCATCATGATTCATGACTCTCAAGTTTTTCATGACTCTTAGCCCAAAACAGGATATACTCTGTTCGATTCAACTGCTCTGTAATAGTGTCCAACACCCGTTCAATCAGATCACTGGCAAATTGAAGTGAACAAGTCAATTTTCAAGCTAAAGCTTTTCAAGACCTGAAAGATCCATGAAACTGGCAGCTGGACTAGGAAGACCAAATAGAAGATGTCAAACTTGCTCTTCCAGAAGCAACGATGAGACAGAGCCGGTCGACGTTAATGCCGGATTAACCGGCGGCAGATGGGAAACAGGTCATGTGGATATCCCCGTTGGGTACTTTGATGGCTGTACCCACAAAATCGCTCACTCCCAACAAACGAGCCCACAAGTGGGACTCGTAAAGAGGAACAAGGAGAATACGGAAGCAAGCAGAGGAGACGATGATAGGATATTCGCGGATAGACATCAGAACACAGTACGTCGAGTCCGTTCTGGCAAGAGGATTCTGCTCACGGCTCCTCTGTTCTTTTCTGTTATCCCTCTGGTTGACCAAATCTTACTGGTCATTGCGGAATCGGTGCTCGTCCACTCGCTTGTACCCATTCAGTTCTACGACGAACATTCGCTGCTTTACGACAGCCCTTCGCCATTTCGCATTTCCCCACAAAAATATCCTCCCAGCGCTTCTTGTCTATCACGTCACCCTACGCCGTGACAAAGACCAGATGTGATCGCCGTACATCTTTGTTATAAAAAGCCCGCGCGATGTCGGGTAGCGTCCGTGTGCGCCCAGAGTGGAGTGTGGGCTTGGAGTTTGGAGCCGCGTCGAGAGAGGCGGGTGCCTCAGAACTTGTGCGGAGCATTAGACATTCGTACACGGTCGTTCCCATCAACTTTGAATTTGGGGATTATAGCGGCCATTTTTTCATCGGAGAACCTAGTGGGGATATCCGGCCGGGCACGTGAACCGATGACGTGCCCCTTGAGTCCCTTCGGCAGCTTCTGAATCTGACTAGTGACTCTGGGCTCCTCTTTCCTTTGAGTTTCATTGTACCAAAGAACCAGTTGTGGTTCCTTGATAGAATATTCATCAATTTATCAGCTATTTTGGCTTCAGTGGAGGTTCGGGTCCCGGGATACAGCCTCACTGCGTTTCCGCAGGATCTATTCTGACCTAGAGTATGTGACATAATCCCGGCATATTCTCACCATCAGAATATGTGTCAGACATCTCGGAATACATGTCTGTTCTCAGCTATTCACAAAGTCAATATCTTCAGGGATAGAATAAGCAAATCTCTCTGATATTTCAGGCCTCCATCCAGCTGTTTGTAAGGCAGTAAAGAGTGCAACTGGGTGATAAAGAATTAAGCTTTCATGAAATGAGGCATGATGATCTAAGCATTGCCATGTCCAAAAGAGGAATGCAAGTCTCTTTTTTTGGAAACATAGTGCGGTGCAATCTGATGCTTTCAGGGTATGGAAAAGAATATATACCAGATCTGTAGGCATAATGATCAGCATTGGATAGCATCTTTAAGGACCTGCAAGATGAGTCCTTGCTCGTGCCGTTGACTGGACCATCAGTTACAGGGCTGTGCCCAGTATCCAAGTCACAGAAAAACGATGAGACTCGCAGCTTTACTGGTTTCAACTAACTGAAGCAGCCACATATAGGAAGTCTTTCCCGCAAATACCATATTGCCGTGGAGCTATACTAAGGAGCTAGTAGCAAGCTCGCTCAGGCCGCTAGCTCGAGCAGTCATGATCATCAGAAAAATGTACATTTACTTTTTGCGCTTTTTTGCGTATTTTTGCGTATGTACAAGCGCAAAAGCGGAAAAAAGCGGGGAAAAGCGCAAAAAAAGCGCAGAAAAGTGCAAAAAGTAATTGGACACTTTTCTGATGATCACGGCGCCACCGACCTGGGTTAAGCGTTCATAATAATACAGGATTACGAGGCGGAGTCGCATAACTCGCAGCTTTATCAACTTCGTTCCAAATGACGGAACCAGGCAGATATAGGAAGCGTTTCCCGCAATACCACATTGGCCTCCGATTGTAGTAAGCGGCTAGTAGTAAGTTTCCTCGATGACGCTACCTCGAACAGTCAAGCCGGGCCCAACTACCTAGGGTAAACGTTAAAAATACATTTGCGTCGGCCCCGCGAGGATGCGAGCTGCGCAGTCAGACCTCTTTTGTCAGCACTTGTCACCCAATTTCTATCGCGCTCTGTACACCGTTCCAAGGGCTGAAAGCTCATGGAGTGAGGTCCAATACTATGTAATACAGAATCTCAAGTTGTGAAGAGAAACAGCCAAAAATGAATGAACGTGAAGGATTTGTTTTTCTGTCGGAGTTATCGGATTTGCAGCGCAGAATTTGTCCTTGTTTATTGGGGATTTTTGCGCTTTAGGGAAGAATTGCTTCACTACGCTCGCAAAAATGGTAAACGATTACGAAGCGGAGTTTCTGTAGTCTCAACATGACGGTCTGTATTGAGAATAGAGTCACTGGTTGACTACGAAGAACTGCGGTCATTTGTTGCGACCGGCAACATGATGTAAGATCAACTTCCGGTAGTGACGTTCAAGAATGGTTTCCATAGAACCTCTGCCAGAGATGGGCCACGCGTCGGTAGTCCGAACAGGCGCCGCCGGTGTTCAAAGATGTACTTACTCTCCCAGGCGAATGATATAAAGAAGACGGTCCTAAACCGCAGATCGCCACTTCACTTTCCATTCAACCTCATCATCTACACAATGGCTGTTCCTCCAGAATTCACCATTCTCGATATGTCAGGCAAATTCACCGTGAATAAGGCTCTCAGCGACATTGACAAAGCAGACTCAATGCTGGCTCTCCAAGGCGTTGAAGAGACGAAGCGCCAAGTATGGTCTTGTGCACTTATTCCTTCCAGCTCTCCTCATCGCAATAATTTCAGGCCATCCAAATGGGTAATCTAACATTGTCCATCAAACATTACACGGACAATGCCGGAGTCGAGCATGTCGACATTGAGACAACCGTCGCTGAGGTCTATTCTCATTGAACTAAAGTAATCCAACCTTTACTTACGGATGAGCAGGGTAAGCCCGTCAACAAAGAGGAACGTCTTCTCGACGGAAAAGAATATAACAACCACCATCCGCTGCTCGGCGCCATTCGTGCCAGCTTCTCGCGAACCAAGCCAAGTGAGATCAAAGAGGAATATCTGAAGAACGGCTGGAGCACTGATTCCCTCGAACATGGCCTTATCTATGTTGTTGGCGGGAACGGGACCACATGGAGTGGCGAGCAGGTCCGGAAGTTTCTCGAAAACTCTCGAAAATAGCATTCTAAATTGATCTAGACTTGGGGTATCGAAGAAGTCAACGGCGAACGCAGGTATGACCGATGGAGTACGAGTGGTATCTCGCTGACTTGATTGCCAGATACACCCGACACATGTGCTTTTCGGGCCCAGGGGGCGAACGCATCCATGGCCGTCTCGTTTATGATATGATTGCGGCTTAAGTATCTTGTTCTACTCATGAGTCTACTACGTTAAGCGCCACAATCAGATAGTATAGGCTTTTTTGCTGTGTATATATGATCATGCCAATTCTCTGACGGATAGAATCACTCGATATTCACTGTCCCAGGCGCCAAACTCTAGGCCGAGCAATGGAAGGGTCATCAAGCCGCGATATTGATCAAAGTACAGGTTGAGTACAGGCACCCATCAACTGCTTGAGAAGAGCTAGAGTCGACTGGGCGTCATGACTGGAGGTCAGCCAAAGATCTCAATATGGCTACCAATGCATCACCATCCGTCTCGAGATCAGAGCAAGGAAAGTGTTATTTGAAACGGGATAAATAAACAACAAGGTGAAAGTGAGTGCCGTCGCGATGGTTTCGTCTACCTAGAGACCCGTCACTTCGCGTATAAACATCAATGCGCACGACGAATGATCCCACGTTCGCGCCCTTGTATCCCGTTTTGGCTCAGCGCCTTGTTCCAATTTGGGATGCGCGCCTTAATCGCGCTCCGGCAGCTCTTTTTTCGGCATTCTGGTCCGTTTGTCTGACTGAAAGAGCTACGTGCACTGGCAGCAGACAAAGTGTCAAGGTACGCAACTTAAGGGACCATAGTACAAAGGATGGAAGCAACAGGTTCAAGGACCGGTCTTGGGGAATGATTTCGGGTGCTGTTGGCCCGCTTAGCCCCGAAAGGATCGCTAAACACGTTGTTCGCTATTCTTTCAGCTTGTTTCCATTAGATTGTACATGAATCCAAGCTGATTGATTCTCGCTTCATCGAACTGAATCCCAAAACAAGCTCTGTTGACACCTTGCGATGATATTTTGGTCTATATCATCCTCATTGGCTTCGGAATGAGGGCGGTGGCGGATAGGTTCTTGTTCTAGCTGAACTTTCAAGTCGTTTATCATACAGTTCTTGGTGTCGATGACTGAATAATGAACGTCGTAGTAAAACTCGGCGTCCCGTCCAATTCAGCACCCAGTACTCAGCTCTGATAGTCCCCGGATGCCAAGAAAGCGCTAGGCTTCATGGCAGTGTGATTACATTGTGGTGGAGTCCCGACGGTCTGAATACGTTTCACGATGTCCCAAAGAAGGCATTAACAAGCTTGGCTCACCGCCGCAGCGGTGCCGCCGTGCATTCCATTCTTTACCGAAGATTTACCGAACATCCGGAAGCCTGGTGATGTCGGTATCGCGGCTACATTCCAATTTAAATACAATGATATTCAGAGTACGAGAATTTATTCTCAAGTGGCAGGATTCTTGATCCCTTTCATTTGAAAGAGACCAGAGTGGTGCAGTCCTCAATTTCATCAAATAATTGTCGCGCAGCGTCCAGCAATACTTAAATGAAAACCCGAGTCCCGAATGATCGGAGCTGTTTGTGACAAATTGCTAGCTCTCCCGCGGCCCCACTTCGCTAGCTTCCCCCAATGGTTCTGGGTAGCCCAGAGTTAAGTACATATGCTTATCATGGGTCTCCCGCCGCCAGTGTCGGATATATTTGGCAGACGGTTTACGCCAAAAGCTAGGTGCCTGAGACCGGAAGCAGGACGATCTGGGGCGTCTGCAGATATACTGGAGTACAGCAGTACAGCTCTCATAATCCATTCAAATCTGACGCATGGGCGTCAGGCTAGTCTTCCCGCTTCAAAGGCGTCGGGGAATATGAAATTCCTGGGAGACTTACTGGAACTCTATAAAGCTAAAGGAAGAGGAGAATAGTCTCTCCAGTCCTTCAACACCCGAAGGTCTTTCACTGCTACTTATCTCTCAAATCTCTTTACTCTTTAACAATGAAGTTCACTTTCACCAAGCTGGTCATCGCTGCCATTATGGCTGTGACTGCTACTGCTGCTCCTGCCAGCAATGCGGTATTTCATCTTGTCATCATGCTCTTTCGAGTTCGCTCACTATTCTAAACAGCCCGTAGCTGTCCTGACAGTAGCGACTGGACCCAACCTCACTGGTGCTCAAATCACCTTCACGGACACAGTCCCCCTCAACGGGGCCTGCCACAACTTCCCAGCTGAATTCCAGGACGATATCTCGAGCGCTAGAACAACCGCTGTTGCTGGCTGCGGTCTGTTCACGTCCGTCTTTAAGTTATTTCTTTCTTGTATTATTCTGAAATCCCTTGTACAGCGATTTGAACTGCGTCGGCCAGGAGACTTTCATCAATCCTGGTCAGACGGTCAATTTTGTGGCTCCTTTCAACGATACTCTCTCCTCGTACCTCTGTGTCAATGCTTAGATTGGTTGAGATCAAATCTAGTTTACTAAACTGGTGGTAGTCATTAATATACATATGATTCCATACTCAACACTCGATTTTTACAAGCTCATTTTGCCTTGAGCTATCGCATCGTTGTCCAGAGGGTCACCCCAGGTTTCGTGGGCTGGAGCCCTTCACAAGCGATCTCACGAGACATGTGCCCGATGACGTGGTTCGCGTGACATCTTGTCCTTCATTCTTTGAAAGTTTCAACATTTTCACCATTTCGTGCTACTTAGCTACAACTTCTCTCCATTTGTCTAGCTCTTTACCTCCACAGAACCTGAAAATATCCTCGATCAATGCACCCTAAATAAACCCAATAAGTAGACCAGCGAGTTAGAGGCCAGCCTTCGGTGGCAAATACGAGCCCCCATGGGTTTATTTATTGATTACCAGCTTTCAAATCTTGTTGCACGGTTATGGGTTCAAACGAGATCCCCAACCTTGCCGCTGTATAACCAAATCAAGATGGCAGCTCAAAGAATGACTCATGGATTTGAGGGAAGACATATGGTCAATGCTTATCTGAATACTGGTTGACCTGAATTGAACAGCAACAGAAAGGGAACACTTGTAGTCACGGTGTTTGTGTAGAATACTTATATTCAAAATTATTTTACTCACATCCGAGATGTGGCAACTGCTTGCCCATTATGGTGGACATATACACAGGAGATGAAATACTTGGTGGCAGAGACTACATTTTTTCTCGCTGTAGCCTCTTAAGCTAGGGCTCTTGCACACCTGACCAACATCATGTGACAGGAAATTATCTTGTAAATTCATCTACAATTCAGGACCAGACTGCCTGCCGAATCCGGTATCTACAAAAATTAGAGCCAACTATTGCGCAACTTTTCTAGGTTACCAATTTCAGATATCTTTTAGCCCTGATTTGCAGATAGATTTACAAGATAAGATAGGGTACGTTATGTACCTGAAAAGGAACTGACAGCCATGCTAGGAGGTTGAAATAAAAAATAAGGGCATTAGAAAGGATGATACTCACAATACATGAATTGACCACAAATGACTTGGAAAGCGATGACATCGGCCGGATACCGGTTCCGGAATTAGCCGGTGGTGATGGGAAAGAAGCCATGTGATCTATCCCCGATAGGTTCTTTGATGATGCTGTACTGAATTTTGCTCCGTCTCAACAAATGAACCCACAAATGGGTCTCGTAATCGAGCTGAAAAGGCTACACTGCTCAACAGTCAGGAGCAGCGGCAGCCGGCCTCAAACATGCTCAAAGACCCCCGACGTGTTGCACATATTCTTCCAGCTCAGTCTGAAATCTTAGCCAGATCCACAATGATTGCAATGGATCCTCATTTGAATGTCCATGACACCGGCAGTGTTCTGATTCCATCTGATCCAGTAGCAGCTCAGAGTCCACGGATTCCACTGACAAGTCATTCAGCATCACCAACGGTTCCTTCTATTCTATCATATCAGCAGAGAGAAGCCCCAAGAATCACCCAAGTAGCCCAAAGCTCTGGTACCAACAGTACAAATGCATCTGCAAATGTGGCATCATTGGCAAGCACTACTCCAGTCCTCGGGAAGCGAATCCGGCATTGTGATCATTGCTGCTTCCACAACTGTCCCTTGTATGAGTCCTGCAAGGGAAAAGGTGGCGAAAAGCACTGTAAATGTATCCAGAATAGGGCACATGGGAACAACCCCAAAAATCGGAAATGTAGCCGAGTGGAGCAATAGATCACAGTTGGTGCCTGTAAATTCATTTTTGTGCAATTATTATCATTTTATGGACAGTTCACAGTCACTGAGATGGTTTGCTATTGGTTTCCGGGCAGATATCGGTAATATTCAGAAGCTCCGGGTCCGATTCCTAAATTTGTCATGATCTGTTGCTTCAAAGTCTTGACTTAGTCCCAGCAATCCTATGGTAAGTCCCTGTCTCTGTGGCTAAATGGCAACTTGATTATCTTGATTATACACAGGGTTAGGTAGTAAGCCGCTAAGCCTGCGTCATCCGCTGTGGGAAATTGCGACATGTGACTTTCCCCTTTGGGCTCTTTGATGATGAGGGGCTGAATTTCGCTCACACCCAACAAACGAGCCCAACAAGTGGGGCTCGTAATCCACGGTGAGCAACATTTCTTTCTGGCCAATCTGTTCAAAATATCAGGAAATAACTATACTACTGCTTGTCACCTGAAGTCAACCAATTGACCGCACGGGGATAAAGGGACGCGGAGATCTACACGGAGTCACGGACATACACGGAGATACGCTAAACCAACTACGCAGCGACAACATCTACGCCGCATCTACACCTCCCACGCACGCACAACCATCATCCTACTCATCTCCCGCCCGTCCCCTCCTCCTCTCCTCCTCCCCTCCAAAATATTTACGGGTTCAGAGCGTCACTGAATGCTGTTCATAGCTCCGGTCTCACCGGCCCAGTGAGAACCGGGTCTGAAGAAATCTGAGAAATCCGGCTCCATCCGGTCATGTCCGACATGGTCTGACCTGTGCTGGAAATAATCTGGGAATGATAAAACACACAAATGTAATTCAGAAGTCTAAGAGGATATCTGAGATATTCCCAAGCCATAGAGCTCTGTGTCTCGAAAAACGGACTTGAAGCAATTCAATCTAGACCTGTAACTGGTCCCTCTGCATCTCGGAGAGATTCCTCGTCAGAGGGACCTGTAAATCAGAATATTTTTTCGCAGGTGATAAATTTGATGTGCCTTGCTTATGTAAAATCGCCAAATATAGTTATTTTCTTTTTGAAGCCGCCATCGCCTCATTTGCCTCGACTGGCCTCTTTACGCTTCGTTCCTTGTTTATGACGCGTTGTTCCATCTCTCGTGTGGGTATTACACCACATGCTGCATCTCTGGAGTCGAATTCGCCGTCAAATGTCCGTTTTCGGACCACCGCCTGCGAAAAAAGATCATTTCGCGGAATGGTTCACCGCTTTCAGCCCTTTCCCAGAAGCCAAGTCATGGCTGCTCCATGCATTGCTCTCAGACCTTAAAATGCGAATACAGCAGTTTCCCTTGCTCCAACCTTTGCTTCCAACCAAGTATTTGGCCAGTTTAGCAGCAGTTGATCTAGCGTAGGCTCTCCGATACATTTTCATCTGTTGGCGCATTACATATGGAGAACAATGTCCTACAGAGCTCCAAATACGAGCAGCTCTGGCAGCTTGGCACAAAAAGGATGTTTTTGTGGTCGCTGGTACCGGCCAAGGCAAAACTTTAGCTGGCATTCTGAACCAGATTCTGGAGCCAGGGCACGGATTTACACTGGTCTTGTCACCTCTCAAACGCCTGCAATCCTCCCAGGTATGCTTCTCAGTCTTCAGGCAATCCTTGGACCTCATTTTTATAGGCAGAAGATTTGCAATCGGTCTATGGACTCGAAACCATGATTGTCAATGAGGACACACCTCGCGACTCTGATTTATGGAATGTATGTTGCATTTGTCTGATTCCATTCCTTCCTTTATGCCTTTCTTTAGAAAAAAGCGCACAATTTGGGTCGGAAACGGCCTGGAACTGCGCGCAAATCCGACAAAAGTCGTTCTAAAGCTCGCCGACAATGTGGCTCGGGATAATGACGTGATGACGGCTCGGAAAAGAAAATAACTATATTCGGCGATTTTACATAAGCCAGGTACATCAAATTTATCACCTGCGAAAAATTATTCTGATTTACCAGGCCCTCTGACGAGGAATCTCTCCGAGATTTCAGAGGGCCTGGTAACGAGGCTAAATTCAATCAAAATTTAATAATATTCGCCGTATCACGCCATCACAGATATTCCCACCATCTGCTCTTGCCTCCGTCCCCCTTCGTTGCTTCCCTGGCTGGATCCCATTGCAAACAGCGTCCGACGTCGACTACCCGCACTCTCAAGAAGAATCCACAAGAACCACAAGGCTCGTGAACCGCAGCTGGCAGCAAATGACAGTGCGCATTGGTCGAGCAGCGAAGAAAACCCGTCTCCCTTAGCGTCAAAATCACTAAATCCTGCATGGATATTTCTTTTATCGTATCAAGTAACCTGGTTAACAAAATGGATGCCTTCCAAGTAGTCAAAATTGCGGTCAATCTCAAGTCCTTTCCCTAGGTGCCCGATCTCGAGCAAGAATACCCCAATTCCCTATTTTCTTCTTCGATATGCCTTGGTTTCGGTCGTGTGCATAGGCTTTTTATTCGGAAGCTGCAGTGATTGTCGAGGTCTGTGCGGTACATTGTCTCTGGCTCTTGTATTGGACAGTTTACAGGGCTGCTTAGGTTTGGTACGTCGACCAAATTCATTCTGAGTGAGCTCTGCTTGTTCCTATCCTTTGATGTTGCTCACAATCGTGGTCTAGGTCCAGCTATAGTGAATTCAAGAGGTCGGTTTCCTATTGCTTCTTCTTACACATGAACTGATGACCATCCTTATTCCTAGTACTGTTCCCTCCCATCCAAGTCCACCTTCTTTCCATCTTGCAGCATATTCCTTCGTTCGGTGGACATTGGTAGTTTTCGGATGTACTTACCCAGATATATTCAGAATATAGTGGATAAACATACTTTTTCTAGTCAGATTGCCCCAGATATAATCTGGAAATGAGCCAAATTCTGGTGACATCTGAGATGGTCAGAACTTTCATATTTTCCAGACGATACCAGATCAGCCCGGTCCTTCTCGGACCAGCCCAGAGCCGATTCTCACTGAGGTTGAATGCCCAGATGCACTGACGATAGGTTCTGATAGTGTTTGAGGTATGGATTCTGGCTGGTCGTATCTGCGGAATTGAGAAGGAGAGACATAGCAAGGTGCCGCAAGGTTTGTCTAGCGACCTGATCAGTCAAGACCCATGCTGACGGAAATCATCAAGCTTTCATTTCGGCAGAGTTGAGTACAAGTCACGAACATTCGGTATCCGTTTACTTATCCCGGTTTCAGAATAAGCGCCCCTCGTCGGGTCAGCGTCCATCTTGAATCGCAGAACACCAGAAACCACGATAAGTAATGTGCACTGCAGAGACCCTGTTGCGACGGAAATCTTTGGCTTGGTGAGCGCTCTCGAGTCGATTACAAGTCATTAGCGCTGAAGATTTGTCCAGTCATCGTTTGGTTCTGAAAATGCAATGCAATTAAGGGCTTTACACGGTGGAGTTCCTGGTTGGCGCCACAGAAAGCTAATCAAGCTCATAGTCAGTCTATCTTTCCGCAAGCATCGAAAGAAGACTAACGTTTTCTACAGTCTACCCCTGTCATGTTTGTTGAAGTCAACAATACATCTAGCTACTATTGAATCTTTGATTCGGGATCTTGAATCGATTCTGCAAGATCACGAAGCTAAGAATGAAAAGCAGAATGCGGGCTCGTTTGTCCAACCCGCCGTCCAAAGGACTCTCCGGTGAAGTTAAATACTGCTGCAGACTCCAGTTCGCCCATCCAAGTTTACCGACTGTCTCGACGGTGAGTCTCTCCTTCAGAAGTCGCTGCAGTGGCGTAGGATCCACGTTGTCAGAACGAGCTATTGGGACATTGTACTGCGACTTCTTGGCCTGGTATATCTCGTCCGTCACGAAAGGCCTGACTGCTTCGCGCAGGACCCATTTCTCGGTGAAACTCCACTTGCCGCTATGGAGTCGAGGCATCACTTTGACGCTTCTAAAAAGGGGAAAGGTGAGTTCATTATAGATTGTTCATCGAGATTTGGAAACGACAAAAGCTCACGGGGGCAGAGTATTAGCATAATCCACCACATGGTGGTCGAGGAATGGGGGTCGACCTTCGATGGATGATGCCATTTCAGGACGTTCGCCGACATAGTTCAAGATTCCATTGGACAACACCATCTTGGTGACGGTGTACTGGGACAAAATCAACAATGAAACGCGTTTCAGAGCGGATATTACAACGTACAAGAGCAGTATTCAATGGATGCCATTCTCCACTGACAGCTTTCGCTCTGGCTTCCACTCTGGTGCCTTCTGCAATGGTTCGAGCATGATCTGGACGCCCAAAACGCGTCAATGCCTCCGAGCTAAAGATCTTTGCAGGGACACCAGTCGTCGCCCAGACTCGATGAGTGCTGATTCCGCCAAGCATCGCTCAACCTTGCAGACTATCGGTGAAAGACAATTGGCTGATGGAAACATGGTCTTGTGGCGGCTTCATGCCTTCAAGCACCTTGACCATATCTTCCAATTCAGTCGAGCTTGGAAGGGGAATGCCGAGCTGGGCCGATGCAGGATCTGTGGCGCGAATATAGTCGAGGAGCAGGAAAGAGTAGCCTCCGAATGTCTGATGAAGAATCAGGTACTGTTAGTTTATCTTTGAGACAAGGTACAAACTTCATCTCATCCTTCGCCAGTCAATGCGACCTAAATAGTCACAGTAAACGAATGCCCGGAGAGTCTAGTTCGTACATACATTAGAGCCCTGTCTGCGAACAAATTCTGACAGGATGATCTTTCCAGAACCATGGAGCGTCAAGACAGGCTGCTCGGCATGATAAACGGACTGTTCGAAATAGCGAACCAGGTCATCCTCGGTCGGAGCAACCATGTGAGCTATCGCGCCAATCGAATCAGCCATTCTCTGAGCAACGGGACCTTCATCCAGATCCGCACGTCCTAATATATCCCTCAGATGTTTCGAATCAACAAGTAGAAAGAAGCGCACCCGGGAATGCTAGCGCAAATGTCGCAAGCTTGGCATTGGGATCTTGCTCTTTGAGGAGCTGAGCGGCTATCCCCGCAACACAGGCACTGTCGATTCCCCCCCTGAGGTTAACTCCCAGAGGGACATCAGAGCGAAGTCGTGCTCTGACTGAATCGACTATTCGCTCTCTGACGCCCAGAATCATCTCCTCGATCGTTCTGGTCTCAACAGTTTCGGGATGAGGATACGAGTGATCTCAGTAATGCTGGATGTTGAGCTGACCCGTACGGCGGAAGGTCAAGGAATGAGCAGCCAGAAGCTGCAAGTCCGTCAGCATCCATATTTCGTGCACTAAAACAAGTTCTGACCTTGTAGACGCCTTTGAAAATCTTCTGTCATCGTTATAGTCGCCCATGTTGATGATACTATCGACATCCCACTCTGGCTTCCAGCCAAGCATAGACAGAGCCTTCATCTCGCTGGCCAGGAGAAGCCGGCCATCGACAACCGTGTAATAGAGAGGTTTGATGCCGAACCGATCACGACCGGCAATCAAGAGATCCTTATGAGAGTCATACAGCACGAAAGCAAATTCTCCTCGAAGGTGGAAGAAAAGATTTTGGCCGTAGGTTCGGTAGCTGAGGGACAGGAAAAGAAAATTCAGCATGGGAAGGAGCGGCAGAGAGTCACGCACAGATGAAGTACCAATTCAGAGTCGCAGGACGTTTGGAATTTACATCCAAGCGACTCGAGCTCTTGACGAATGATACTGTAGTCGTACAATTCCCCAGTGACTGTCGCATGAGTCTCATCGACATGCATTGGCTGCTGCCCGCCTTCGAGGTCGATGATGGAAAGGCGAACATGACCGAGGCCTGAGAGACAAGTCAAGCAAACTCGACGAGTACCAGCGGGCGCTTACCGACATGACCATCGTCTGCCACATATATGCCCGCAGAATCGGGACCACGATGGCCTATAGCGCTAATGGAGGCTGAAATCTGATCATAGAGCTCAGCCTTGTTAGTTGTAGAGCAGGTCGAATAGCAAGCAGTGAGACCACACATTGTATGCGAGAAGCTGGGTTATAGGATGGCCTGGGTGATTTTATATAACGACAGGCAGCGGTGGTGAAGTGGTCACCATCGCCCCAAGGTGAAGCTCTCAACATTATGTCAGCAATGACATTTATGCTGCAGAGCTCGTGGGTTCAACTCCCGCTGCCCCCACCCAGGAGAAAACATTCTTGACACTCCTGGCTTTCAAACCACAGCCGACGTCGGCCATCATTCCCTAGCATGACGTGCACTGGCAGCATTCACCCGGTCGCCACACCGTCACTCACGCCAAGCGGAAACTATCTGGCATCATGCCGGATCACCCCAGTTTGGAGATACGGCAGTCCATGCCGAGTAATAAAGCGGAAGACTCCTGGGAACCAAGAGAGATTGCAGACTGATTATAATTAGTTGCTACATTTGGGATGTACTACTAGACTCCGACATAGGCCCTAACGGGCCTGCAGTGAGTATAATGGAATCATCATCATCATCATCATTATATAACGACAACACTGTCAACAGTGTGGGACGGAAAATGACGTCGGCCCAGTTTTAGTTCCGTGCGGTACGTAGCCCTTCTTCAGCGAAATCAGGACAATCCGGTCCGGAGGAAGTAATTATTATTAATAATAATTAAGGAGAAACTAACGGCCCAGTAGAGAAATTGTGACTTTATACCCGAGTCTCTGCTGACCTCGGCGTCGTCTTGGTCTCGAGCGTCGCTTGGCGGTCGCCGACCGCCACCGCCAATTCACCGTACAAAATACTAGCCTGAGCCAGAGTACTTATGAGGTCATAGCTTGGTGGCGCAAGTCCCTTCTATTTGTTTAATTTCTGTGACTGACGTACATTCGAAGTCATCTAGCATCATTTCCATTAGTTTGTGTACTAGTTATCTCGGGACACGGTGTTCAGGACGTGGACCATGCCGAAATATAGTTCCTTCCTTCCTCCCTTCCTTCTATGTCGAATTACTCCTCGCCACGAGGTTATGGCTATTATGGTACACGATCTTGTCGCTAAAATTGAGCAATTACAGTAGACAAGGTTTCGTACTGAACCTGGAAAGGACCTGGAGCAGATACATGAATTACAAGTTGGTAGATAAATCATCCGAAATGCGATGCATCCAAATACTCAATATGTTCGGATCAATCAACCTGGCGTGACTGAAACGGTTGCTAGCAAGCATCCGCCACCATTTCAGTCAAGCCATTTGCTCGCAGTAACAAGACTGTCACTGCGAGCGAAGGATATCGCTCACACGAGGCTTGCTTCAATTGCGATTGAGCAGGCGATTGACAGCGGCCACTCAGTTTCCATCCTTACATAGGGGATTCATCGAATCAACGAGTTGTCTATCAGTAACTAGTACAAGAAGAAAGAGAAACCAAGACTGCTCTATCATTGACGAACGGGGTTAATCCTCAGGATAATAGTAGTCTGTCAAGCATTTCCGGTCTCTCCATGAGCCATATATATGATGCAACCCTTGCCATGCATGATCTGGACGTCTGTTGGGCATGTCACGGGCAAGGGTAGTCCACAAGGAGGCAAATATGGGGCCCTATGTCTGAAAGCGAGTTTCAGAGGCTTCTGAAGCGGTGGAGGATTCAGCGAGACCTATGCAGCAATGGACTAGAGGGTTTTCACATCGCCCAATAGCTCGAGATTTGATCAACTCGAGTGTCAAGTCCATTGCAATATTGACGCAGTTCAAGAGATGGAGGGAACTGAGTCACAATTATCCTTACAAATTTGTCAAAAGTTTTCTGCAAGTCTTGGCATACTGGATCTTTACACCTGGAGACACATCTCAAGCGCTGTGATAAATACAAGAAACATAAATTAACAATAACAAGAAGCACAAGATCTAAATACCAATGATACCACATCTGACACTCAAGAAATACAAAGAAGATCAAGTTCAATATTGACCTCCCCAAGGTGCGCCACCTTTCCTTGGTTTACTCGTAGGCACCTCGGTCTCAGGATCATCAGCCGGACCTGTTCCTCGGGTTAAGTGCCCTTGTGCTTGGTTCAACCGACTTCTCCAGTCGCGTGAACTGCCATCACATGTGTCAGGAGCCAATTTCTTGGGCCCACAAACAGGCTCTTTAACCAATGCAATACCAAGGGATGTCAGTTGAATTGAATCCAAGCTGTGTCTCCATAAGAATTATCAGATTTGGAGCCATTTCCACAGTTGTCTGACCACAATGGGGCAGCGAGCATCCTGTGCCACCTAATGCAGTGGCTGCTCCATTCCCATTTCTTCTGATTATAGACATTCAAAGATATATATGAAATAGTTGGTACATCTTCAGACAATCTCTAGACTGATCCGGCACCTAAAAAGCTCAGAAATGAATTTGACCAGGCTGGATGACTAGACTCTCGTCTCATAGGGAGCGAACAGAACCTGATGTGGATGATTGGGAGCCTCCAGAATGTTCAATGAAGGTCCGGGAGGGATTTCTCGCCGGCCGCCATGCCAGGCATATTTTTAGAGCAACCGTCTAGCGACTTTCGTATCCTGAGACTTGCTATATACTGATTCCCGCCGCGACCATCGCATGAAAATGAACCTCCAGAATATCCTTGCTGGGACCCCGCCAGCGCTCCATTTCCCTTATGATAACACATTTACAATAGAGTCCTGGAACAGACATGAATCCTTTTCCCCAAGAAGAGCAATTCCATGCCTGATGCAAATGAAATACCACTTGATGAGCCCATTGAGCTTGGTACGCATTATAACCTTCCATTTACATTGGCACTGATATCAGGTCTTATGTAGTATCCTTCAGCAGGCAATGAAGTCGGGGTTGAGAGATTGCAGCTTGGTGAGCGATGATGAGCCATTCCTGTATCTCTGAGAGGAATAGCTCAGGTGATTCCGGTGATAAAGATAGAAGATCTGCTCGTGCAGCGAAGCTGACAATGCCGGGTCTCTTGAATCGGGTTCTGTGGAGCTAGGACTGACCTGTGTCCATTCAGGTTGTCTTTCCAGTGATAAAGGCTGCGTGATGAGACCCCAAGCAAATAGGCGATATCTTCTTCTATATAGCCCTCATCAAGGAGCCAGAGCGCTCACTCTTTCAGGTCTTTACTGATGTGACGGTAAACCATGGATCATAGGAATGAATGCAGGCCGGGATATTTCCTTTTGGGGACCTGATTTTTATTTATATTACTACATCAAAAAAAAAGATGGCGTTGCCGCGTCCCGGAATGGGGGGGGGGGGGGGGGAACGGGCCACGTGACCTTTCCCCTTGTGGCTCTTTGATGATGGGGCTGAATTTCGGTCATTCCCAACAAATGAGCCCACAAGTGGGACTTGTAATTGGAGTCCTCAATCAAACAGTCAGAATCCTGGAGTCGGTCAATGGTACATATCTTTTTCTTTAGTCATTTGCCCCACAAGCAAACCTGAACATGCCTGTGTTCTAACTCACTGGACAAATGATCTTTTCGTGATGCACTAAAGACTAACTGGTTTATCCAATAAACAAGTGATTTTCCAACAAAATCAGCATTGGTGATCTTTCACCAAGGTCCCATTTGTCAATCCAGAACAAGAACCAGGTCAGAGAAAATTGTCTGGCCATCTTGGACATTTCATTTGTGGGTACCTTTGGAGGTGATCATGACAAGTGGAGGACAACTTTAATTTCCCTAAATTTTGCTGTCAACTTGGAGATTTCATTTTACGGGTAACCTAAGTCTTACATTACGGACAACTTCGGGCTGAATTTGCAGTCAACTTTCGGAGTCGAGATTCGGGGCAGCTTCGGTGGGTGGGCATTGGCATGTGGCCTTCCGCTTTGAGACATTAGCCACTACATCTCCTTGCATTTCTCTCAAAGAATGATCTCAGGTATCTTTCCCCTATTGAATCACGGCTCTGTGACCACGAACGGCTGCCACCACCGTTGGTTGATTGTGAAGCGTCGCTCACATGACCATTCGTGTCAATCAGTGATGTCACCAGATGCCTCGGCACACGAAATTCACTCCAAATTCCCCTCGATCTTGAGCAGGCTGATTGAATGTGGCGCTTTATTGTTGACATGTCTTCTATGCCACTCGAGAAGCCTGAAGCATGACCGTGGCATCGCATGAGAGATTTGGCTCTCACGTCAAAACCACAGACTTTGCTGGTAAGTAGCACTAGCAAAACACCAGGATGCAGCTCCATTCCCCAAGAATCAAGAGTCTGAAACTCTAAATGAGTGGATGCAGAGAAGCCAACCAGAAATGACACCTGACAACCATGGAAGGAGGCAAGAAGGAAGAAGGAAGAATGACTGATCCGAACTTCCCCCGCCGAGGTTGACTCTAAATTTGAGTTGACCGAGTCTGAGGTTTCTGTGATCTGAAGTTGATTCAATCCAAGGTGCACAATAATTCAAGTTGACCGAATTTGAAGTTGACCAAATCTCAATGACAAGTCACATTACACATGACTATTGCCAATTTGGTAAAATGGCAACTGCAGTTGGACTGTTTTCGGTCAATTTTACCAAATTGGCAATAGTCACATGTAATGTCCCTTGTCATTACAGCACTAGCTACGCCGCTCACCAAGAATATATTGCCACACGAGTCCATGTTGCGCCATCATGCTGGCACCAAACCGAATGTCAGAATATCTTGCCATAAGCCTCGATTCTTTCTGGTATCAGTCCTTGTTCAACTCTGCTCAGCTCTTGGAGATCATAAACTGCACTGTTGACACTTTCACGCTGCTGGTAAAGATGCATCTAAGAACTCGCTCTATAGCTCCTTCCCGAGTTCATGAATGCAGCATCAATCTCTTCACCTGACGAGTTTACGGGGTGCTCCAAAGTATTTTGCTCATCGTTACCGGCCGTCTTTCCCGGCCTTCACTGCTCTTCCCATTATGCCTTTCCTGGCCACTGTTTGACATATTCAGGTGCATTGGGGTACTGCTTCACATCCATGAGTCCATTCCTCTGAGATAGAACTGCCCTAAAATGACATCCAAGCGAATTGATTACAGGCGATATCAAATCAATAGGCCACTGCAAAAACCTCCCTTGTTTGGCGGAGTTTGAACCTAAACAGCTCCATAGCTCCACGACTACCTACTGATAATCTTTTGTATGTCTGTATCCCTTTCCGACCATGGGCCGCCGTCACATTTCTAAGGAGGTCAAGAAGCTCGTGTATTGGATGAGCTGTATCCCAAACAAAACACCAGCCCAAATCCGTCTTGACAGGCTCATCCAATATATCTACATGACGGTCGTTGTGGAGCAGCTGTCAGAATTTGAACTCCGACCAAGCGCAGGAGTTTTTGATATGGCCTATCGATTTGATATCGCCTGTACTCCAGACCTAGCCAGACCTCGGTACAGAGGACCTACACGGACCTAGCCAAATATATACAGAGCCAAACCAACCTAAACCAAGTTGTGTCCAGGTGACCCTGGGTGACCTACACCGGGTTGGTCTAGGCACCTGGATCGACGTAGGCAGATCCAAACGGAGATAGACCAGGGTTGGTCTAAGTCCCGGCGAAACGCAGTGCCTACAGTAAGATTCGGCAAACGACTGCCCGGAATGAATTCAAGCCTTCTTTCCACTGTCACTGGCGCATCATCGATATCCACCAACATTGTCCAAGTCAAAGACCGGTGATAAAATCTCCCTAATCTCCCTAGGCAAAGCATCTGCAATATATAAACTGGACTATCTCAACGAGAAACCTCATTAGCGTCATCTCAGCAACCCTTTTTTCAAAAAGTCGACAACAAACCAAACACACATCATGTCCGTTGAAGATGGCATTTATTATATCTACAACATCCAACAGGACAAAAATCTTGACCTTGAGGACTTCAGCACCCTGCCAGGGACTCGTATCAACGGATTTGATCCTGTTGGTACCGCGGCCCAGAAGGTGAGATAAGACGTATACTTGCCGTATCACATGACTGACAATGGTGAACAGTGGTCGGTTACCAATACCGGATCTGGAATAACCATCAAGAGTGTCTTGGCTGCACCGGGACAAGATGTCTTTGTCAGAAGCACCGCAATTATTGAAGTAAGTACCACTGATCTCGAATCCGACTCACGGACCTCATGCTTTTCTCAGGGTGGCCTTTTCGTGTCAGGCACCGATTATACTTTCTGGCTTGAGGAGAAAGATCAAAGCGTGTACTATATCAAGCCTAGCAATGGTACCAACCTCGTTGCAACTCTCCCTTTAAACGTTCCTCACACTCAGGTATGCCTTTGATTTGTTTATAGTGAGAGGGCAATATGCTAATGAGGAAATGAAAGGTCATCTGGACTGTTGCAGACACAGCTCCAGGTCAGTTCTGGACCTTCAACCCTGCTTAGAATGCAGAGACATATCAGAAATATGTTGCTTATCACTTTAACAAGTTAGCTTCTGTTGAATGAATCCCTTTTATTTCCCATGCAGACCTTGAAAGTGTTAGAGTTAAATCAAGCCCTTATTGCAAGCATCTTGATCAAGTTAG
This sequence comes from Mycena floridula, assembly GCA_029320655.1. Classification (NCBI taxonomy): domain Eukaryota; kingdom Fungi; phylum Basidiomycota; class Agaricomycetes; order Agaricales; family Mycenaceae; genus Mycena; species Mycena floridula. The sequence goes on along the minus strand of JARIHS010000071.1, from coordinate 101,573 downwards.
GAACCTTTGGGGTTTCATTCCCAGTGGAAAGTCTGTCGGATAAAAAGCTCAAAATGTTCCAATTGACAGGGAACCCTTCTCGCGGTGCAAACGATGAGGTCTCACTGAAACTACCACAGCCTTTATACCTAAACTATACTGCATAATGATTATTCATACTTGCTCATAAATGTGACTCTGATATTAATGAAGAGTTCAGCTGGTTGTTTGACATGGCTTGTTCAAAGTGGCGACAGACACTGTTTCGCAGGGACAAAGACCAACCCGGGTCTAGCTCTGTTTGGCTCTGTCTAGGTCTGTTTAGGCGCCTAGACCAACCTGGTATAGGTCATCCGTTGAATACACAGACCTAGACCAACCGCCTAGACAAACATAGACAGACATAAACAAACATAGACAAACCTAGACAAAGAGTTGGTGTAGATCACGGGTTGGTCTAAGCGCCTGCGAAACGCAGTGAGACAGGCCGTGAGTATGACTGTAGTTTGATCTTAACCGAGTATGTCATGTATTTGTTACAAATAGATACTGAAGTTCAATTGTTCTGAAGTCTTACTTATGTATGAGAGGGAGATCTAACTCTTTGGAGCCCAAGGCATCACAGTAGCTTAATTGGAAGGGAGAGACATCAGTCCTTACAGAGCCCAAGGTGTCCCTAAAGGGTTGATACTATTCAAGCTACAGGAGCCCACAATGTCACAGTAGCTTGATGAGAAAGAACAAGCATCACAGGTACATGTACTGTTCAAGGTGACACCACATCCACAAAACCCTGTTTATGAACTCGCATCGCGTACGCAGACGCAAAGGCAATCAGCAGGATAGCTCTTCTCGCATCAAACGCGCTATGATGTGCTGTGGCCTCGAAAGATTCACAAGGGATCAGTTCGAAAGACATACAGTGAGCTTTGACGATTGCCTAGACAATGCAGTAAATATCCCCCGAAACATCAACTTTGTTCATGAACAAAGCCGCAAGCCCTACCAATGTTATCTCAAAAACCCAGATCTAACGATCTCCAACCCTCCTACCAAAGATCGTGTCAACATTCTGCCAGCTATCATAGCATCAACGCCAAAAACAAACATTGCAAAAGAGAAAGAGAGCACCTACTCTTCCGAAAGGTGAAAGCTTGAACCATGAAAAGCGCAACCAGAACGTAGAGAATAGCGAATCGTGATGAAAATATCGCGTCGTCGGGATGGCCTGCTGTGATGGTTCAGCATTGCAGCTAAAGGAATGCTTGTCAAGAAGGCTCTCGCGAAGAATCAGATGGAATGAGCTGCAAGCCTTGGTGATCTGAATACCACCTTCTTCGTGTGCCGTTTATTTTCTATTCAGCAGCCGTTTCTGAATAGTAGCCCATCGTTGGATGACCGTGACATGGACAAACGGAAGGGGTCAGCCAAACGGTTTTGGGGGAAAGCAGCGAGGCCTCTGAGCAACAATCTGCTGTCATTCAAGCGTGCATGAAAGGTATGAGGAATTCAGCTAAGCTGGCCCTAGCTGGGATGCGAGACAAAGCCAAGCCAACCCGTCATCAGATAACCACACAAAGTGGTAAAGAAAACCGCCCACTCCGACAGTGGTCTCATCAAAGGGCGAGTGATATGGGAGGAGAGAGCAGAACCAGCATAGGTGAAATTGCAAGCAAGGTCCACGATGGTCATGCCCGCCACCTTGTGACTTGGAGCAGAATTCCCACCACGTGCCCTAGACGCGTCCACGCGTATTCAACGTGTATCGATGTATTCGCAGATCGGGAGACTCTCAAATTGACAGTGATACGGACACGGAATGATTGTCGCGGGAATGAGCCAATACCCGGTTACTTTGAAGGACCAACTCGGAATCCCACTTTAGACGGACTTTAGTGGCGTCTTCGGCCATGCGACTTTGTGGGGAGTCTGTAAGTGAATTTCCGATTCAAGGTGTGTCTGGGACTACTGTGATGAATGGAGTAGTGCGGATGACTCATCAAATTTGGATATCTCCAACTGGCTCTACCGGTCGGTTCCGCATTGTGTCGCAGGATCCTATCATGGTGCTATATCGCTGACCGATGCCATATAAAAATTTGACCTCAGTGTGTTGTTGATCCACGATCGAGACCTCTTATGAGGCGTCGAACGCTGGAATTCAACACGGAAAGCAGCTTGATTCTGACTTGGAACCATCAACAAAACTAGTCAACAGAAAGATGATATAGTAGACGAGTGGAGGGTTCATCTGCACTGTGGGATCGTGGTGATCTCAATCCACACTCACCGGGGCCGGTATGACCAAACACCGAAACCAGTGGACTCAATTTCTCGCTGTTCAACGTCGATCAAGTGTATGCCACTGTCAGATAATCCTGGCAACCACAGAGACCATACGATTCTGAAAGTCAGGTGGTACACAATGGTATCCGATGAGTCCCTAGGCCATTCAGACTGGTTTCAATGCGCCACTCGACTATTTCCACTGGCGTCATTCATCCATTGGTGAGCTAGATAGTGCTTGTATGCGTCTGACGGAGTCTCTGCAATCCATAGAGAGCTAGCCGGGTGTTCTGTACGGGTCGCTGAATATAACAAAGACTATTAATGCATGGGGAAATGGATAAATGAATGTAAGGTTGAATCTCGAGTGATCTCGGTCCGGTTGGCTTGACTGGCGTCGTCGTCGTCGTCCATCACGTCGTCGGCGGCAATGGAGTTACGTCAAAGACAGCGGTTTAATTCCCGTGATACGATCAGAAATGATATGAAGAGTCAAAGGGTTGATCTGATGGGCAGTAATGAAGGGATTCAATTGGAGGTCTGTTTTACGGGGGACTTCAAGGGGGGGTTTTTTTTGCTTTTTCCTAGCAATTTTCCAAGCTATTTATACTATTTCCTGTGGCTGTGCTTTTCCCGTTGTAATGCTTTGTCTTCCAACGTTCGATGTGTTTCGCCCTGGACCCTACCTCATTATATTTTAGCCGGTGACCCTGTTGGTAGTTTTATATCCTTCCGAGGACTTCCAAGAGTTACCCTAGATAGTGCACCTGGGCTTTGCCCTAGACCCTGACTGATGCGTCAAATGTTTTCAGGCGAGATCATCCATTTGTTTTCGCGGACTTTATGTGTTCTGGTTGGAGCCTTCTGATCGCTACTATGTGCGCCCAAGGCAAGTAGAGAAGTGACACTGTGGCTGTCCAAAGTCCGACTTTCTATTTCTTTCGGCTGATCCACCCAACTATGATTCCTGACAGGTAAGTAGAGGGGGATTAGACTGTATTAGGTAGGTAAAGTAAGTGTATGGTAAATTAACTTATTTTTAATACTGTAATATAATAACATTTATGACATTTATGACATTTTGAGATTGGCAAAAAAGAGGGGACTCGTATCTGCCACCGGGACGGTTGGCCTCTAACCCACTGGTCTCACATATCCAGTAGAGATAATGCAAAGTCAGTGAAAGGGATCATGGCTCGAGGTATTCTCTTTTCTCGAAGTACAGTAAATATTGTGCCGATCCTCCTACGTTGCTACTTTGTAGTCCATCCAGATACAGTTCCAACTAAGAGCATTCACAATAGTTGAACTCATTATCGCTCTGAGATGCTGCATAACAAAGCCACCATATGAGTCTACATCACTTCCTCAATTCAGAGCTTTGAATGACACTCGGCCTGGGATCGACGCCGGCTGAGCGCATGAGAGTGGTTTGACTCAGTGTGATTCGGATCGGAATATCAATGGTGAGCGTCGCAGAAAGAAATGGCGTAGCAGGCAACAGTAGGTGAATTCCTGCGGCTTATTGCCCAAGATGCAGTGCTATTCAATATTAGCTACGTGCTCCTTGTCTCTGTGAAGTTTCGGTTCTAAAGTTGCATTAGTTTCCCACATCTCTCTCTGCGTCGCTCCATGAACTCCGAGTGCGCCACACTGGACTATCGGCGTAATTCAAGGGCTCCAACTCGCTGGTGGGCGATGCCACCGGAGCTTTGGCACTCCAGATACAGACTCTTCCAAAGAGCGTTCATACTATAGGAGCCTTGGTTTGCTGAATAAGCACTGAACAATGAATCCCATCCTGGGCTATGTCAAAAGATTACATCATGCCCCTGCGCGTATCGGAGTCTTCAACTTGGATTAAACCGCGTCAAAAAGCTTCAATATTTAGCGGTTGAAATTCCATGGTTGTAGTGGGAATATGAGGACAGTGTCACTATGCGCACCCGCATCTGATGTTGCTATTGCAGACGCTGACGCCGGAGGTTTGGTGCTCCAAATATGGACTCTGCCAAAAAAGCGACCATCATATAGAAGCTTTGTTTTGCCAGATGTCACAAGATTACATCATACCCGGCACATTGGCCTGTTCAACGTAGGTGCAGTGCCGCGTTGCAGTATATATATTTCATGGTGACCAACAACAATACTCAGAGACCCCGAGCAGGAAGATGAAAAACGAAACGTCCTCCTAGGTAAGCAGTCCTCTTTTAGCGTTTATGTTTATGGAAAAATATTAAGAGTATCCTCAGGCAGCGGCGGTATCTCCACTTTCTCGAGTGTTGAAGCAATTCACTGGGATGATATTCGGGGAAGACCTGGACAAACTCAAGGACTTGAATCTAAAGGCCAAGAAGTACACCGAGTGGATACTTCCCACTGATCTAGAGCTCGCGATACACTCTGGTCATGCAGACCGTACTACACGTTTTGTGTACAATGCACTTGCGGCGTTCGCCAAATGGGCATGTTTCTGTAGTGAACTTAGACAAGAACGACGAGGCGTACGTCGCGATGCTGGCCCGCAAGCTCGAGAATGGCAACCTGCCACTGTCCCCGCTCATCTGGGACTCGTCCGACACTGCGGAATGGCGGAGTAGCGAGCGGACAGTGTCAGTGTACACATGCAACCATCATACTCTGACCTCGCGGTCATACCATGGATTAAGGAGTCATGCTTACATCTTTTGTTTCGTATCCCAAAGCCCAATCGCAGCATCGGATATCTCGAGATTTTGCTATGATCCTTGGCTGCAATCCTGTTCGAAGATTCCCGAGATGAGACTGGGGTGCGCATCCAATGCCGTGAATATCTTGACTTGATTTGGCCACGCGTGAGAGGAAGACTGTGACCAAGGTTGTCTTGCTGATTCTACTCCATTTACCATGATTATTCTTACAGCCCATAACACATTCATTCATCCATCTGGTTGCATTGATGAACTTGAGGAGAATCCGACCTCAGTTTCGTCTTTTAGGACAAGAGACTAACACGAAAGAATACACCCCATTTTTCTTCACCCATAGAGCGCCGGTAGTCAGCTTATATGGGAGAAATATATATGCCTGATCCGATGCTGTGTCGCCAGAAAATGGGGTTCTATGGGACACCTTAGATGGTACATATCGTGTAACCTCTGGCTAGCTTCCGCAGGCCCCGGAGAGTAGTTGGACATTGGAGCAGTCATTTGTCGTTTGATCCATTCCCTCCATGGAAGGAAAAATCTATTTGGCGCGGATTACTCCATCTCTGATTGGACTTCAATTTTGCCAACGAGTCAACCTACATAGCAGACGTATGAATCCGACACTGTGGATCATAAACTAGTAACATGGGAGCGACTCACGTCAAGCTCATCAGAGGCCCATGCAGGTGTGTCGCCATCACCGCGGTCACTAATATGTTCTCTCATGACTTCAGATTCATTGAGCGTTTTCCACTTGACATATCGCCACATCCCTAACGGATATGTGGTCGATAACCTGAGGTCCTCATTCCAACTTGCTTCTCGGAAAAATGGCATTCGATGCCCATAGGTTCAAGGTAATTTTGGCTCGAGGTGGTAGCCGTTAGAATTTCGGCACCAGAACCGGTGCGCGGCAGAGTCGGCGCATTGAATTCTAAGAGCTCTGCACAAATAATATCATAGAACTAAAGGCTACAGCTTTGACACCGCATTCAATCCCGTAGAATGTGTCACAGACCCACTTCAAAGGCGCCTTCAAATGCAGCTTTGGCGTTTTCGGACCTTCCTCCGAAACACCATCACCGAAGAGCCGATATCGGATCACTTTATCCGATCATGCTACTCGGGCTCGGCTCGCTGTTTTTTTCATCTTTGCTTTCACCGGCATCGCCGCCATCCTTGCCATGCCTTCCCGTCACGTCCAGCAGGACGGTCTTGCCCTGTTGACTGGTCATAATGGTCTGTCGCCTTGATGCTGTGGTCATGCTTCTCGTTCGCTTTTTGTCGACCTTGCGGCAGACGCGAGAAAGGCTTTGGAATATAGGAATTCCTTCGTCTGAACGTAATTACTATCGGTAATATGGTGAGTAAACCCTGCTATCGCTTTCTTTGAACCTGAATGAAACCCTTTTATGCAGGACGACCTTGAGGCTCGCCATCGACGTTTTATCAGCATGCCGTCGCCAACGAGCTTATGACGACAAAACGGTTTGTGGATTTGTCTCTTCGTCGGGTATAGCTGATGCCTTTTATCAGGGGATGAACCCAGTCATCTACTGTTCGCATCGATAACAGCCGTGTCCTGATCGATAAGGCATGACGCTTGCGTCAGCGATGTCCGTGCTGTTTTCGCTAGGATCCTTTTCTTCGTGTCGCCATGGGCCTCCTTGCCAATACCACCATCATGGTCCTTCCCATTGTTGCTGTCGTGATCTTTGGCATTGCCCGTTGTCATCGCAGACGGTGGTGAACATTTGTCGTGATAGAACAGGGATGGTAGAATGAATTCTTGGAGCGAATTTGTTGGACAAGCCAGGAGGTCCGTTGGTTAAATCTTCCTTCTCATTCGTCATCCAAATGTCTTTTCCAGGCCTCGATCGCGATAGCTCCCTTATCGCTGCCCCCATATCCCTGGTCCTTTTCCATCATGGTCGTGGGTCTCGTTCCCCGACGGTTTTGGTCGCGGTTGCCGCCTTAGATAGCCTCTTTTGTGGCATGAGCCACTTTATTCATGAGGCTGAGGTTCGGCTGAGGTACGTTTTTGCTTGCTGTTGTTCCTGCGTGTCCTGAATCCTTTTACAGAGCATTACCTTCGTGGATTACAATCCTTGGCCTACAGCATCCCTGTTGCCCCTCATGAGGCGCTTGTCGGTCTCGCTCGTCGACGGCTCGTTGATGTCGTCCTATTATGTCTCCCTCTTGCCACCATCCTGGCTGTTCACGATCATCCCTTCGTCGCGCTTCGTGCTGAAGACATTAAGAGGATGGGTTGTGGATAGATTAGGAAGTTGCTTCATGGTGGAGCTTCAACGGTGCGATCTTTGTTGGTCTCCTCTTCGTCCGCTCATAGAAATCCTAGCTCGGTTACCACTATTAAATACTGTAGCAATACGACCTTCCTTTATAATGACCCGGTCTCTTTATGTCGAGATTGTCTGATGCTGACCAGGTTACCTTTTGGTCTCAGATAAGAAGTGGCGGCCACGATATCGCGAGGTTTGGATTGCCGGAAGCTGAATATTGAGCTCCAGGTCTGCGATCATCTCTTTCTTCTCCCGTCTTTCTTCTCAACATCCTGCAGAGCTATGTATTTCTGTACACACTCTCTGTCGCTGTTTCTTTTCGATCATCAAGGTATTCTCGACTCTTTCCCCCTGCGCGATAGGCTTATCCAAAGACACATTCGTTCTCGTCGCTCACGAAGATGGCCCTGGAGCGCTTAATGTTGGGGAGGAGCATCGATATAAGAGGTGTGAGGGCAAATAGAGACATAATCGGTCAGGCGGCATAATGAGACGCATCATAATCGATCATAGGTGGGGCAAATATCTGATATCGTTGTATTGTCGCTGATGTTTCGGCAGCTTGTCGTTATCGTTCTATATCAAATAATCAAACGCCTTTTTCATCATAGTTCAATGATGTCCTTCAGGTCTGGATTGGAAATAAAGAGGTAATCATCTGGGTCCCCCATGTTCATTTGTTGGTTTCTCTGTCGTTTGCTTGACGGTGACCGAAGCTAAAGGTATCAGCGGCAGAAAGCTTGTCCACGAGTTCTGCGTCGAGGTCCCTGGACCTGATATCGCCATCCGGGAGACTTTGCTCACGTTGGCCAAAATGACATCCAATGCATATGATGGGACCCAGGACAAGGATTGGTATGATCTTGCCCCGGATTGGAACAATGTATGTCAGCCTTCCTTTCTTTGCCTTTTCTCTCTCCGAGCTTTCTTGGACCTTGCATTCCTTTTTGCTTCCGTTCGTATGAGCTCATGCAATTCTAGTCCTATCCCTATGGCTGGGAACCGGACGACGACGGTTTTCGCGGCCAGGTCTTTGTTTCCACCGACCAGTCGACCGTCGTGCTTTCTGTCAAAGGGACCACGGCTCCTTGGATAGCCGGAGGTGGCGGCCCAACAACCAGGAAGGATAAACGACAATCTCCTCTTCTCGTGCTGCTGTGCCAAAGTCGGCCCTACATGGTCAACGGTATGCGTATGTCATCAAGGGGGCTGGGAATGCGATTTGGGATGCTTGGAAGAGAGCTTGGTCGAAGATAGTCTGTTTTATGGCGTCGGAACCGTGAGTATTTGCCCTTGTTTCCTTGGTTTCTGATAATCCATTACAATTTAGAACCTCTACCACAATATTTCGTACATGTATCCCGAATCTAACATCTGGATCATTGGACATTCGCTGGGCGGTGCTCTTGCTTCGCTGCTGGGCGCCACTTTTGGTGCTCCGGTGATCGCATTCGAAGTTCCTGCGGAAAGAATGGCTACGCAAAGGCTGCATTTACCTTCTCCGCCCTCATTGGACCATATCACGCACCTATTCAACACGGCCGACGTAAGTGAACTTGTGTTCTTAACGAATTCCCTGCATCTACATGACCTTTTGTCTTGTCATAGCCGATACCCATGGGCCAATGCATTGGAGTAACCTCTGTTTGCGCTATCGGCGGCTATGCTTTGGAATCGCAGTAAGTCTAGTTGTTTCTCGTTACATATTTGGCTAACCGGACAGGTGTCATCTAGGCAAGATAATTCGATATGATACGGTCGGTTTCCTGGGCTGGAGCTCGGCAATTGGGAATCATCTGATCAAGACTGTCATTGCGAAGCTTTTGGCGGAGGATTCGGATAAGATGGTCGCGAAGAAGGTAAAGAAGGGTAAACCTCATGCGCTCGTTCGAGCAGTCCCTGAAGCGGTCGATGAGGATGTAGACTGTCAAGTAAGTTGAATCGGTTTGCGAATCATTGCCTGACTTTCCTTGCTAATGGGATTGTTTCAAATGGGAGATTGCTGATTTCCGTGGCCCAGCGAAGGCCAAGGCGTCGTGCTAAGGATTCCGGCGCTCTTTTGCTCCTGCTAATGTCACTATTCTTTCAGCTTGTTTCCATTAGATTGTACATGAATCCAAGCTGATTGATTCTCGCTTTATCAAACTGAATCCCAAAACAAGCACTACTAGCACCTTCCGATGATATTTTGGTCTATATCATCATCAAGTTTCACGATTCATTTCTTCATTGGCTTCGGAATGAGGGCGCTGGCGGATAGGTTCTTGTTCCAGCCGAACTTTCAAGTCGTTTATCATACAGTTCTTGGCGTCGATGACCGAATAATGAACGTCGTAGTAAAACTCAGCGTCCCATCCAGTTTAGCACCCAATACCCAGCTCTCATAGTCTCCGGACGCCGAGGAAGCGCTCGGCTTCATGGCAGTGTGATTAGTTCTTCATAGCTCCGGTCTCACCTTACATTCGAGCACCATATTTCCTTTGTCTTCAAGAGCTGAATGCCCCGATGCACTGACGATAGGTTCTGATAGTGTTTGAGGTATGAATTCTGGCTGGTCTAATCTTGAGACAACCAAGTACCGCTTTTCGACACTTATCTGCAGAATTGAGAAGGAGAGACACCGCAAGGTGCCGCAAGGTTTGTCTAGCGACCTGATCAGTCAAGCTAGTATCCATTTACTTATACCGGGTTCAGAATAAACGCCCCTCGTCAGGTCATTCGCTAGAGCCCATCTTGAAGCGCAGAACACGAGAAACCACGATAAGTAATGTGCACTGTAGAGAGCCTCTTGCGACGGAAATATTTGGCTTGGTGAGCGCTCTCGCGTCGATTACAAGTCATCAGCGCTGAAGATTTGTCCAGTTATAGTTTGGATCTGAAAAATGCAATGCAATTAAGGGCTTTACACGGTGGAGTTCCTGGTTGGCGCCACAGAAAGCTATTCAAGCTCATAGTCAGTCTATCTTTCCTCAAGCATCGAAAGAAGACTAAAGTTTTCTACACTCTGCCCCTGTCATGTTTATTGAAGTCAACAATACATCTATCTACTATTGAATCTTTAACTTCAGATCTTGAATCGATTCTGCAAGATCACGAAGCTAAGGATGCAAAGCAGAATGCGGCTCGTTTGTCCAACCCGCCGTCCAAAGGACTCAGGTGAAGCTAAATATTGCTGCAGAAGACCCCCAATGTAACTCCAGTTCGCCCATCAGCTTCCGCAAACTTCTTCACCATACTGTCTTCAATTCCTGCTGACATCCTTGTGTGTTTGGGCAGCGCATTTGGATGGGACAAGAGTCTATTTCGGAGTCGCTGATCCAGATATTGTTGAGCAGAGATGAGCTTCACGTGTCTGCAGAATTCTGCATGGTTCATTCATATTGTCTGCTTTTCATGGTCAGTTTCAAGCAGATTGGGGCATCAATCAATTATCCAGACCAGTCAGAGTGGCCCACCAGGACAAATGGATTAAAACAAGCACAGGATAAATCTATTCAGTAGACAACATGAACGAGTGGTATTGATAATGCTGTATTATGCCAGAAACGCACATTTTCACAGCGTTGCGCCGTGCTGTGTCCATCATACAGCTGTCATGCTATATTTGGATAAGCGCTGTGAAAAAGCTGTTGAACAACACAGCATCAGGACTGGTCATAACGCTTGTTCAATCTTGCTTCTTCCCCCCATGCCTTTCAAGCTTACACGTTTCCGCCGCCGCAACAAGGTCTCTGAAATGAGCCACCTCGCTGGCCCAATTCCAGAAAGACTCAATGACAATGATGGCGGGGCTCAGATGGGAGCATTGATTCAAAGCTTACACGGTGCAAGACTTGGTTTGTAGATTTGGTTGGAGATTGCGTGAAATCATGATAACTTTATTGGCAGATAACATCACTGGCCCAGTCTTTTCAAATAACCAGCTCACTGTATACCAAAACTCGCAGGCTCCAAACAACAAAGATGTGAGTATTTGTTGAACCCCTGCATTCGGGTTGATTGATCTTGATTGAGCAGTATGCTGAAATCAAAGTTGGAGACATTGTTCTCAAAAAGGAACTCCGATCTGGTTACACCCATCATGAGCTGCAATCTGATGGGACTCTCAGTGAGGTTGGTCGGATTTGGGTGTATGATGGATATATCTATGATCACTCCAACCGGCCAATGCTTATTCGCAAATATGAGGGACTTGCATTAAAGGACTGGAAGCAGGATCTGGAGGTGTTCTCTGCAGTGAGGTTAGTAGACCATAAGCATCTGTGCAAAACCTGGACATGAACTGATACCTGTACAGACATCCAAATATTCTTCAGCTCTATGGTGTCTGTGATTCAAGACATTTCACTGCTCTCATATTCCACAGTGGGCACCAAATGACTGCCCGAAACTATCATCTTTCATTGTCAGGACCATCCTTTGTCACCTGGTTCGGTAACCTGGTAAGTGATAAATTACTCATAAATTGACTAGACCACTGAGAGGACGACAGTCAGATCAATTCAATGTGAATACTTCTCCTTTTACATGTCATCACTGTGGCCACTGACAACCATGCAGTCAGCAGCTGATGCTTTGCGCACACATGGTCTAATACCCCCGGTCAGTGATGTTGTTCCGGAGACATCAGTAGAGATCTAATCTCCTTCAGGACGTATATCTGTCTCCTTACAATGTTGATCATGCTGGCCAGTTGGTGGTCCATACCTTCTCACCAAACCCTGACCAGAGGTCATACAAGCTGGTCTCTTATCAATCTGGTCAAGATATACAGCACCTGTTTACCAGATTCAACCCCAATTCATTGTCCAAGTCTTTACTGGAGGAATACTATGATCTACTTGCAACGATCTGTGACTTCCACAGCTCTTGGCACACCATAAACAACTTCAATGCTTCCATGAAGCACCAGGAGGGCACCACAACATTGTATGTGCCTGAGCCATATACTCTCAGGCTTGGCAAAGGGAAACCTGAGGGATATCATATCCTGTGTGAATGTATGCCAGATATGTCCATCCGGTGAGTACTTAGTCCATATTCCACCATTTTACCTTGATTTTTATGAACTTTCAGATGCACCATTCCAATATCAGACCTCAAGAGCTTGCACTTTTATCAGTATTTTCTTATTGGAGTGCAATCCACTGTCTCGGGACCCAGTCAAGCATCTAGCATTCCAACATTCAATCTATGGGCAAGCCAGGTGCATCACCTCAGCAAGCAAATGAATATAAATGATATGGAGGTGCAAACAAGTCAGTAACCAAAGTGCTTTTATGAGGACCACCATGATTTATGTACCAAACATAGCTATCCCATACTACATATACATCTCCTGCCATGCAGCTCCACCAACAACTGGACGGTCTTCTGATGCAGCAGATGGTCTTCAGCAATGTACATTGCTATATCTCTGGTTTGACCACACTCCGTCTAGTGATACTTGGTGGTCAACTGATCCGGAGGGTCAAACCGTCATACCAACAGCAGAAATTGAGGATGCATTCAACATCAGCTTGGATACCAAGATCTTTACTGGTGAATACCACATACCACAGCAGATATATCCCACCCTCTGGGTTTTGCACAAGGCATGTGGGTTCAATCCAGAGAGCATGGAGATGGCTGAGTATCTGGGATACCCACTGCTTGAACCAGCTGTGGAACCGAGTGAATTCTTTTGTCATTCATTCTTTGTTAAAACCTGACCATCATCTAGATTTATATGAAGAAGAATGGTCAGAATCAGACAACAACCCATTGGGCGGAGAAGTGTCGACTGCAGAAAACTTAGAGCTTGGCTCTGATAATGAATCAGAGAATGGCTCAACTTCATCTGATGAAACTTTTCTCTCTGCCCATTCCAACATTTGAATTCAAGTATCCATATTCAAATGTCTGCTCTCTGAATATATATTTGCGTTTATGCTATTATCTCCCTCTGTTGCTCACCCGCACACCTCGATCACCTCCCACATCCCGCGCATCTACAATCAACCACTCACCATTCACCCATTCACCCTCCACCACCCGTCTCCCTCCGTCCCATCCTCTCGACAGCATCACCTCCCGTCTTGAGCGCTGTTCGACAGAAAAAGTCAACGTTCAAGCCAAAGATACAATGGAAGCTGAGCAGCGTTGAGAGAAATCGTGACTCTGCAAAGCATGAGCTCTGAAGAATGGCGCTGAAACCAGAATCTGAATGCTGGTCTTTCGGTAACCTATTGTGCAAAAAAAGGAGTCTGTGAAGAAAGGCGAGATATACGCCATATTGTGGTAGGTGTATCATTGACTGGCTTGGATGACCGAATAGATAAGAGGAAGGAGGTTTGGAACCAAGGTCATCCATTGCTGAAGGGGCATAGATTTTTTGCAGGTCCATGCTGCAGGTTGATGAAAGGTCAACTGCAGGTCACGCCAGGTAGATGAAAAATCCGGTGCAGGTCATGCAAGGTTGATGAAAGGTTTGGCCAGATTGATGAAAGGTTCACTGCAGGTCATGCAAATCGACGAAAGGTCGTGTCAGTTACGATGACAAGTTGACTTGGTGCATCAGTAGTAATCATCTAATGACGGAAATTGATATATTCCCAAGGCTTTATCGCTATATACTACTTGTGATATTACTTGGGGGCCTTACGTGCCACCCGTGGTTTGGGGCCAACAACTCGCTTTGCTGGTTTTGGGTAAGGCTGATCATCGAGAAAGTCTTTTCCAAGCTGTAAAGTAAAGTCAGCGAGTAGGATGATGTCACATTTTTAGTACTCACCTCCATGTCTGATTCACCTTCTACATAGGCCTTGTATTTCCCTCGTGGATGAATGGTAATATATGGATCCCAATTGTTCTGATGAATCCCAGCATTCAGACCCCATTGGTAGTTTCCGGCCCGTCCAGCGGCATCTGAATTTTCAAACATCAGCTCCTCCAAGTCCTGGACTGACTCCCGGGTGACATATACTATACGTAGAGTCCCAGGTGAACGTAATCGCTCCTGCTCCCACCACGCTTTATCAATAAGAAACCGATAAAGCTTTTGCTCCTCTCCAGCTTCAATCACCGGGCAGTCCGGTTCACGAAGAAATTCGGGACGTTTTCTAGCCATGATCAGAAGGGTACGTGCATGACAAATGGCAAGGCTCTCCAGCCAATCAATATCGCATTCTTTGATGGCTGGAATTGAAGCAAACCAATTGTTGACATCGGCACAGTCCTTGACAGAGAGATCTCCGAGGAATGGAAGAGCTTCCTGCCACCATTTACGTCCCGCATGCTTGCGGCGCTTGTTTGAATGCTCGAGATCTGGATTCAAAAAACGGAGTGCAAGCACTGCAGCGGCTGGGACATCATCTGGAGCGTCGAGGAGCTGAATAAAGATTGCCTGATATGGGGAAAGAGCATCATCGATCTCCTTGGTAAATGGTGTTGACTGAGGATCAATTTGTATGTCTTCCTCATCGGTCATATTCGAGGGATGAACCCAGATTCCAAGCTTTCAATCTAGAATCAGCCAAGTTGAATCCACTGAGAGTGAATATAATACCCGAATTTTGCGCCTGCCGAGATAATCATGCCAGAGTTCATCAACAACGTCGTCTTCGGGCACCATCATGCGCTCTCCCGGATTTCCAGATGCGCTGGAATGAAAGGTACAAAGCCTCCACCATTCAATGAGAAACTTGCCTTGTGCATTTTGTTTGGAAGACCGATAATGCGTGCAGGATAGTAGAAAGTCCCATTCCTCACAAGAACACCTTTTCCTGGCCTGAAAAGAGATTTTAGTATGATCTCGGATGATTCAATGTCACATACCATGATCGTATCAGCACTTTACGCCTACAGTAAAACATGTTCAGTGCAAGGACTCCATATAAAGAAATGACTCATGCTTTTGATACTTTTTCTATCATGCTGAAGCATCCAAGCTGTCCATCCTCTCTTCCCTTTCTTGTCTGCTTTCGTTCACCTGAAGCCTATTTCCGAAACAAATCCCAATGACTTTGAGAGCCTGAATAGCGGTAGCAATGCACTCGAGCTCAGCTGTCTTTTGATTCGAAACTTGGTGACATTTAGCGTGAACTCAGTCATGCCGGTGTACCCATTTGTCATGCTGTGAAGTATACGGTGTAGGTCGGAAGCAGGTGAGACGTATAGACATGGTGCGCGTCGCGTCAAAGGAGCTTCTGTGCGTGATCGCCAGGTTAGGCTAAAGCCGTCACCTGCGTAGGCACCGGCAAAAGTCTTCAAGTATCAGTCAGATTATCCATGTCTGACTATCGAGGCGAACAGATTGACCAGGTGATGGATCAATTTGGAAGGACAGTGCTGAGTTGTGTCAGCTTTGCTTGGATGGGATCGATCAGTGATGTTGAGAACCTGAGATATATCACAGATTTACAATTCAACCATGGCCAGCCCTATTTTGCATCGACTTCACTGATGTTTTTGAACATCCGAGGAGTCTGTACCGCGTCCAATACTTCCGAAGAGATAGGCGATCCTGAGGGAAAATATGCAAGAGACTGGTTACGCTGAGTCGAAGCATCACTGCATGAATATTCGCTCACAACATCCTTTTTTATCTCTTGTCAATTTACCGCCTATCGATCAAGCGCTTCTTAGTATACTGCTACTCTATCATCACTGCGACTCAAGCCCAGACAGACCGCACCGGCGCTGACGGTGAGTCAGTGGCAGTGAAATTGAGACGCGCCCGGCACGTGCTGTGAAACCCCCGCGTGGTGCGAATATCGGGATCCGCCCCTCGGCACGCCACGTGCCCAAAGGGAAGGTACACCTTTTTCTGAGCTCTCATCATCCATCGTGCGAAGGAAGACGCTGCCGCACTTGGGGCTCCTGCTCGCTCACCTCAACGTTGGAATGGGGGTGGGAATCCTGCGAAGCTCGTGCTGAGACAAAAAGAGAGGTGAAAAAAAGAGGAGAGGAACAAGGAGAATACGGAAGCCAAACGGAAGCAGGCAGAGGAGACGAGGATAGGATATTCGCGGATAGATATCAGAACACAGTACGTCGAATCCGTTCTTGCAAGAGGATTCTGCTCACGGTTTCTCTGTTCTTTTCTATTATCCCTCTGGTGGCCCAAATCTTACTGGTCATTGCGGAATCGGTGCTCTTCCCCCTTCAGTTCTAGAAGAACCTTCGCCGCTTTACGACAGGCCTTCACCGTTTTGCATTACCGTACAAATCCATGTACTGTCTCGAATTTCTCGCCCCGTGAAATCGACGACGTTTATCATTCCGTCGACGCATCGTCAAAGCCAAGTCAAAGCTCCATGTCACGGCCTCGCATATGACCTTGCGCTCTTGCCCAACCTTCATGGAATAGATTTTGGCCATTCACGGACCCCACCATGACCTTGGTCTCGCAAATCCGTCATTGCATCGGATTCATTGCACGGCCTTTCGCCAATGACAACCGAAATCATTGTATCGGTCCTCGTCGCTCGACCATTTCGCGACATCCCCTCGACGAATCGCTGATCTCTTTCGCTCGACCAAATTCTTCATCCCGTGCCATTGTTCGACGACCATCTCATTCATTACCGCATCCTTGTCATTCCACCATCACCGCGCCTTTGCGGTATTCACCATGATGAGCCCAAAATCGCCTATCGGTTGCGTCACGATCTCCCTCGCTCGCTATTGCTTGACGGTTGCAGGTCTCCTGCTCGTCCACAAATTGCAGCTGTGGGTCACCGGGAGATCCTTGAAGCAGATGAAGCAGAGAAGCATATTATAAAGGAGAAGCACATTATATGAGAGAAGCAGAGAAGAAAGTCGAATACAAGGTATGTCCCCATCTTACCAGAGAGGTCATTTTGCTGACCAGGCTGATTATCTTTCTTCATCGTTTCCTTCTTCTCTTATTTCGTTGTCCTCGCCCCAACATTATCTCGTCATCTCGACTTTTTGCACCAATCCCCCCGATGGTACTATTTCCTTTTTCGTTGGCGTTTGCCACCATTTACGTGGACGTCGCTATGGTCAAGAAGAAGATGAAAGAGGCCAATGTATTGGTACATCGAATTTCTCCATTGCAGTCGTTCGCCTTCGCTAACATGGGTTTCAGAGCTTCGATATCATCGCCAGTCCCGTCGTGTTTATGACACCAGAATCACCAACCTTGCCATCAACCCAAGCGCGTCATATACGCGATATCGTCCACGAACCCACCGAGTTATGAGGAGGAGTCTTACCTCGACGAATCCGGGATTACATACGCCGAGGGCGTCGTTGAGTTCGGGAGGAGGGTATACGCCGACATCGGCGTCGGGGCGGGATCGGCGGGGATGCCCAGTTCGGCACAGGAGGCGGCCGCCGGGCCGAGAGTAGGATTGGATTCCTCCTTTACTGTTTGTGCTTTCGATGGTTTGCTTGGTTTTAGCGGTTTTGTTGGATTCACCTTGCTTTTGTGGTTGGTTTTTTGGTTCACACTTTGATCTCATCGGTTTGTCCTTGGCTTTCATCGCTGGTATGAAAAAATTTGTATCCATCCTGCGAAAGACAAGATGACATCCTTGCCTGTCTGAAGCTTGGGCCTTGGTGCGAAGGGAGCAGTATAGGACGGCGACACAATGAATGGAATTGGCCAAGATAAGGTTCCATGATGACGTGAAGCCGCCCTCGACGGTGGAGCATGATGGTGTCGAAGGCGGTGTGAAAAGGACAGGCATGAAGCAATGTGATCAATAAAGCACTGCAAAGACGTCAACGATAACACAAGAATGGCATGAAAAAGAGAACAGAGGTAGACACCCGAAGCCAATCTCGATGATGCATTGCTCCAGACTCTCTATTCGGTCCCAATGAACTGAGGGGATGACCGGGAATTCTGTGGACATCCTGGAGATAACAATTCTCTATTGACGATGGAAGTCTTTCATAACTGCCCACTATAAAGGAGAGAAGGTGTCAGTAACTCCTCCAACACGGCATATGAACTAATGAAACCACATTGACGCTTCTAGATATTCACCAGGCAGGACATTGGATGATTTTCCAGATGCTAACGGGCCTTTTGACACTCCCTAGAGCAATAATAGGCATAATGAAAAGTTGAGCATTCTTTCATGACGTGATACAGTAGACCAGTTGATTGGGGACACTGCAAGAATGAGAAAATGACCAGAATCATGTCGATGTCACATACCTGCGAGAAATTCCAAAAGATCTGGGTATGTTTGTTGCTCAAAACGCGATTTGCATTCCATTCTCGAGGAAGTGATCGTTCGAGGGCATTCCAGAATTATATATACATATAGATACGAAACACGGACACGGACCGACTTCCCAATGTCAGCCATTTTACCCACGGCCCACTGCATCTATCACGAGTATGCCAGAGATGGAAATCAGTCGTTCTTTCTCACCAGGCATTGTGGTCGAACTTTTCTGCCTATTGTTCAGAATATGACCATTCCTTCCCGGGGTACGAAGCTCTTCCATCTGCAGTCCAGAGATTCTTGAAGACTTCTGGCTCTCTCCCTCTCACCTTTCATATCGCCAACCCGCAGTCCAAACCAGGTGCTAGAGGTGACAATATCCTTCGTAGAATTGTGGCGCTACTTCTCGCACAATCAAGACGCTGGATTTCCGCGTTCTTCGCGATGTCGATCTATGGATGGTGCATCGTGGCCGCTGATGGGATCTCTTCCGGCAGCTTGAAGAGTCTGCGCATAGATGTCGGGTGTAAGTAGTTCTGAAGCTGTTGAACCAATGAGTGTTTCTATCGACACTCCCAAATTGCAGCACCTGGAAATGGCAGCGTTCCCGGTCGACTGCCATCTCTGATTCCCCTCGACAGTTAGACTCACAAGCTTATTCCTTAACGTGGAAAATGCCGGTCCTTCGACTATCGAAGAATTTCAGTCGCTGACCTCTCAGCTGGATATTCTGCGCATAGACCTGGAGTCTGATGACTTTGAGGAAGTCGACGCGATGACTTTTCCCACTGTCCGGTCACTCGAGTGGGACTGTCTCGACGGCAGTGTCACATCCAGTTTCCTTTGCGATTGGCTCACGCTTCCTTCACTTCATGAGCTTCGAATACACGGAGTCTTCGACTGGGAAGAAGAGAATTTATTTGCAGACTTTCTGGAATCATTTGAATCCCTCATATTACGGTCTCAATGTTCCCTCGAAATCCTCCGTTTCTCCGAGAAGGATGCCACCAATCAAGATGCATTCAATCTCATTGCGCTCTTCAAGAAGCTCACAATCACTGACACTACGGCGGGGTTTATTCCTCGGTTGAAGGTGCTTGACCTTGACCTTTGCGTCCCGGGTCTAGACCAGGACATCATCGGCACTTTCTTGGACATGGTTGAATCTAGAGCCCCATCTGCCGCAAATTCCACCGAACAGCCTTCCTCGCATTCATTCTTGGAGGAAGTTGGCAAATTGACAGTCGATCTGGAGGGGTACAGTGATGCAGTTGAACGCATCGCTCGTCTCAGAAATGCAGGCATTCGCCTGAACATCGATGGGTGAACCAGGGTGTCAAAAAGTACAAAGTTGATGCTTATTGCTTCCATTTATACTGTCTCTCTCCTCTCTTATCATCACATTTTGCTCACACATACACGGTTTAGTAGTTCTACATATAATCCTTCTAAATGAGTCAAAATTACATATTTGGCACGAATTAAGAACACTGAATAATGTATGATTCCATGGATTCAGATCTAGTTGACGCAAGAGCGCGCTCTTCAGTGCTGAAAGGTCTCGAGTCTCAACCGTCACCCGGGTTCTGCGATGTGAATTTATGCTACAATCCGCCGTATGCGTCCAAATGCTTGAGAGATAAATAAATTACAAATAAATTGTTTAATTGTAATTTATAATCCCTCTACTTTCCGTGCTCAGCACAAACAGCAATACCCCAACTAACCTCTCTTTTTGCGGGAAGAAGAGGGTGCAGGTGAATGAGCCCTCTTTTCAGCGTTGCACTCGCGGAAGGCAGCGCCTTGCAAGTCCATTTGACCGCGGCACAAGGGACAAGTCGTTTTCCTTTGGTTAACCACCCAATCATACATACAGCTGGGTCAGAGTTAGCAAACACTCAAAGCCTTCGGTGCAAGATAGACTCACGGGGTACACATCTCGTGACCTCGGTCATTGGTACAGGCAGAAACTGCAACTCGAATCTTCGGTCTGATCAGCTTCTCCATGCATGCAGGGCATTCTAGAGAGAAATAAGTAAAAAAACGAGGCAGATTGAAGTACAACTGGTACATACCCTTGACAGGATCCAATCGTCTCTCCAATGAAGGGAGAATCGGAGTTGAGACATCACGGGCAGCAATCGTAGCATCCACGATCTCGCTGATGGAAGGCTGGCGACCAAGGCTGGTGGAAATTTTCAGCTGCGCTCAGTGGATCCAAGGAGTACATACAGCTCTACAAGCTCGTCAGTTCTTCGAACAACTTCTATGTCTAGTCGACGCCTGGAAATATCCGCTGGAAGCGCAAGAGCTATCGTAGCTAGAGAGGCAGCAACAGCAATAGCTTTGAAAAAAGTAGAGAATTGCATGTCGGTAGTTGGCTTGGATCAGGAAGGAAGGAGAGGCCGGCTCTGAAGAAACTTCATAGAAAGTCTAGGGCTTTTATACCTGGTCCTTTCACCCAGAGCTCAATATCCGGAGCATCGTGCTAAGTGACGTGCATCTGTCTATCAATCTAGTAAGATGGCAACGGATGAGAATTGAATGGCTTGTATGATATCTGCCACTCGAACTGCCGGGATCAGAAATTCTGCGGGACGCGTGAAGCGATAGACTCCTGCTGCAGCCGAATCTGTCGAGCGATGCTCATCAGAGATGATGACAAGTCCAGTGAGATTATCAGCATTGCTCCAAGCTCACAGCTCTTTGCGAAAGCGGTCGAGAAAGCTGTTTACAGTCCCGGTAATGGTCGACATGGAGAACCGCGATGATCATACTAGTAGAACAGGCGGGTAGTACTGTATCTGAGTGCATGCGGTATTTGACTCATCACGCTACTCACCCTCCACTCTGGCTTGAATTGGAAAATATACCGCATTATATGTCAGGTCCACGCCATCCCCGGAAAATTCAGGCTCCATTATGTGCTAGACCGGAAATTACACAGCATTGTATCTCAGCTCGGCGGGAATCATTCATGGTCCACAGTTTCACGATTCAAATGAGAGGTAGTTCAAGGAGATATAGTCTTGCATAACAATCGGCACCTTGATCCCGCTTGATCCTGCCTTATCTCTGAGCGCCCTTCATGTTTTGGCTGGAGGGGGGGAAGAGGCTACACATAATAACTGGCCATAGGGGAAATGGTTCTGTTCGGGTCGCAGTAGCTACATCAACTCGGACAAGCGTCTCAACGATTTGAAAGCAAGGAAGAAAGATTCAATATCAGTTTTAGATCTCCCCGTGCCATGGGCGCATCTGTATCAATCAGTTTAACAGTGATTCTGAGATCCAAAGATCTGACAGCCTAAACCTGTGCGACTTATCGCGCGCGAACTGCAACCCGTGTGTCAGAAATCATCTATTTTGAGAAACCCTTGCTAGGAGATGCTGTACTGAGATACAGAGATCAGAAAGTTTTTGGTCTGTAACTGACGACCTTGAGATTTCCTTCGGGTTGTCCAACCCTCCCGCGCAAACAAAAAATGTTTAATGTATATGAGGAGCGTGAGAAGACCAGACGCGTCGCAGCACGTGAGTCACCATCTGACTGTGTAACGAATGATTACATCCCGCGATCAGCGCCATACCGGGCCGGCGATGGAGCGATCAAAGCTTGAACATAAACGGAGAAATTGGTTGGTTTCTGGCTTCCGATACCCCGTTCTTAACGAGATTAAGCCAAAGCCATCGAGTCGAATGGCTGCATCGCTGGGACTAATGGCTCCCGTCGTCATTCTGGCTACCGAGGACGGCGAAGTCTTGGCGCTGGCGCTGGCGCTTCGGCTGAGGCTAGCATTTCTGAATCTCCTTGACACGCGACTGCCTCGCCGTTCCCACCACAACGGTTTTCCTGCCGCCTCGCGGAATTTCGTCAAGTTTCGTTTACCCCGATTAGTATAGATTAGCAAACGTGCGCATCACTAAGCACAGTTCTGCGTACTCAAAATCAGTGCTATCGACATCATTCGTTCCTCACGAACATCAAGTAGATGAAGGCCTTGAAGCCAGGGGCTTTGGGTCAGCAGTAGCTTCTAAAATATCGCAATTGTCATTCAGCCCATCGTAAAGAACCCTCAATCTCGATATTATTGGACACGGGGTCCTCACAAAGTCTTTGATAACAGGTACGAGTGCGAAGCCGAAATGCCACAAGTATGATTATGAGTCGTAGACAGTAGAGTAATGGGCGGTGATGGATACGCAAGCACGAACGGCCGCGAAATTGGTCAAGACTCGCCTCTCAATGTCAAAGTAAAGAAATAACAAATTAATCATGTAGAGACTTCACATTTTTTTCCAAATGAGTTTCTAATCATTAGTAATCGAGTCTACAGTGGCGACAGCTCCAGCCATGAGCAGCAGATAAGTGACGGATGGCGAGATCAGAGCCGAACAGGCAAACGAACAGATTTAGACGCCGACCAAATATGGAATATGACGTGAAGAGAGGGACACTGGCATCTGACTGAAACTCGTTCTTGCTGGCCCTAGAACCTGGATTTTCATCCATAGTTTCACCAATCACCATCTGTATATACTGACTGTCGAAGCAGATAAATTATATACAGCGAGCTTGTATATCAGGGGCCTGGCCAATAATTCATCTTTTCGTGACTGAAATCACCAGAAAAGCTCCCACTTTCGCTAAGAACTTGGCTTCCGCAAGTTCCGTCTTCCATTGAAGCTTTTGTGGGTGCAAGCAGCGGTCCGTCCTATCCGTCACTTTGTTTGTACGACTCCCTTATTGTCACAATCACTTCTTCCTGCTAATCACCACGGCTTCTACAATGATTCTCCATGGACGACCATTATCGCATTCGAAAGCAGATGTCTTGTTTCTGGCAGAAACCTACAACTGCTTCTTCCTCTCCAACTCTTGCAGGCGGAACCCGTGCCGCATCCTCTCCATTTATCCCAGGCAGCTACTTCTCACACGGTGAGACTCCCAAACCGGAAACGAGACTGGATGAACCAGAAGACAGGAATCCATCAAATATTTACTTCCTAGCTTGTGCTTTAAAGGCACTTCTCTCGACCCGTCCTTGTTGTCAGTCTCATCGTAGGCTATGCCCTTGATGTTACAGTCTTCACCATCGGTCTTGTATCACTGGGACTCTATGGGATCATCCTCCGAGTCATCGTCGATTTCCTCGTTTAATTCACTTGCGCCACACTCAACTGGATCATGGTTAACCGAATTGCGCGACGTGGACAGGAAAATGCTGAAAAGGGCGGCAATGTGGCTGACATAAGTATTGCTGTCGTTGGATATGGAGAGGACGATGAAGCATGGCGGAAGTGTCTTGAGAGCTTGCAGCGGCAGACTCTTTCTCCCCGTGCCATCATTGCGGGCCTCTCAGACCCCATGACGCTATACAGAACTTGCGATCTGGATCGTATTCTGGGTCCTTGGTCGATGTAGACCTTCTGTGGAAAGGAGACGACATTCGGAGATGATCGCCATTTGACCAATAGGTTATTGGCACTGGGATTTAAGACGTGATATGCTCATCGGACGTCCTGCATGAGCGATTCACCCACTCAGTATGTTCGCTGGATTAAACAGCAGACTCGATGGTCCAAGTCATTCTTCCGAGAAGTTTTCTGGTTCCCCAAAGCTGTCGCGTATCATCGATTATGGCTCGCGGTCGAAACGACAAAGCAGTCTCTATATCCCTTCATCTTGATATCGACCATTCTTCGCTTCCTTTACTTTCCGAACAAAGTGAAGGGCGTTTGGCAGCCTGTGACATGGCTGGTCACGATGTTCGGAGTTGCTTTCATCAAGTCCTTGTTTGTGGTCATTGTCACTTGGGATCCACTATGCTCTTGTTCAGCTTCTATGGAATCATCTATTTCTTCGGCTTGCTTCCTTCGGTGCGCCACATTGCCATTCATTCTGTTCTGTTGTTCACGTCTTGATAGAAAGTGTACGCGATCCCTATGGTCACACAAACGACTTGGAGAACGTCTGCCAGGTCGTCTGGCGAGATGGCTATCGTAGATACTTCCTTCGCTCAGTCATGGCAAGTCAGACATCTGGTGATCTGGTACACCGTGATTGCTATAAGCGTCGCTCGTTTCTTGGTCTTCCATCTCAAAAGCCCCTATTTCTGGTTCATTGTCGCTGTACCGATTCTCATGAGTGTGGCGTTATATATTGATCTGGGGGCAGGCTGCCGCCGTCGGAAAAAAGCTGCGAAAGCTTGATTGATCTCGCATTGTGTAAAATTGGCTTGATACACATATCACTATCTATCTATCGTATATCCATCGTAAATATAGTACTTGGACTGCTAATCAGACTTGGTCGTGCATTTTCCAGTTTCCAAATGACTTTTATTGATGAGCTTAGTCTTATTTGATCTTTCGGCTAGTCCGGGCGGTTTATCACCGGTCCCCGACTCAGCTCATGCACGCCTCAAAATTAGTATTCAGCACGCCGGACTAAGCGATATGAGTAGCATCTCTTTAACTGCAAGAACTGAGGATCCTGTATGTCCTCCCCCCATGGCTCCCGTACGAAAGGACTCGATCAAGGCTCATAGAATGTACTGGAGAACATAATATATTTCTACTAGCATGATATTCAATCAATCAGCTGGCATCTTCCGTACTTCTCTGTCTGAGCCAGCCAGTATATGCTTATCTCGATCCAAAGCCAACGATGATGGTTCACTCTTCATTTCATGTGAAGGAAGTTCTCCATTGGCCTCAGATTTGGGAGATCGTAACCGGTGCATACGGTGAGCGCTTGCAAGCGGTCATCCTCTTATCAGCGCTGGAGACACTCCGCCGCTGCTATGCCACATTCTGACATCATAAAGATTAAGGATATCATTTTCTAGTGGGTTGCAAAAAGGCCTGTCTCATATATTCAATGGGTGAATCCGTGTTCTCCAGCGGCTGAAAGCCCTCAGGTCCGTTAGTCGAACCTGAATTGCAAAGATTGAATCCTTCGGGAATCTCCGACGGGCGCATGAGCCGGCAGCTTCGAGTTGGAACTCCGACACGATGAGAACGGCTGTATCGGGAAACATTTCTCTGGTACCTGCTATTTAATGTACACTAATTGTCTATTCTTGAGAAATGCTGAATTATCGCTCAACAGTCCCGATCGTAAAAGGGGTAGGAGTTAGAGATTCGAAAATTCAACATCATCGTGAGTCCTTCTGGCTTGAATCAGTAGCATGAATGCTAGAAGTGCGTCAACGAGATATCGTTGACCGTGCTAGGAATATGTACATCGGCGCCAACGGCCGGAAGCTTTGGGCTTCGGCATTCACATTACATATTTGGAAGAAATCGGAGCGCCCATGAAGCGGCCGACAAGGATGGGGGCACGTCGCAGATTTTAGCAGAAAGTACTGAAGAGGTGCGTAGCCTGAGAGACCGTATGTAGTAAATTCATATGGGGAGTCCTTACAAAACACAGCGGGTTTTGCTTCATTACTGCTCGACATCATCTTTAGTTCATAACTGCCAACTGCCAGACACCTTTGACTTTAGCAGCTTCAGTAAGCCCTCCAGGTGTCCCAGCGCTATTGAACCCGACTCGGAGCGTTGCAGGACTTCCAGCCGCCGTATTTTCCATGGCGTAGAGAAACTGTGATGTGGAAGCCCTTGAAGAAGCCATTGGTGGTGATGCACTGTGGCCGGCACGCAGATGCACCGATGAATTTACCCAAAGCCGGAGTGTACATATACTCGCTGACAATCAGCGTTGGAGATAGGAGGAACAAGTGAATCTAGTAATAAAGATATTGAGCATCATTCTCGCGAGTTTGAACAACAGATTCACATCAGCGTAGGCTCCGCTGACTGTTACAGCAATGGGAGTTCCGTAGAGAGCTTCACCAGCAGGGACGATCATGTTCTGCCCTTCAAATTGTCCTTGAAAGAACACGCCGCTGACGGCAACCTGCCAGATACTACCATCTGGATTCTGATGGTAGATCCGAGTGTCGTCTCCTGTGGTTATCTGGATTCTTCCAACGCTGCCAACAGACGTGAAGGCTACGACATTGGCCTTGCGCTCGCTAATGTTGGTCACTGCGGCACCAGCGACGCCGCTAAATGCAAGAGCAAGAGTCTGAGCAATATAAAACTCTATTACACAATCATAGTCCAGCATACGCACGACCAAGGATTGAACAAGCATTCTGAATGTTCTTGGAGAGATGTGGCTCAGTGTAACGCGCTTGTATGCTTGGAGTCGACGGGGGAGCAACGGAAGGGGATCTTGAGGCGAATTGAAAGTCACTCGAGTTGGGTAGACCAACGTGGTTCGTTTCAAGGTTCTTATCTATTACAAATTGGTACCCAAGGCTTATATACTGCGGAGAAAGGCGGGAATACCGCAAAAAGGATATGGACGGTGTTAATCGGCCGAGTACTAACCTTACACCCAGTGGGTACTTGAATTCCGACGCTCGTTTATCTGGATTTGATGGTCTTTCAAAGTTCACACCGCAGACACAGTTCATGTTGAACATTTGCCATGTCGGTACTCTGTCAATATTAGGGTCGTTCAGAGTAGCGATTATTCGGCCAATTGTTGGCCAATTATTTTACCAATTGTTCATCAATTGTTGATGGTTGGCCCTGGTTATGGAATAATTGATGAAATAATTGAGTGAATAATTGGCCAATAATCGGTACTCTGAACTCCCCATCCTGCTGTTTTGAAACAATTGGAGAATAATCGTGGACTGGATAGTCTTGAACATGGCCTGGCAGCCTTTCGGCACACTATTGTATTCAGACTCCGACCGGGGCAGTAATCGCGTAACCACCATCGATCTTTCTCGCCTTTACCATGCCCATCTGACCTAAAAGGGAGCTCCAGCTTGATCAACTAGGGGAATATGCTCGAAAGAGATGGCATGCTGAATACCGGAGACTTGCGGAAGAGTTGATAGAAATAGAATAGAGAAGGCTGAAAATGGGGGCCATCGTCGTCGAGCACGACGGTGGGAAGGAACAAAGATGGTGATGTCAAAGTTCAAATTTCGCCAACAGTGCCGGTTGCCGATGGCAAAATAATTGGTCGAACAGTTGAATTATTTGAATAATAGAATTGGATTTCAATTATTGAAACAAGTCAATTATTTTGTGAATTGTTGCTCTAATTGTTTGAAATAATTGAAAAAATAATTGGCCCAACAATTGATCAACAATTGAGAAATAATTGCTACTGTGAATGACCCTAATGTGTTGATGTACCTTGCACTGAAATGAGCACGATGTCAGAAAGAAGTCGCGGACATGGTGATCGTCTGATGTATTTAGCTAGGAGTCAATTGAAGAAGCTGGTACTTACATGTCACACAGTCATTTCCATCCAAGACACCAACATAAGACGCTGTCAAACTAGCTGATATCCCAATACACTCTTGAAGTTTCTTCCGCCACACTCGGAGCAGTGCCGCACGGTAACGGGTCGGATCATCGGGTGGTTTTTTCACTACCACCTTATTCTTTGTGTCCTCCAAGACGTACAAAGCTTGATCCAAATATCAGAACTCGAATCATTTTGTTCGCCCTGAGCTTTGTATTCTCCCAAGCCGTCCTCTAGTTCGGAAGATAGTCGTTCCTGATACTTTCTTCGAGGGTCCTTTTAGGTGCTCAGGCAAAGTCCGGACCTACGAGAATGATGAGAAACAAGTTGACATCAGGCGGCAGCCTTCGACCTTAATAAGCGCTCGGGCGCTTAGAAACAACAGAAGTGTGCAAGTCCGGCTTTTACAGCTGTCCGGTTTCCGTTAAATGATGAAGATGGTGAGAGATTTCGGAAATAAAGGTGAAGGTGTCGTTTGGTAAGATCACTTGTGAATGCTCTGTAATCGCTATATCAGCCTTTAGAACAACTTTAGAATTATGTACCGATTCTTACCAAAACGACGCCCCATCAATGAATCCCGCCCACGAAATAACGAACACACACTTCCTTACATATAGCCCGTAGAAACTGTATTCAAGAGCGCGGGAACCGGCAGCTTCGGCACCGCATCTGAAATGGCCGAACCTCGTGATCACTCCGCCTTCAAACAGCGACGATTTTTTCCCCCGCCTGGCTGCGTCCTGCCTTTTCGTCAGTCAAGGAAGGCCAAACGCTTGCAATTCCTATCTCCAATCTCAAGGCATTTCCTCTTCCCTCCTGTTCGGCGTTTGTATGCTAATCGCTGTCTTGGCAAACAGCCCAAACAGCCAGAAACCCGTGCTGACGCGGAAGGCCTGTCCTGTTGGCAAATGCGACCCATAATCTCATGCTAACGGCAATATTCCATGAAACCATGATGACCGGGAGAGAATGAATCCTCGTTGTTCGTCTTTCTTTTTTGCAACGAAAATTTTCTTCATATTTGACGAGGCTTTGCAGGACGAAACGGATATTGGCTTGGATGGACATGGCATCTCCCCCGTCCTACAGACAGCCATTCTTTCCTCCAAGGCAGCCGACCATGGCACGACAATAGTACGACGTACATCGTGTTTGCTCCAGGCAATATGCTTTTCGCTTCATACCGCGTCCCGGCAAGAATCAGCATTCTCTTCATCACGATCCCGCTGGTTCTCGGAATTTCACCTGGTCATCGTCGTGAAGAGGCACCAACGATAACGGTCTTGATGTTTCAGACCTAAATCAGACCTTGACCTGGATCCGACATTACCACAGCGCAAGGTATGAGTCATGACATTGCTTTATAGATTGTTTTTCACCGGTTGACTCGTTTGCAGCGCTATATGTTTGCAAGAGCATCTGGACATGGAACCTTCCGATTCCTTCCTTCCGACGGCCCAAGGGTGGTCTAATGTGGCCAAGCCGCTTTCCTCCTATATTCGTTTGGAACCTGGAATGTCCCAGTCAAGGACGTCGCGCTCAGAGTCGAAACCAGACATTGGGAAAAGCTGTGGATATACGAGCAGAGGGACGAACGAGATGGTAAAGAGAGCGGTCTGTCTGGTCAACCAACCTTCCTATCCACCCGAGCAAATTGCTTTCAATCGAGCTTCCACCTCTTATCGCGCCTCCCTTCGCTGCACAGTTCTTCGACATGACTTTTGCTCATACAGCCAGCGCTGACGCGAAGCTTTCTCCAACAAGCCGTCATCTTCGTCCAGAAATAGCTCTGGTCCCAGAAGGCGCTTCTCCAACAGCCTCGACGAATCGCGCTGCTGGCCCTGTTCATCGAGTTTGGCTTCAGAACGACGTGTTGTAAATGGAGCAGCAGTCGAGAATAAAGAAAGAGATGTTGACTGGACTGGATCCACGTACAAGGGGAGCAGCAAAATGAACCCTACCGACAATCATTTTCGTTAAACCCACGGCACAGCATGCAGCACCCCTCTTTCTCTCCACCGAGCAGCCCTTACTCGCCTTTGTTCGCGGTGATAGCCAGTCATGAAGACCGTCCATTCTGCAGCGCCATGAAGTTCCGACCAAAGGTACGTGCTCAATCTCTCATTCTCCTTATTCAATCTGACCACTCTCCAGCGTCAACCCGCTTCTTGAGTTTGCTCTCTCGCCTGAAGAAGAATTCATTCTGCCGCCCTATTTCGACAACACCTAACGCCTCAGTCGAGACCACAGATTCGATACCGACCGCGGTCTTCCTCTACGATTTCATTATTGGTGGACCGTGTCTTGGGTCTCCGATCTTCATCACCTTCGACGCGCCAACACATCTGAATCGTCGGCCCTTGACTGGCGCCACCGGATACTGGTCAATGGCAAAGGCTGCTAGAATCATTCCAGGTTGAGGGAAGCAAGTTTGGTTGGATAAGAACGGTATTCCAGTAAGTCTACAATCCTTGCAAGCGCCTCTCCATGCTTACCTGTCGTTCAGTGCCATTCAAATGTATATCGAAAGTCGGATTCGTGTCCAGATGTTCACCCCGAAAGGCTATGGAACCTTGGTCCACCGCCAGATGAACCGCGAAACCATATGACTCTTGTCAGAGGAGCCTTAGACTCAGCTGTGGCATTCGCTCCGAGCGTTCCTGTATGTGAATTCTTGATCTCATTGGTTCAATAGAATGCTGACTGATATTGGCTTTGAAATTGTAGTCCTCTTGCTCGGCTCCGGTCTGGGATCGACGCGACATGCAGACAATGATCTTTGTTCCTGCTTCTTTAATTACCTTGTACGTTCATGCAATATCTATGCTGGCCTTTGCTCTTGCTGACCGACATTGTTGCAGAATGGCCGCCGAATTCCCCATCGATCAAGGCCACTGAAGTCAGGAATCGTGATGACATGGAACTCTATTTTTTGCACATGGTGTCGCCGTTCTGGGGCATTTCACTGCGATACCGTATTCTGTCGTAGTCCTCGTTCGTCTTCCAAATCATGGATTTTGAATCGAAATTAGACGCCCGTGACCTGTCACACTGTCACCCTCCAGCACCATCATTTTGCCAACGCCAGCGTTATAAAACCTCTGGCGCATTTCTGGACGTTTATAAACTTTCTAAAGTGTGATTACACAAATCCAATCCTGCTCCTTGCGCCCAAGTGTTTGGTTCGCAGCGTTCCATAGCTATGTACTATGGCCGCTGGCGTGTTTCAACCATACTTTCAGCAGAGGCACTCCATTCGAGCCCTTTGCTATTAGATACAGTTCCCATACTGCTAATCCGACTAATTCCTATATTTTGTCTTTGCGCATTAATGTTCAGACCAACCTCATATGCACCAGTAAGGCTCATTACGATTCTTCATCACCTTACTGACTACATTTTTGGATAGGTCTCATCTCATACCGCATCATAAGGGTTCGTCAGAGCGTGTCAGATTCAGCCTCAGCTCAGAATGGAACTACATCTACATCCAAGATTGTGTCCATTATCGTTAATATTGTAACAAAACAGTGATATTGTTTTTTATCTTCGATGTAGCACTGTTGCTGTTATGACGGCGAGTATTTGCCTACTGCCTTGTACTAAGGAACCCACAAAAATGAGAAAAAGGATCTCGATTCTTGATACTTGCTGCTGGATGCTTGAATCTCGTTAAAACCTTTCACTTCATACGATATTCAATGTATATCATGAGGTTGCACTCTCTATCCATATGAGATCTCCGTGGAAAATTCTTTTTCGCTGTTCAAAGCGGGATCGACCAAAATGGGTGAGCATGTTTAATGATGACACGTTTCATGCTACAACTCCTCGTCCCCGATCACCAATTCGCTATATAACCATTGATGACGTGGAGACGTCTGGAATAACATCTCCACGCTCTCTCCTTGGTTATTCGCGACTCATGGGGTCCATATGGATCAACGATCCGTGAAACTTGTGTCGACCCTATCAGCTGATCAGAAGACACTCATTGTGATTGGGCCCCCGAACGCAAGAATTTATCCCCCTGGACCTGCGTTCCTCCATGTTGTGACCGCTGCTGGAGTACCCAGCTTTGGACACAAGACGATCATTGGTACTGGAGCATCGCCGCCAGTGGATCAGGCTGCTATCGCAAAGTTAGTAAAGTTCTTGTGTTCTTTTCTTGAGTGATTTGCTGATATATATGACAGTATGCTTCGTACTTCGGTGACTTTCAAGTTTCACGGCAGAAAATACATTTCAGGCTCCTACAGAAGGCGAAGGTAGCAATGTCGCGACTTCTGTTATTGCGGCTCCTAGAGCATGAGATTAGTATACTCAGTAGTTGAGAAAGATCCATAAATTATAATCCACTTGTTGGTCACAGATAATTGTATGACTGCTAAGCAACACAAGTTCTGGTTTCTGACGTTCCAATGACTGTAATGAAACACCGGATTATGATCGTGCGTCTTGAAGCCAACTCGAGTCCAGATCGGGAAAGGCGGGATTTATCACAACATCGACCGAATTTGTAGAAAGACAAGTCTCACAATCCTCTCTGGGATGAGATGGGATAAGCGGATGCGCTGGATGTGGGAGTGATGGAGATGGGACCATGAACTATAGGAGACTCTGGGTAGTGTGAGGTTAGTTACGCAGCGGAGGAGGAGGAAACGCTACTGCCGCTGTCAGCCTAGATGAATTGTGGTTCTTACTGACACCCTGGCCTGAGGCTATGACTTCTGGGATCCTGGAATCCATGATGAAGCAGCATCTCCGCCTGCGTGTCCTCGATGCTCGACTATTTATCTCCTGTATTCATGTTCAAGCTGGACTGCCACTAACACCAAAGTCTGGGTCCTAACTATGTCAAATCCGCTGAAATCATTGTCGGACCTTGATCCCCGGGTTTCAGAAAAGTGCTCTATTCGCGTAAGCATCTGTATGGAGACACCTCGCATGAGACCGTAAGTTGTAATACATGCCCGGAAATAGCTAAAGACTAGGTCTACGAATAAGAATTGTGGGCGGTCATAATAAGACGACAAATATCTGTCTTTGTATGATAATGATAGAAAGATGCTTTGATAAAACAAATATGGAGAATCATCGACCATCGGCGAACTTTTGGAACTTTCGCCGTGTCCAGCCTGTAGTTTGAGATTGTGGTCGCGAAGGCGCCTCTCTGGACAATCCAGGAGTTATATTTGTCGAAGTTCCATCGGCTGAGCGGTTGTATTCGATAGAATGAGACCTTTCGTGAGTCATCACTCCACCGGACGCAGACAATGGAGGCATGGAATGTGAATGAGAGAATCCATCATGAATCGGAATTGGTTGGTGACGGTGAGAGCCTGTATCGGGTGGTGACATTTCCATCAAGCTCGTGTCATCGCCAGGCTCAAACATGGTCGTCTCCGATGTTGCAAGGGGTGAAGGACCTTGAGCAGTCTCCTCTAATCGTATCCTGGATGTTGGAGGGAATGCAGAGTCATGGAAGGAAGTCACAGAGAATCGGCGCTTGAGAACACGGTTCTCCGTCTGCGCTGTCTCATAGTCAGCTCTTATTTGGCTCAAGATCAGCCTTTGCTGTCTTGCAGCTTCCTCTTGCTCTTTGATTCGTGCCTCCAACCTCTCTTCCTGCTTTCTCGCCGACCCTTCGACTTCTCGAGCTCTTTCATCCAACCTTGCCTCCTTTCTCCTCAGCAATTCATGCTGTTCTCGCTCTCGTTCATCTAATCGGCCTGCGTGTTTCCGATTCAGCGCTTCCCAGTCGCTGTTCCGTCCATCCTGTATTCTGACAGCATCTTCTCGCTCTCTAACCCGTGTTTCCCGTTTCTTAACCCGCTCTTCTCGTTCCAAAAACAATCGCTCCTGCTGGTTGACATCTTCTCGAGCCAGTTTCACTCGTCCGAGAGATAGAGCTTCCTGTACCTTGATCCGCTCCTTGGCTACTCTTTCTTCCTCGTTTGCTCTTTCCTTGTTTTCTGCAGTACGGGTTTCAATCTCTCGTGCCCGCTGTAGCCGCTCATTCGAAGAGTTCTCCTGCTTCTTCAGTAACTCGACCTTTTCTTTCAGCAATTCCTCCCGCTTTTTCAGCGAATCTTCGCGTTCAGTAAGCTCTCGATCCCGAGCTTCAATTTCCTGGTGAAGCTGACGGGCCACCGAGCGCTGTGCGATGGTTATCTTTCGCTCTTCCAGAGTCAGATTTTGGTCGTGCAGTAATTGAAGCTCGTCGTCGCGCAATTTGTCACGGGCTTTTTGGAGCACTGCAGTCGCTTCTTGGTACTCTTGTGTCGCCTTTTGAAGCGCTCGTATCGCTTCTTCGTGCTGATGGAGCGAAGATTCGGTAGCTGGACTACAACTGGGATTGAATATGTGATTGAGAGATGTATTCAACGGCCCATTCGGCGTTGAAGGACTGCTCGGACTGGAAGAGCCGTGGCCGTTGAATCGAGCAATAGGACTGATGGCGGAAATGGAGCTCGGATGATCGATTGAACCAAAGTGATCCTGGATTCGGGCTGTGACGAATAAACAATCAGAAAATGGAAAAGTCCAATTTGAAAGCTTGGACATACGATGTGAAGTGGCAGTGAGATTCCCATTCAAAGCCGGAGTGGACAGGCCATTGGGAGTCTCAAAAGACGTACCATATGGAGTCACAGGAATGGAGGATACTGTGGGTAGAGAATCAAATAAGGGATACCGCTGCTGATTTGTCACAGCTGATTGAAAGCTGTTCGTCGCTTCCGGACAAAACCCGATTGGAGTGTCGTGTTGGATGCCGCCATTGGTGTCATGGTGAAAGCTGCCTGGCGCGCGAACCTGTAGAACAACAGGTTCAAACACATTTGCAACATTGGACGCTAATAGTGGAATTGAATGATGGAAGAGATGAGGGTAAATGAACATACATTGGGAGAGAGATGAAGAACCAGCCATAGTTTGTGACGAAGGATCCTTTATAGCCCACGTTCGTTCATTCTTTTGTGCTAGACGCGCAGAAACCAGAGGAATGGCCACCGAGGAATGATTCAAGCTGGACTGCTCTACCGACGCCACTGCTGGAATCGTCGGTAGTGTGACTGGCGATGTCATGGCCTGATCAACAAGGCTTGTAGATGGCCCAGCAGTTGGTCCAGTTGCCATATCCATCTCATTGTTGGGTCGAGAGAAATCATCACTGTCGCCAGGGTGACGGGTCTGGGCGCCGAGTACTGCAACAGAGGAAACTGCAACGGTTTCTTGTTCCCAAGATATTTCGGGCGGACTGCTACCATTTCCATCCGTCTGTAATTCGGGCAACTGTGACTGGTTCGTCGGACGTGGGGAATGAATGGATCTAGGAATAGGAGAATGGAGCTGAGGCGGAATACCGTCTCGAGTCGGTTGCACTTGGTTTTCGAAGTCATCCCGGTTTCCCTTGCCGGTCTCCATGTCTTGTGCTGACGACTCATGATGAGAGGGGCGTTCAGAGAACCGCTCTGACGTGGTAGAATGACGCAGATTGGGCTCGTCGGCATGACGTAGCATTGCTGACGAGTCATTAATGTCATTTGACCTCGCTGGAAGCTTCGAAATCACAACAGAACTGGGTGCAGCAGTGCTGTGACGAGCCCAATATACAGGAGAGTTCGGGTCCGAAGGCCAGACCCATTTTCCATCCTGCTGCACAAGCCCTTCGGTCGATTGAGCGATGCTAAGCCCCTCGGCCAATTGTTGGTCATCAAGGGTCCACGGTGTGGTTACCTTGGATCCTTTGCCAAAGATTTTGCGCAAATCTGGATAATTTTGATGAGTGAGAGGTATAATGCGTCAGAGAATGGCTTACCGCCGTACAAGATGTCGTCCTCTTTGTATGCCAAGCCACCGAATTCATCCCAATACTCTTTGATAGAGATTGGCTCCTGATCCAGGTGGCCGTCTCGCACTCGACGCAGGACTCTGTCAAACATGGGACATCTCCAGGTTCGCGATATGTTTTTGCTGCCAATGGGAGCGGCGTGCTGTGCTTGCTCGATGAAGGAAGCGGTTATCATGGAGAGATAAAGCACTCTCAGCTTGTATTTCTTCCATTCTGAGGCGGAATTCGAATTCAGAACGAGGAATAGTGATTTCCACTTGTATAGCTCGAGCCATAGTAATGGAATTCGATATCTGGTTGGGATAGTCGTTTTTGTGCCGTCTGCTGAGAAGACGTGGAAGGTCCCAGGAGGCGGTTTGGACGGGATTGTAATGGCGTGATGCAGGAGATGTTGGATAATTTTGTCGTCCGGCCAGGCAGCTTCCTCTGGATATGGCAGCTCCTCGGGATGCTTCCACCCGTAGCTCTCGTCCTCGGGGAGAACATCCTTCAAGTTGGGCCATCTCGTTGCGGGGGCATAGCCCTTGCTTTTGTGGCTCATAATTTGAGGCTTTTGCGTGTACAAGCGCAATTCGTGGGCTTTCCGAACGTCGAGCAAAGCGTCGTAATGGTGGAAAATTAAAGCAAGCGTGGGAACGTTACAGGTACACCTGACTCTGTGAATATCACGGGCCGGCGCGACTGTATCTCCTGGAAATCTGAGCTCGCTGATTGGGATGATGGATACATACATACATGAATGGAGTGGATATCACTGATTGTCTGTAGCAGGTGATCTTCCCGAGAGTTCTCCATAATCTGAGATTAGTTCCAGAGGGGATTGGCAGATCCGCTCCAGCGGAACGTTTTCCTTCGGTGATATCAAGATGGTTTACTGGATATCAAGCTGTGATGGAGGGAAGAGGGACCTTGAATTGATCTATTTACTATTAGATCTCCACATAGGTAGAAACAATGAAGCTATTCCGAAGTTATGACCTCGTTGGGATGTTTTGAGATTCCGGAAGGGCGAAAGCAAGAAACTTGTCGTTAAAAAAATCAAGAAAAAGAACGAGGGTGCCCTCCACCAATGCTCAAGACTTGGTGGGTTATCCACTTACGAATGTGTGTGCGGGAGAGGATAGGGCCGAAGCGCGGGCGGCAGTGGACGAGTTGATGACGTTGTGTGGGCGATGGAAGTGACGGGGAAGCGTTTGTGCGGAGAAACAATGGAGGAGGACGGCGTGTCAGTTGAGGAGGAGGATATGAGATCTTTGGTTTGGTAGAGTCTTCATACTATCTCAGTAGACATGATCTTTTAAAATAGATATACGTTCTAGATTTATCGGTCAATAACCATGGTGGGATTGCGACAGAGCTTTTTCGCCCTGGCTTTGGAGCTTGAGAGTGTTGGTAATAACTAACATTTTTCAAGCTTGATCAGTCAATCGAGCTCTCGTCCTCTGTACACACCGACAGACGAAAATGGGGCTAGGAGAGGGAGTCGCGACAAAAGAGCAAAGTTCAATTGCATTGTTATTCTTTGTGGTCTTGATCGAAAGATTCACGAAAGAGCCGATACAGAAACAAGCGAGTTCACGAAACGTAAAGCGTCATGACGTACCCGCTCTCGATAATATGCAACCAAACGAAGTTAGATGGTCTCTGGAGGATAGGGGCAACAAGAAAAATTGCTGCATAGATCGTCGAAGAACAAAAGAAATGGATGAACAAGTCGCGAAAGGAACGCGGATTTGAACAGGCCGAAAAGGTGGCGAAGCCCTGGCGCTCCATACCGAACACTAATGCCAATGAAGAGGCATAACGACGACGAATCAAAATCCTCACTGAAGGGCCATACTCAAATATGATTTGTGAAAGTATTCGAGGCATCTGATGAGATACTTATACGGAGCTTGATGTGCTCTCCCCATTTCATTGTGTTAGAATATTATCGTCGGGAAGCTTTTCCAACGAATCGATGATCAAAGAATTTATTAATCATCACGACAGAGTCATGAGCGGAAAGGACGGCCATACCTTTGTGAGGCAGCAGATGCTCGAGCCAGACCCACAGAAAGAGATATCACGCTATGATGATGAACTTGACGTCCAATAAATAAACAGGACCAGCCGTACATGAGCCTCCCAACGGTTTTGCTCTTGTTCAACAGCTCTCGCTATTTCTCATCCCAACCAAGAAATTGGTGTCCTCTCTACAAAGAAATATCAACCAGACCTTCCGATCGTGGTCCAGGCATGAGAGCTGTCACCTCGAATGAATGAGGCAACGACGCTGCATATGACAAAGTGGTGATATGACGAATAGATTTTGGATGCAGCCGTGTCGCTCAAGATAATTGCCACATTGAGGCGACGTTTCAGTTTTGTAAGTTGTACAGTATATTCGGGCGCTAGTGTCAATTTCGGTGTCACCTCGAACCAAAAAATACGACATGACCGCCCAATGAGCTACAAATTCAATGTTGAATATCGAGGGAATCTGCACTCAGAATCTGAGCTTGAAAGGATGAGTATATACATAGGACAATGTCAGAGAGATGAGATGTGCAGATACCAGGGGCAACAGCACCACAAAAGGATCAACTGATCAAAAACACAGCTTTGGACAAACATGACATGGTCATACCACAGCTGAAATACAATGCATCTCTTTACTGTAGCTGGCAATGACATTTAATGGAAACCGAAAGGGTGATGGGATCAGATACTTGTTGTTTCACAAGGAAGGGCACTATCTACTCGCTCATTAGCAGTCTCCTTGTAGCCATTCATCAACAATGACTTTCCGGATCCAGTTTAATACACTGA
Source organism: Mycena floridula (assembly GCA_029320655.1). Lineage (NCBI taxonomy): Eukaryota > Fungi > Basidiomycota > Agaricomycetes > Agaricales > Mycenaceae > Mycena > Mycena floridula. Next base: position 63,120 of record JARIHS010000071.1, on the reverse strand, counting down.
AGCAGACGGAGATGAACCAAAAGAGCATACCAGCCATGTACAAGATAAACATGAATGGAGCCAGGAGAAGGAACTCAGCAATCATACATCTGTAACACAATGAGCCACAAAGGGCAAAGTGAGCGGTGTTTAATCAGCCTCAGTTGATGCTACTACACTGGACCAGGTGGATTTATCACGACCTTGACCGAATCCGCAGAGGGACCGGTCTCGGACCAGACTTTCAGCTTGACATGGGATGATTTTCAGGAAGTGGAGGAGAAGATGCAGATGGGGATGTGAGACGCAACGCTGATGATCATGAGAAAGCAGGACGCGAGGAGTTTTTTGGATGCTCGACGTTGCGTCGAGAAGGAGATGCCGTTAGCGATGTCGGCATGTGCTTGGAGGTGATTGACCTTGTGGGATCCTGGAATCCAATCTGATCAATCTCATTCATTCATTGGGCTCGACAATCAATGAGTAGAAGACTTTGGATGAAGATATATATATTGCTTGCACGTCTAGTCCTCAAACCATGCCAGTACATTTGTTCATTGTGATTGCGTGAGTTCGGAACTACAAAAATGGTAGATATTTGTTTTTCTTACCGGCTCACTTGTCAATGCTGGAAGGCTTGATCCACGTATCGCCGGCTGGGATCCTCGACTCAATATTGACGTATCAGGACGCTATTTGATCCCGATCTGTCGCAATCAAACAATCTCTGGATTGGGTTACGATTTGTGCATCACAGAACACTTTTAGGACGCTTTCGCATGTTAAGTTGTACACTGATCGGAGCCAGTAGATTTGGTGGATGATGCATGCCCAAGCCATGAACGAACACAATAATTTGCTCACCGGGAGCTGCTGGGTGGTGTCGAAACGGATTCAAATTAGGGACAATACCGTGTAATCTATCTAATGACAAAAATATTTGCACAGTCAATCTATTCGGACTGGCAATGAACGAACATTGCAGTCCCCGAGCGCCATGATTCGCACATGGTTGGTATATTCTTATGATTGACCCATCGTTGATATACAGTACATTCTGAGATTGACTCAAAGTTCAGGGAAGAATACTGTAGCCTCAGTGGAGGCCTTGGAGGGGATTATGCAGGAGGTGATAGGGCGAAGGGCGGGGGGCGACGGATGAGTTGATGGCGTGACGGGTGATAGAGGCGACGGAGGAGCGTTTTTACGGAGAAAGCTCGGGGGAAGACACCGTGCGGCATTGCGGAGGATGAGATGAGATCATCCTGGTGTGCATCCTTAAGTCTCTATACTATCTCTGTAGACATGATCTTCTCATGGATCAAATCAAAGCCAAGTAATCATGAAAGCAAGCGGGTTGTACCTTCTCAGATTTCTCGAAATAGATGGTTGATGTTTGCTGCAAGTATTATTTTTCAAGCCTGTCAGTCAATCGAGCTCTTGTTCTCTGAACACACTAGTGTTCTGACTGTGAACAAGAAACACTCCCTGGTAGCGATAGGGACTGACAGATAAAAATGGGCCTGGGGCGAAGAGGGAAGTTGAAGCAAAAACAGATTCGACAAACATGGTCATTCCCGGTGGTCTTGATCGAAGGATCCACGAAACGCGATCGGGAGATGAGCTGTCACCCTGTCCCTAACCGCAAGCTGGGACCGATCATCATCCCAAAATTTATGCCGCTGAACACTCCATATGTTCACGTCTTCGTCTATGAAGGGTGACTGGCATGGTCTCAAGAATCGAGCATCAAGACTACAGTGCACCCTCAAATTACGCTAACTACCCTGGCGTTACGTCACTTGTCCTACAGTTTTGAAAAACAAACTTGACCATCACTGACGCCATCAATCCCCAGTAGTTCCCATAAATTCGTCAATGAGTCATGGTACCTTGAAAACCGCGAATACTGCGACAATTTCAGGCTGGTTCCCTTTCCTCAGCCCCCACTGTCATGGCAAAGCCATCTCGAAATATCGCTTGATACAAGCACGACCGGTGAACTCATGCTTCTGAACTTTATCCATAGCTGCGACTACTTACGGCGCCAACGTTGGAAAGAAGAGCCACTTGCACAAGGGCTTGTCTCAGTGGTGCTGAATGAATTTCAGCAGGCCGTTTCTTCTGCCCAGCAGAGAGTCGGCGTACTTGGCATGCCCAACCAGTTCTGCTTCATTCCGTCGCTCAAGTTTATCTCACCCAATATTCTATAATTCACACAAAGGCGATGACAGCTGATTGTCCCTCCGTGTATTGGCCAGGTAGTTTTGTTTTTGCTATCGCACTTTCTGTGGGAGTTCCACCGCCTATTGTGTGATCTTCTGATATGCATGGCGTTGAGTAGATATGGACGGCACTGCTCAAGACCAGCAAGATCCAAAGACTTCAATAGAGGCGGCGAAAGAGGGCGCGACACGCTGCCCCGATCACGATCAAATTCATACGCCGTGGCTGCTATCCTTCTGTCGTGCCGGTCACTTCTCCCTCCATCACAAAAACGTAAAATTACTAAATCAAGCCTAGGATCTATTCCAACCCTTGGAGCACATGATTTTTTCCCACCGCTTCCCAGTCTGCTCCCACGTCTGATTAGACTTTGCGAAGAAACCCCTGCGAGGATATTGCCGTGAAACGTGGTGATTGCTCATTTTACAAAACAATGCGTTTTATACGGCGTTCTTACCCTCTTGTTCATTGATCTTGCCTTGGTGCATGCAAACCCAGTCCCGTGAGTTATCTATATACCTCATTTCGAATCGACTCAACTGGTTTCACAGAATTGAGCAAGCTCATACCCTAGAAAATCGTGCCAAGAAAAAGGGTGAACTTCTGACTGGATACACCACTGTGAGTACTGCTAGTTATCATAACAATGTCGGTGATTGAACTGACATTCCCCGCTAGAACATCATATGCAGACGCAACTGCGCTACGAAGGGATATACACCCTGTGGCTTGAAGAAAACACCATTGACCTGAGAGAAGTAGTTCCGAATTTCCGATAGATGCAACATCCAGATAGCTCAAGCAGCCGAATGGATATTCAGCCCTTCTCGCAGTCGACGTTCAACTGCAGCTTGCGAAGTCTTTACTACCTACGTACATATTGGTCTGGCTGAACAGCCAAACTAATTGCGGCACCGAATAATTCCTATAGAAAGAGTTCGGAGTAACAAACAATACCGAAAAGCCGGGACGTACTACTAGCAGACCCGAGAGAGTTCAAGCCATCCAAGCAAACAAAGTTATGGTCAAGGTCGCCATCAGGACACGAATGAGCTCACAAAACAGAACCCCTCGATGCTTGTGACTGAACAATCATCGACTGCTGAAGGGGTCGAGAGGAAGCAGAAATTGCGGCGCCCTTGCCTCGTGCCGCGGAATGGATTTAGGATGCCAAAAGCTATCCCTTGAGCGAAAACCCTAGATATATCATCATTGAGGGATCTTCTAGTCCACTCACCTCATCATGATGTAGACTCGAAGGAAGGAAGGTGCTTCGAGCCCTGGTCAGCATCGGGAGATCATAAACGGGACTTTAACAATACCTGTACCATGAGATAATAGCGTTGGGATCCGATAGCAGATATAGCGACTGATATGATAACAAACATAGCGGAAATGGACGATGGGGATAAGCTAGGAAACTTGAAATTCGTTGAGAGCGCTACGGCCTATCGACTGGGGGAAAACGGACCTTGACTGCAAACTGGATTCTTCGAGACTTTCGGCATCATGGTTTCCAACGTTCATTTGGCTGGGGCGGCTACGTTGAAGAAGTAGATACCGAGGTAACAGGTTGGACCGACGAAAATCAGGATTCGAGGAAGCAAGGCCAACTGGGACTCTGTTGGATGTCTGGAATGTCTTTGGAGTTAAGGAATGCGCCGAGGGAAATCGTCGGTGTCTGAAAGAAGTCAGAATACAAATAAGCAAAGACCAGAAAACTGACCTGAGACCAAACGGCGACATCGCCCAGCGCGAGGGGTTGGGAGAAAGGTGACATTTAGCGCAGCATGATAATAATAATGGGATATTTTTCGTATCGTGCTTTGAGCTGGAGCTGTTGCCGAGGTAAACGTCGGTGACCCAGGATGGAATGACGAAAATCGGGATTTAGGGGAGCAAGGAAGAGCGGGACGGCGGTTGGATATCTGAACTGTTTTGGAGTGAAGAGGTGGAACCCAGAAAGTCTGTCATAAGGTGAGAATGAGAATATGCAAAAACTGAGAAAAACAGACCTGGGACGAGAGGACATCGTGAGCGGTCTGGGAGAGAAATAGATGCTAGCGGGAGCTGCAATGAATTCTTGAATAGCTTCCCATAATCTCGTCATTCCCCCTTTGTGCTGCAGCTGCCTCTAGGGAAAACGTTGGCGAATCCGGTACCGAGGTTGGCCGACGACTCAAAGCACTTGGAATCGAGGAAGAAAGAACCAACCAATGCGGTCTGTACATATCTAGCAGACTTTGCCAGCCAAGGAGTATGCTGGGAGAGACCGTCAGCGATTCCCAAGACGTCACGGTGATGAGGTGCAAAACGGACCTTGGGCAAAATGTCATCGCGAGCTTTCCAGGCGCTAAAGATTCTACAGCGAGGCAAACTTGAAACGAGCATTCTTGTATGGATTCACTTTCGCCTCGTTAAAGGTACCGTTGTGTTTCGGCCGTCGTCTTGTCAAACGATGGTGAACCGTTGGATGAGGCGGGCCGAATAAACAAGCATCTGCTGGCAAGCCTGGCAGGATCGACCACTATGGCGCATAAGCGGGGAAAACCTCGTTACGATGATGAAATGAGCTGAGACTGAGCGTCAGCGCCCAGCCAAAGGACAAAGTAAGGGGGATTGTCATACCGACGGCCGAATTGTCTGCTGCGGTTGGTTTAGGACTCGAGCGAGGGCCTCAAGGTCACAGATACCTCTCATGGATAGTCGGACTTGACTGGAATTTTATCGGGAGGATTCGACTTGGTCGTTATTCCATGGCTCGTCGTCGGGACGGGCATCGATGACGAAGGCGGGAAAGATCACATCACTGCTGTGACCTCTGTGACCGCGTGACAAACAATTCTTTTCCTTGCCCCCACCTTGTTTCGACGCAACAATTACGCAGAATCGGCACAGAATTCTCCTGGATATCCTCAAGTATTCTGATTTTGGCAAGTCGGTTTCCTGCAGCTTTCTCCTGACCACAGTAAGTTCCAGCGCCAAATAATAGGATTTTTTTGTGTTTCTCGGACATTCTGGTATTTGTACAAATTTTGAACTGTGAATAAATATGAGAGCTTCTAACCCAGGGACAGCGTCAAAAGTATGACACAAATGGTAACCACGTCGGCAACACTGTCACCAATTTCACGGAACCCGGCGATCAAAGCTCACATGTCAGCTTTTAGTCGCCGAGACACAGATCAAGGTTAAACTGGGTCACGGTACTGCATATTCATGACTACAGATGAGGGCTTTAGAAAGCCCAATGCATGGGACCATGAGTTCTCTCGCGATCCGGAATGGTAGCCTACATCAATCGGTGGATGTCCTGATTTGCATCCGCTGGCCGGAGGTGCAGCTCAATGAAACCAAAGTTGGTCTCGATAATCCATCGAGAGGACTTGGTATTCCATCTTAGAATCACTGAAGATAACTAGTCCATATAGCATTTTGAGTCGTATCTACCTACGGCATGATTCAAGGTCAGGTGGACGTTCCCAGCACGTGTGCCGCGTTTGGGCTTGATCGAATCAAAATGCGCAATTGACACTAGTGCGCTATTTCAAGCGGGTAACTGAACGGCTATGCAGTTATTTTTGTGGTTCCGAGTCAATAAGAGACTCTAGGCCAATAGAAGCCGCGATGCGGGCACTCTTCGGCCGTAGATTATAGGCAAAGCTGTCCAGCTACGACCGGGGTTAGCCAGATGGAACAATTGAGGATCGCGATTTGCTGATCGTGTAAATGGATCTGAGTGAATCATCGGTACTCAAACTGTGTTTGTCTTCACACTCTGATCTGAGCAACAGTCCTCAGCGAAAATAGGTGTAACCAGCCAACGGCTCATGTTACCATTTCTACTCATCATTCGCTACGATAGTCCTTGAGCTATGTAACCCGTATCCGTATCACAAGACATCCATATATTCTCTACATTTCTCTTTCAATCGCGCCCATCTTCCCCCATTCCATTCCCTAACTCGGGCCCATCCATCCTGCGGTGCGATTTGCTCAATCCAAAGCAATACTGAGCACAACGAGAAATCAGCATATGTGACATGATATCCCATAGCACAGATTCCGTCTCCATCCCCAACATTCTTGTCGAGAATCGCAGCCAGAAAATCGAATTGCTCTTTAACCAGACCCCAAGCTCTTTCGCGATGAGGTCCGGAAGGTGCTGGGATCTGACTCGCGAAATGTGTCTGGCTGCGCTCTCCCATTCTCTGGTAGCTCAGGGGTACCATGATGGCTAGTAACGGTTTCGCGAATATCTCCTGGATATAGTGTACGAAGAGAGTCTGGAGAGCTCTAGAACCCTCGGGATAGACTGGACGAGCAGGGTATGTCGATTCGAGATATTCAGCGATGTTATTGGTATTGGAGATTATTGTGGGGGATGAAGGATTACGAGTAGCGTCGACGATGACTGGGAGAGTGTAAACTGGACTTCCATCAGATCTAACTGCACTTGGAGGGGCAGCGATTGCACGGAGCGTCATTTCGACGTCTGGAAATTCAAGCCAGATGGTGCGGTAGCGTAGGCGTTTGTAGTTCAATATAAATCTACACAATGATTTCAGCAATCAGGACAAGAAGATGAAAGAGTACAGACCGAATGCGCCAGACATTTGGAGCCCAGGCCTGCGAGGAATGTCCAGCAGGAGTATCGTACAGCGTGATGACTGGAGTCGACTGTGGTCCACGATGTCGAGAAGCCATTTTATAAGGATGATGAGAGCAGATTGAAGAAAGCGGACGAAATGGTATTTTCGGCGAAGCCGTTTATATAGCAGTCAAACACTTACAAAGTCCTCCCAGAAGCGGAATCGCCTCTGAGTCCTAAGGACCTAGCACCTCAGTCACAATTATTCATTTCCTCATAGCAACCTTTAAAAAGAAATAGGCTAAGTATATACAGCAATTCTGCAATCGTTGGAGTTTTGGGCTAGGAGAAAAATAACATTACTTCATACAGCAGTAAGCAGGCGATGATGCGGTCATGGTCAGTCATACGACTCAGCCAAGGAAGTGCGGTGGGGTCGTGACAGATGACACCATCTCCATTTGACGCCTTCGAGCAAGGCGCTCACTGTGAACAAAACAAGCCCATTGAAACCAGTTAAAACACTGGAAATTGGCTTCTCTATGCCGAGTAGAAGCGCGCCCAGTCCCGGCGGCACTCCAACAGCCAAATTCCGCAGCATAGTCCGCGGGAGAGCGCTAAAAACCAAATCCTTAAATTACTTACGAGTCCGACCTTCGTGTTCGTTTGTTGGGCGGGAGCAGAATCCAAGAAACGATCATCAAAGCCCTAAAGGCGAAAGCCATGTGACTTAGTTTCCCACCCGCGCGGCCAGCTGCCGTACAGCTCAATTTGAACATTCTCGCTGGTCTCCAACAGCCAGTGATGTTTTGGCGAACTCCCAGGCAGAACACTCGGGAGTCATAATTTCCTGAGAGGTGTTTACGATACACCTAGGATACTACTAGATACTACATGTTGAGTATGAACAATTAAAGGTCCGATAAGATACTACACGTTAAGTATGAACAATTAATGGTCCGATAAAACAACTAAATTCAACATTCGTCCATATATGCTTTGCAGCGCTCCCAAAGCAGATTCCAGCGCCCTCCATTCCAAGTTCTAACTCGGGACCACCCGTCATGAGGCGCCATTCGCTCTATCCAGATCAATACAGAACATAAAGCGAAATCGGCGTATGAAACTTCGCGTCCAGATACAACAATTCCATCTCCATCGCCGACGTTTTTGCCCAGGATCATGGCAAGAAAATCGAATTGCTCTTTGACTGCAGCCCAGGCCTGTTCTCGCTGAGGTCCAGGCGGAAGAGCTGGAGTCGATGGATGAAAGTGATTCAAGCTCCGGTTATCCAGCCGTTGAACACTGAGGGGCACCATAATGGGGAGCAATGGTTTGGCGAAAACTTCCTGTATATAATGCACGAACAATGTCTCGAGAGCTCGAGATCCAGGTGGAAACACTGGTCTGGCTGGATACGACGATTCGAGGTATTCAGCGATATTGTTGGTGTTTGAGAGGACTTCTGGGGAAAGTGGGTTTCGTGTTGGATCAACGATTACTGGAAGAGTGTATACTGGTCTTCCGTCGCTACGGACTGTGCTCGGAGCTGCTCCCAACGACCGCAGCGTCGCTTCTACATCAGGAAATTCGACCCAAACTGTTCTATAGCGTAGTCGTTTGTAATTCAAGATGAAGCTAGAAAAAGGAGGAAATGAGACATGTGAATATGATGAGAAGAAATCAGTCGTACCGAATTCGCCAGATATTGGGTGCCCATGGCCCAGGAGAAGGACCTGGGACATCATAGAGCGTGATTACGGGAGTCGACGATGCCCGAGACATATGACGCGAATGATGTCGCGACATTGCAGGTAAGAGAAGACAAACAATTGAGCAGTAGACGCGAGTTAAAGCCGTTTAAGAGGGATACGCGACGGGGCGGTCCGGATTTGGAATCTTTCGATGTCGCTATGACACGATTTCAGTCACTGGTAATCATCAAAGTGGTTGTGAGATGTACCTCCAGAGTTGCAATCAAGGCTAATTGAAGGATGGACGAAACACCATGTCTTATGTATCTCTACGACTCGAAATCGCAACAATTGTCCCCGGCAGTTGTATATCAAGCGCAACAGATATGCTTCGACCTCGGCGATAACTTTTATGACTCGGGATTTTAAGCTACGCAAGCTTCCGGCTCCATAAAGGCACACCCGAAACTGTAAAATCACTCTAGAAGATTCCACTCTACAGCAAATCCTAATATGCGGATTAGGACACCCGAGGCTGTACTTGATCTGGCCACTCAAGCTGAATCGAGCCAGGTCGGTCCCGTAGCACGAGTCTGAGGCAGAGGCGCCTGGAAGAAACTGGAAACCGATAGCTGTCGGTGTCTACATACTATTAGCAAAAGTGACTCTTTCCATATCACACAAGAGCGTTGGCGCACAGGTGCCAGATTTCCTAATTGGGAAAAGCTACGTATTGCACAGCCTTGTTGATGCTCAGTAGTTGGTGGTTCAAGCGACCCTTTCGAATAATTAGCTGTAGTAGTAGTGAGAATTCTTTGAATCGTACCTTTTCGAAGTCGGGGACAATCGGTCCCGACTTGAGCCGCGTTCTGTGGCGGTCATATATTTGGTTTTAGTCCATCAAAGATCTCGGTGCTGGAGCTAGTGGCGGGGTTTATATTAATTATCTGTAAGGATTCTGACACTAGAGATGAATAACTGAGAGAAATCCAGGTACCATCGTTTTCGGGGGTAAAACTTGCTATTAGGTTATGCCAGCGCAACCAGCGGTGATCGTAGTTCAAACGCAAGCGGTTCAACAGGTCAATTCCTGCCGGTAATCTATTCAACCTCTTGACAGGAAAACATCATACCCGAATACTTGACCGCGGTGCTCCGAAACCGTCGAAAAGCACAGCCAAATCGGACCGCCTCCGGCACGGCGCAGTCAAATGGGAATCATAAGTGGTCGATCCCGACTAGTCCATGGTTCTGTTACTTCCCGTCTCGGCTCGCCCTAGGGCGAGAAAAAGCTTATTTCCATCTAGATTGACGCCCGGTAAGATTTTAGCGAATCAGAGTCATACACAGTAACTGACCGAAAATGATGTTGTCACTGCAATTGAGACGCAGAGCTATTTTCATGATAGAGATCCAGCCATGAGCCATTCCATTTGTCTATATCTGCTTGCGTGCGGTGTACTTGAGAAGTCTATAGGGATCGCGGGTAGACAAAGAGGTGATATCACGTCAGAGACTTTGAACAAAAGAGATGAAGCATCGGAGTCACGTACATAGCTTTCAAAGACACGATTACAACTGGTGCATCCAACTGGAGCAAATAATGACCCGAAAACGAAACTACTTAACGAGGAGACAAAGGAGAGCACACTACGAGCAACAAACGAAAGGATTTTAACTCATGGCGACCAAGAAACTACGAGTCAACTAAAGACAGAAGCGAACGTCAGAAGTTCCTGTGCTAGAGCAGTGATATCTTGTCTGGCCAAGAATTCCTGTTCATCTGTCGTTCACAGTAAGTCATTGGTACATTTGGGCAACAATGTTCGAGCCAACCCAGCTAGTGGATTCCATGATGCGAGAGACCGGATTTTCCAAGTCGGTTCATAGCTTTGATAAGTCCAATGTCGGAATACAGGCTGGTATCGACAATATCCGGATGGTCCATATCAAGATTGGAGCTTGAATGTAGCCGCAAAAAAGTGACATACCAATATCGAGCAGGAGCCACCTGAGCTCGGATGATGGACCAGTGGCCCAGGGAACACGGAGAGGTATAGATATCGATATTGTCGAGCTCAATATGCTGTAGGATTGTGCTGTCACTGAGAAATGCATTCTTGGGTCGGGTGATAGACGTCAAGTGACAAGTTGTTGCTCTGAGGATGATGTATAAGGTCATTTCTGGGTCACATTCAGCGGTCGGTCAGCGCTTGCTTGGCGCTTGCTGAAAGAACGTCCATTTAGGACATGTAACACCTGCGAATGAAGGAGAGAAACCTTACAAGGTAGAAATATATATCGGAATACTGTATACCAGCGTTTCTCTAGTCCATGGCATTCAGAGAGCGCCGGGATGTTTCGGGGGAATCATCTGAATATGTATTTTCAGCACGTTTCATGGGCTTGAGACAGCAGCTGTGATTCAGCAGGAGGGAGACCACATTGGGAGACAACAAGACTATCCAGCGTGGCTTGGCTGCTATAAATGAACATTGAGATGTGAGGTGCGAAAATGACAAGATGAGCGACCTCAAGTTGGGCTTCTATATCTGGCTCACATCGCTCCATGAAATTGGTGTTACTGATCAAATGCCATTGTTGAAACAAATTTGACCAATGGTAAAGGATGCATGACCGTTTGTGGCGGTCGACGACGGTCAATGATGGTCTATGGTCATGCCCAGTTTACAGGAAGCGTCCCTGGATATCAGAAACATGGTCACAGGGATGGAAGCGACTTTGTGCCTCACCAGAATGAGGAGATGAAAAACAGGCCAAAAACAGACCTTCATCCAAACGACACCGTGGGTCCTGGTGGGATACTTATCCAGGGGAAAAACAGAGTGGACGACAAAAACTGGAGAAGAATCTCTCGTGGGGGACAGACACCGCTTACGAGCCTTGATCATGTCACTACGATCATGTAATTGGCTAGAAGAGATTACTTATCAGGTTACTTATTCCAATCCGTCAGTAGTACAACGAGAAGAAAAACTGACCTGGAACAAGATACCATTACCAGCTAGCCAAATGGGTAATCAAGGATAGCAGGGCAAATAAACATTCTTGAATGGTTTCTCTTCGCCTGGTCCCACGTTGCCTGACTTTGGAGCTTTGGACTGTCAAATGATGGGGAATGGCATTATTGGGTGGAGGCAGGGTGAACGGATTTGACCAGGCCATGTCGTCCGGCGCTGTTCATGCATATAATAAAGCATCATTGCGTCGATGCAATGCGCTGAAAAAGAGCGTCAGCGCCCACCAAAATCGTGCAATAAAAGAAAAAGTGGGACCCAGGGCTGACTCGTCTGGTCTCGTCTTTCTGGGCAACAAGCCCGAATGTCAAGCTCACATGGAGCTTTCATAGTTGGTTAATTTCAGCCGGAATTTTCCAATATAAGTATTGGACAACGTCGAGGTGACGTCGCTCTCATTCGTCGGGTCGGGCGATACCAGAGGCGGGATGGTCACGTTTCTGATTGTAACGGTAGCGTGACTGTCACGCACGTCACCACTCCGACTCGGACCTCGACGGCCTCTCGTTTCTCTTGGCCCTGTGGGCCGCCCTCATTTAGCTCCACATGTTTCCGACTCGGCCTCTTGGCTGGACCTAGTCTATTTCCTATTGTCTGCGGCTCCCCTTTCCTCATTATATATATAAGACCTAATACTTTCTTGTAGTTCCTTAGTACCACCGAAATCGACTCTTATATCTGTTCCTTTCGGTCGCCTCGAGCCACTTAGGCTCTTATCTCTCTCCGTGTGCCGTCGACGCCGCCAACCGGTCACGCCAACGTCACATATTTTGAACATTACACAAGACTCGACAAACTTACTCTCTACTCATTGACCCTTGTACCCGACGTTCGGTCACCACCCAGTCTGATCAACTGGACCTTCCGACGCGGCGACAAGGTATTTTTTTCACTGAAATTTTTCGCTAATTATTCTGTTGCAGGATGTCTTCATTTTCCCCATCTCCTAGAACTGGCAGAAAGGATGCTCGAGCTGCGGCGCTACCGATTCGTGCTCGCTCCTGTTCTGCAATTGGTGCGCCTCCTATTTTTATTTCCAGAATGACTGACGCAATTTCCGAGCTCGTTGAGCTCAAGACTTTTGGTGTGGGTCAGACCTCTCCTGTTTTTGACAGCGATGTTGCGGCTCCATTTTTTGATTTGGCTTCAGCTAAATCCGGCGGTTTGGCTTCGGCTAAACTGGATGAGGATCGCGTATCCTTCGGGAATGGCGATCTTGGGTCTCACTTGGCGATGGGTTTCACTCCTATCAATGATGAGCTTGAACATATTCTTGTGGCTTTCCATTCGGATGACGCAGGATTTGGTTTTGAGTCGGGAAGTCCTGTTGAACAGGAATTGTCGCAGGAAACCCTGGATTCCCTGATGGGATTAGAATTTATCTCACGTACTTCGACTCCTGTATTTGAGAGTGAACTGAATTATTTTGGACACGATGAAAAGCTTATTGAAAATAATGCTTTGCCTGTGAAAGACTTGGGGACCAACGGTGACGGTGTAACCCCACCTGTGGTCCAGGTGGATGTCACTCCTAAGCAAGGACCAGTGATTGCAAGCACTGGGTCTCGATTGAGAACAACTCTGTATGCCACTTTTAGTGTGAGCCAGCAGTAGTTGAGACGGACTGGAGGGCGGGTATTTTATCCTCTGTAGTCCCTGGTCAGTGCCATAATGATGGGAAGAACACTGAATTTGGCCATCGCGACTTTGTTAAAAGTGCCCGGGCTATGAATGGAATTCGGACCGCTTTATTTTAATCATGCATCGCAAATTCCGGATATTTCAAGGGGTGAGAAGATGGTCGCTACATCTTATGCAGTCAATGCTTCCTTGGATAATGAAAGAACGACTTCAATTTGTGACATTTCTGTTACTAATTGTAGTCCAGATGAATATGACACAGAATCAAGCGAGCTTGAAGTCCGGAGTGACTTCACACAATCCCAAGTTGATTATATCAGTGAGATCTTGGTACACGGAGCTCACCTTGACAGTTTCATGACCAATGAATTCGTACCGTCGACCTCTATGCAGTTTGATACTGGGGAGGGTTCGAATGCGGACCAATTTGATGGATTTGACTCTATTGAGCAACAGCAACGTCTCAATGCTGAGACTTGGGAATTCCGAGAGAAATATCTCATCAAGATGTTTCTAGATCGTGAAAACCAGACAAGACTTGCGCAGGAAGCATGCCTGAGGCAAATGAAATCAGAGCATGATTCCCTCATAAAAGACTTGGAGCATGAACGGATTATCAGTGCTCATGCACGTACTGAGCTCCAGAAGTCCATTGAACAAATGCGGCAGACGACAGAAAGATCAGTTTTTGAAAGAAAAGACCCCTTGACCTTTGGTTCATCTGTACCCTTGAGTGCCATGAGTGGCATTAAGCAGGAGTATCTCACTCCTGTTCCTGTTGTTTCACCTGTATCAGTCGCTGGGACAATTCGACAGAAGAAGAAACTCAAGGACACACAAGTTTCTTCTGCACCAATATTATCTGGACCCGTGGCATTGATTGTGCCTGACAGTTACATTGGTCGTGCTTTCAAAGATCTTCGACACTTCGAGAAGAAAAACTTGAAGAAGAAAAAGGACAAAGACACACCGGATGATCCTTCAGACAGCTCTGACAATGCAAGTGACAGTGATTCTTTGAGATCATCTGTTGTTTATTCCTCTCGTTCTGACGCTGTTAAGCGCAAGACTCGGAGGAAGAACAAGAAATGAAAGCACTCGTATAAAGAAAAGCTTGATCCTGTTGAACCAATCAAGTATGATGGGAAGCAAGACACTTCAGTCTTCGCTCGCTTCATGGTTCAAATGGTAGATTACCTCGAAAACAGGTGGAGTGCGAAAATCTCGCCAGGTGCTTCTCATTGCGTGCTTCCTAGAAGGAGGAACTCTGCGCTGTTATGAACGTGAGGTAGGGACAGATCATAGAACCTGGTCTGTGTCCCAATTTTTCAGAGCACTATTCAATGATTGCTTTGACGATCATTTTATGACCCGTATCCGAGACAAGTTGAAAACTTGTAGTCAAGGAAAGCGTACTGTCAAAGAGTACATATACAAAATGAAGGAATATATCAATATCTTGGGCTCGGAGACCCCGCAAAATCAGGTTCGCCTGGTGTGGTCTGGCTTTCGATTGGATATTCGACAACATTTGATCTTGAAAGGTCTGAAGGATGAGTCCTCAGACTGGGACAGTGTTGTTGAAGCTGCAAAGATCATCGAGACAGCTCTCAATGACGCAGAACGTGAACAACGCCTGACACTGCGCTTAGAGAAAGCTCGTGTCATGAGAACATCTGAATTTGAAGATTTTGACAATGGGATGCACGAGTACAAAGACTCAGAGAACAAGTCTTCAGAAATTGATTTACACAATGATCCTGAATCAGAACAAGAATATCAGAATAATACTTCTGAATCTGAGTCTGAGTATCAGAACTCTGATGATCAATATCAGGATAATGACGATGAATCTGATTGTGAATACCGCAATGATTATGATGATTCTAAGTCAGAGTCTCTTCAAGACTATGATCAAGAATATGACCAGGAGTATAATTCTGTTGGAGAGTCTCTTAGTGGCAACGATGATGATTATGACAATATGGAACCACGTTATGGTTATTTCGAGTATGACTCTGAGTTGCGCAGAGACGAAGATGATTATGATAGCTCTGAGGAGCATAACAGGACAGACCATGCTCAAGTTGGAGATGGAACACAGTATTATCTGGGTTCTGCGTCGGTTGTCCTAGGACTTGAAGATATGTCATTGCAGTTTGTTAAGACAACAATTGCACATGTGTCTGAGAGTGAAAGATTATCTGACAAATTGACCTATGAAATGGTTAGTCAACCTTGGAAATCTGAGATTGGAAAGTCTCAAACAGATCATAGTGCTGAGCATGCCAATTATACCCTCATGCGAACACTTCAAGAGCTTTCCAAGTTGTCGGTGGTTAATTTGTTATCTGCATTTATCAACCAGTATGAACCACCGATTGCATCGACTCTTGGGTGTGGCCCAAGGCGGAATCAGTTGAGTGATGCTGAACATCAAGTCAACGGAAAGATCAGTGTGAACTACTTGAAAGGCAACTGGGGAAAATTGTACCTAGCCTTGATAAAGAAGTATCAAGATGAATTTTTTGATTTGAAAGAAGAAGACTTGAGCATGATACGGCTATGATTGATATGGACGAGATTGAGTCCTGCACCATGACAGGACTCGGAGGGCGTATGTAACGGTAGCGTGACTGTCACGCACGTCACCACTCCGACTCGGACCTCGACGGCCTCTCGTTTCTCTTGGCCCTGTGGGCCGCCCTCATTTAGCTCCACATGTTTCCGACTCGGCCTCTTGGCTGGACCTAGTCTATTTCCTATTGTCTGCGGCTCCCCTTTCCTCATTATATATATAAGACCTAATACTTTCTTGTAGTTCCTTAGTACCACCGAAATCGACTCTTATATCTGTTCCTTTCGGTCACCTCGAGCCACTTAGGCTCTTATCTCTCTCCGTGTGCCGTCGACGCCGCCAACCGATCACGCCAACGTCACACTGATCGCACGTTTTGCCACTGCTGTGACTCTATGACAAAGTAGCGGGCCGTCGGCACGGATGACTCACTTGATCTTGACCGTCATGCAGACGATTTGCAGCTCAGTCTCGCACCAACTGAGGCCCAGTGGTGTATGTGTGGATATTCAAGTATAATTCGTGTCCAATTTTCCAGTTGTGTCTACCAATCTACTTCGTAGAGTTCAGAGTCTCTTCGGAGGTCCTGCTCCGAGTTATATGGCGTCATTACAGGGAAATTCATCTCGAAAGGTCCTCATCTGGTTTGATTGCATTCCCAGATTCCAAATCTGGATCGTCTGTCTCTGCAGGCAGAGACCTGACCACCGCGATCTCACAAACGATCTGCAATGACATCGGAATCAGCGCCAGCATTATTTGGATGAACATCAGGGTTCGAGAAGGCGAAACGACGATTATTGCTCGCAAGACCAAGCCTGCAGTAATAGGGCCTGTGAGCGTGTTCAGGATGCTGAAACCCAAGATGCTGATACTCCTGACTCGGGCCTGACACCAGATCAACGATAGTACAAGCTGACTATGATGATTTACCTTGAAGGAGGTATGATCAAGGCCATCATAGAGGGCACCGATGGACAGGGTCACGAGTATGCCAGTTAAAACACACATCGCATCGACGTAGCTGCCGAATTGAATGTGGAAGCTGGTCTGAATTAGCACTAGACGGTCGAGGTTCAGAAAGAACTGACGCGAAAAGGACACATAGCTTTTGAAACAGAGATGAGATCATATCAATCATACAGCTCATAGAAAACCTACCACAGCGAGGTAGAGTGACCGTGAACGCGTCAGGTTATCGATAACAGCTTTCGCATTACCGGCACTGTCTGAACCGACCGCTGTCTTGGTAGCGTAATAAACATTTGTGAAGGGTGGCAAGAGCAGCAAGAGTCGATTCAGCATCATGGATGGATGGAAGAAATACAATCTGAGACTGCGAGCGGTTGGAAATGGGATGTCTGTAGGCATAGTGGCGTCCTTTAAAGATGGTCAACGGCCCTATTCCCATGATTCGTCGCTTCCCGAGCAGCCTGGATGAGGAGGGATGAGGACCCAAATTAGGACTCAAAGCTGTGAAGCATGATGATTGACGTGACAGGTTTCAGACATGTAGATCAAGGTACCAGGAGGTATATATATATTCAATAACACCGGATGTTCGGTCCTTGTAGAGGCTGTACGTAGGAAATAGTATTAGAACTGCATATATATATAACTTCAACGTGCCGCCCTCCCTAGAATGAGTCAAATAGTAACAGGTCTCCGAACCTTGGTCGCTTCGTCGGTCTATGGTTATCGTTATCGGAGTCTCCACCACGTTTCGAGTCCCCAGGACTTGTCGAGTCACTCCGCTTGCTTGTGCCAATATCTCCAACACGACGGATTGACAATGGATTTGTTCGGTTGTGAATTGCTCGATAAATAGCTTTCAGGTCGTGTATGTTGATACCTGCAATGCCTTTGTTAGGATCTGCTGATATCCCTTTACCGGGTCTGGCAATGCCCTCCGGCCAGTTGAAGATCTTGAGGCCTTCTTCGACAAGGGTGGCTTCAAAGTCTAGCCAAGGTAACTTGGGTCGACCATGCTGCGTTCGAGCGAGATGAACATTGTGGAACTCTGAGTAAGAAGAATTTCAATACCAATGGGTCTTCGGACGATGAAATGAGTACCTAGTTGTCGTATGAAGAAGCTCTTGATTTCTTCTATCATCTTGGGTTTAGACGCCAGTGAGATTGGATCAGTTGATATCTGGGTTTCATTAGCGGTGTCATCTCTGTTCATTTGTAGTCAGTGCAGCCTCAGGTTCATGCGCGACTCTTACGAGTTATACGCATTCGACCTTGTAGGAGTGGAAATGCCACTCCAGTCGTGTACATCTTGATACCGATAATTATGAGAGCCTGCCTCATGGTATCTGAATTGTACAGTTCAGTGGCGATCTTCCATGAGACTCAGATGAGAACCTACGACGGTGGAAGCACAATCGATGGAAGATTGGTGCCATATTGAGCTGGATTGTTGCTCATGATATTGTCCAGTGAATGCTGTAAGTGAGCGGGTTCTGCTGCTTGGTAGTGATGATTATCTTCCATAACCAACCCAACATCGACAGAAGGGAATACAATATTTGCTTGCGACAAAAGCTGTACGAAACGTACATGTCAACGCATCATTCGGAAGCCCGCCAGACTCACTTGATTCGAATGTTCTGGTTGGGCTGGAGGAATGGTCGGGTTGCCTCCTACAACTGGATGGGTCTTTAGAATGCGTTATTGATTGTTTGTGTCGAATCAGAAGAGATAATTACCATGTATTCAAGAAGGTCTCGCAAGCCTTTGGTCCAAGATAGCCCCTTTCTATCACATTCATTGGCCTACAGAGTCATTGACAGCATGGCCAGGAAAGATAATGGCGCACCAAGGCTTCTAGAACGACAGTATCGTCAACTGAGATCCTCAGTTTGAACTGATCCAATTTCTTCTCCAATTCACAAGGCTTGCACCGCGAACCATACCTCGAGGTGATTCCGACAGCCTTGGAAGTGCGACCCAAAAATGACATGGCCGAATCATAGTCGTCCATCTCATCATTGCTCCAGCATTTGTGACCTGATGTTTGTATAGCGTCTTGGAATGCGATTGCAGGTTTCGGAGGAGGGAGGAAGACCAAACGACGAAGTGCCCATGAGCATGTAGCAAACTTTTGTACAGAGTCGGCTTCAGAAAGGTGTTTCGGTAGCATTTTCCACAGCATGGCTCCGAGCCATGCCCTGACATCCAATGCCGAGCGATTCGAGACGGCCCAGACCACATAAGCATCCATCGAACGCCATTCTTCAAGGGTGTAACGTGTAACTGGCTCTCTGAGAGCCGCCGGATATCCATTTACATAGGGAAGATATTGACGGTGAGGATCGCCTTGGGACTGTTGCCGTAGAATCTCGTCTGCTTGCTGGAAATGTAATATCAGATCCGAGTCCTGATCAGATAACCATTTGGAGAAATCTCGGTCGGTATGAGCTGTGATTTCATCCCACATATGGCGCAAAGCAACAAGCGCCGGGGAAGGAGTCCACATTGATGCAGGCGGGCTGTCTGGAATTCTGACATAATGTATAAGACGTGATAGACAAGGGATCTTGACACAGTACGCACCGGGCAATACAGGCTCTGCAGCAATATCCCAGATGGACGATGTCATCTTTTGACTCGGGAGAAAGCTGGGCCCGCATAAATAGCCATTCGTCTAGTATGGATGATTTGTAATCTGCTCGATGACAGTCGTGACCCTGGGAGTACATGGCCTCGTCGAAACTCCGAATATCGTCGGGGACGAAATTCTTCTGGAGCCAAGAGTTCGCCTTGAAAGGGAGATCATCCCACCACTCTCTGACCAACCGTCCCACATCCCATTTTTCAGGGTCTGCTAATCCACGATCGCTGTCTGCCTTTTTGGCGGACTTTGATGTCTTGACCAGCCAGCAGATCATCGCTACGCGCATCTCAGGAGTCGCTGAGTGAGCGCGACTGGCAAAAGCGGTCGCTGATCGGCGGGTCTTCGAAAGTCTTTTCTCTAGCGCCGCTGAAGCTTTGGTCCACGGTGGATGGGGATGGAGATAGACGTCCCCGATAAGGCTTTCGTCTCCGTCTTTCCAGAGCCAGATATCGTCCTCGTCATTCCCTTGCAGCAAGTCCAGAAAAACCCGGGTTCTGAGGCTCTCTGGAAACCGACGTAACACCCACCAAACCGCCATTACTCTCTTGCCACCATCCACCATTTCTACCTCATCTCCTTCTTTTGACGCTACTCTGACAACATTGCCTTCTTGGACATTCTTGATAAAGATTTCATCATCAGAGGACCACTCGGTAAGAGTGGAGAAAGAATGAAGGTGAGCGATTTCACTGTGGGTCATGATGGGACTGACAGAGCAGATGTACTACGACCATTTAACGAAAGGCCGCCCGGCATCGGAAGTCGCATCCGAACAGCTGTCGCAAGCTACACAGCTAGTTGCGGCACTTCGCTCCGATTACCGAGGACACCGCTGCCGGCCAGTGGTGAATATTTCCAAATGTGTTCAGCTGCTACAAAATGCCAGAAGAAAGGTGTAGAAGTACCATCAAGGTTTATATAGAGCGATGATAGTCATCCAATAGTCATCTTTTCAGATACTATACTTTGACCGCCTCGCGTGGTAAGTAGAGAATATAAAACAAATTGGGAAACCCGATAATCCGATATTTTCCCGAGCGCGAGTATTGCTAGAGCTCTAAATCTCAGTGACTTCCGCGTGAAATAATCAGAAATCCGAGGACCGACGCGCCGCCCGCGTGCCGCAATACTCCCACAAACCAGATATCGGAGCGAAACAGGCCAAACTGCCGACGAGCCGTAATCAAGGAGAGTCATGGCAATGAATTGACCTGCATAACCCTGAATACGCATATGCCGAATCCATATGAAATATGAAACCGAACCAAGCAAGCTTCCATCTCATACCAACCAGACCCCATCCGTGCTGCACTTAACCGAGAAAATTTTCTTGGATAGGTCACAAGGCAACCAATAGATATATGCGGGACTTTCACTGCCACAACATCACGTTTTGACTCCCACGATCAAATATGAAGCAGGCGGTATAAGACCCGTACCTAACAAGTTAGGTAGCGGGCATATCCTCCTGTCACATGTGACAGGTGCATGACCTTGCTCGCCTCGCCATCACCGCGCGCCGAACAAGAAACAACGGAAATCTCCTCCTCGTCGAATCAAGCGGAAAAATTGTCGGCGGCATGCTCCATCCATGTCAGTCCCCTGTGACATCGAGGCCTCATTTGAAGCGCTAGAGCAACGATAGCGCGCGATTTGAACCAGTAATACAATTTCTTTCATTGAGAGCTTTTAGTGGGCACTGACGCTATAATTCAGCTCATTTCATCCTTTCGACGAGATTCCCCATATTCGTTCCCGGACCCGATTGAGCCTGGCTGGCCAATTGCTTGCTTTGGTTGACCCAACGGCGTCTAATGACTCCCTATCGTTTAACCAGAGAACAGCCAAAACGCAATGCGGCATTCAACCAGACGCAAAAGAGACCATTCAAGAATGGATATTGGCCTTGTTATTGTCGATTTCTGCGCTGGCCAGCTGGCAATGTCATCTTATTCCAGGTCTGTTTTCTGCTGGTTATCCTGACGTCTTCGAAGGAGTTGACGGCCTCTTATAGCCAGTTCTATCATTTCAGCGATACCGAATCTGCCCTTCGAGGAGCGTCAATCAGCACTACTATATGACAAGGCATTTGGTTGATAATGGTGTCGGATATCGGTCGTGGAAGGAAAGCGTTTTCATATCGTACGTTCTGCTTCCTCGAGCATTGTTTGATTGTTTGACCGCTCATTGCAATTAGATCTCGTTGACAGCTCTTGGATCACCGAAGAGCGTGGATCATTTCGCTCTATATCCCCCCCAATGACGGTTTCTTGCTATTCTTCATTTCCCTATTTCTCCCCCGACGAGGCCATCCAGGTCTCCCAGTCCTCACTCGGACATCCCCATCCCACCGCAATATCGTTTCCGCCTCGCCAAAGCCACCCTTCTCTGCCAACAATGGAACATCATTGTTATGGTCAACGCTTGGGCCGGCGTCGAGAACAAAAGCAGTGCCATCAAAGCGCGACACCTTGTCCGAGACAATAGACGAACACGAAATCAGCGCATCGGCCTCGTGGCATTGTTCTTTGTCCAAGCGAGCGCATTGGCCTTTCACGTGGCCGCTTTCGCCCTTTGTTTTTAAATGGTCGCTTCCCAGCATCATTTCCTTCTCCCTCGAATCAAATCCATTATTTCGAACTGCATCCATTAATTATGAAGGTAATGTTTTCGCGATTTGACCATGTCGCTCAATGCTAATTCCTTGGTTACAGATAACTGAACTTTGCCCTCCACCGCTGATTTACCATGGCCCTTCGTCGACGGTAATGACCGTTGACCCGGCTCTCTGTACGCTGCTTCCGACTGAAGCAGAGCGCATCATCATTCGTGGAAAGCTCGAGGCTGCCACTGCCATGTTAGCGACCGTGGAGAGCAAGACAAGCGTCTGGCCCCGAGCTCTTCTCGAGTTCAACCTCATGCGGACCAGCCCTATCTTAGCAGAGAAAACCCGACTGGAAGAGGTCATCCCAGTCTACAAATCCTTGCTCTCTGCCCTCCGTCTTCTCCCGACCAATGTCCTCTGCATGATCTTTATCGAGGTCATCAGTACCCCTGCTGGATTCCTCGACGACCACGGCAATCGCCCTCATACATTGGACACCAAATACGGAGCATTTGGACTGAGCCAGGTCTGCCGTCGATGGAGAGAAGTTGCGCTCAATATGCCCCAGCTTTGGTCCTGTATCGTTATACGTCCAACAGCACAGCATCGTATCCAATGCCCAGTCAACCTCGCTGAGAGAAACCTTGCGCTTTGCCTCACCCGGTCCAAAGGGCGACACCTGCATCTCGCTTTCACGATACCTCCAGCTTGGTGGCATTCGACCTTGTTCGCGCAATTGGCAGCTCACAGTGATCGATGGGAATCTCTCTACGTCTTTGTTCACCAGCTCCGGTTTGAAGGCGAAGCGCTGAATCAGTTAAGAGGACAACTCGGTTCTCTCAGACGTCTTTCCATCAGATTCCTTGATCCTATCGAGGCATTCGGATACTTGGATGCTTTTGAAACCATTCCAGCGCTTTCTCATCTCCGTCTTCGCAACATCAACATCGTCCGTAACTCGATGGTCTTCCCATGGAGACAGCTCACTCGATTCCACATCGAAGATGTTCGCAATGGCGAGTTCAGTGCGATGCTTTGTGACCTCGAACGAATGACATCACTGCAAGACCTCGTCATCGACAACATTGACACCCAGGCCCCATCTACCATCTTCTCCCTTCCTTCAGTCACCTCGTTGACAATCAGAAACTCGATCTGGGTGCTCGAATACCTCACTCTCCCAAATCTTCAGAATCTCACTCTGGACGCGAGGCCAGGTGAGGAGCTGGATCTATGCATGAGTGATTTGATTGAACGGTCGCATTGCGACCTCAAATCGTTCACTTTGTCCGGCAAAACCTTTGGAGAGAACGTCGAGGCCGCAATCTCTTTGATTTCGCCTTTCGCCCTTCTTTCCCAGCTTGTCTGGCTATGTCCATCGACTTATATGGATGTTTCAGCACTTCTCCGACGCCTCACGCTAGTTCATAATGAACTCGACCCCAGGAAATCCAATCAGCATCTCGAATCATTCATATTCCAGATGCCCAGGGTCAGCGAAGCGCATCAGCTGAGCTTGGTCGCAAGCTTGTTTGGCATGTTGAATTCACGAGTCGGACGTGGATTGCAGGAAATCATATTGTTGGAGGAAGAGAATGGAGTGTTGAAGCAGCCGGATTCGTTCATTCGATGGTTAGCTTTACGCCAGCGTTATGAGACCGAGCCGCATCTTCAGCCATATACGATGGAAATTCGACATAGATATTGAATATGCTATTACATGCCCTTTTATTACGATACTCTAATACAGAAATAATACTGTAATATGACACCACGATGAATCAAGACCTTTGCCAGATGAAAGACAAATCTTCGTTCACGCGACACTGGACTCGCATGTCAACGATGTCATGGATAGGATGTTGTATAATTGACCAACGTGCTGGTCGCCAGTTGTCATCTCGTCGGCTTTGAGCTGGGCGACCAAAGAGCATGGTCAAGAATCTGCTCTAGGAGAAGTATGGAGGCCAGCGCTGCTGATAATGAGTCTGTTATGGCTTTGGTATCATATCGTCCATTGCTACTTGGTCTTGGAGCCGGTCCGCCGGTAAAATTTGGCGAGCCATCCACCGAGTCTAACCTGACGAAAAGAAGGATCTGGATCGACCGGAGCTCTCCTGAATATGCGAAAAGTCGTTTCAACAATGACATGCGTCAAGGGGAACCACGAATGTCTGGCGAAAGGTAAGAATATACAAAAACCGAGAAAAACTGACTTGGAATCAAAGGTGACCGTGAGCGGTCCAGAAGCTGGAAGGAACGATAGCGCAGCTGAAACCAATTCTAGGATAGCCTCCGCCCGTCTCATCCATTGGTCTTTGGGGCTATCGCTTTCCTGGAGGTAAACGTCGGTAGAGCATTCACCAAGGCTGGACTGACGAAAATAAGGACTCGAAGCGGCAAGGGCGACCGTAATCTCTGTCCGATATGTGGAACCTTGTTTATATCATGATATGGGCCAAGAGGAAGCTCGAATGTCTGCCAAGGGCTCAGAATAAGGATATACAAAAACCGAGAAAAACTCACCTGGAACCGAAGGTCGTCGTGAGCGGTCTGGGGAACGAATGTACGCTAGCGCAGCTGATCTTGATTCTAGCATATCTTCCGCATTGCGTAGTCCATCGGTGGTTCGGGATGGAGCTGTCTTTCGGGTGAATGTTGGCGAGGGGCTGGATGCACAAAACGATGAACCGCGGCAGCAAGGAGGCCAATACAGCCTGTGCATTTTGGGATTCGGAATGACCTTGGGCTGAAGAAATACGCTGACAGAAAGCGTGTCAGCGATTCCCCAGACGTCAGGGTGACAAAGCCAAAAACATACCTTGAGAGAAATGCCATTGCTATCGCTCCGGGGTGCAAATGTACGGGAGCTGGGTGAATAGACATTCTTGAATAGGTTCTCGATCGTCTCGTCCAATGCGTCATTGGTTTTCGGTTCCCATCTGGCCCAACGATAATCCAATGGCCCATTGCAGGGCTCGTTGGGCCCATGCATGACCGGGACAGCGTAAGGATATGAAAGACATCGTCCTGTGGATAAAATCCCTTGAAATATTCCGTCAGCGCTCACAAGAAGGTCAAAATGAACAGAATTGGCATACCACGGTTGGAATCGTCTATTGACATTGCTCTAGCGCTCGGGCCAGGGTCTCGAGCTCCCAGATGACTCGCATAGCTCGTCGCATGGTGCTGGAATTTTATCCGGCGGTTTGGACGAGGCGTAGCTTCCAGATATCGGGGCGGCGGCGGTGGATCAGGCGGGCGAGGTCACGCGGCTGTCACAATTGTGACTGGAGCAGAAATTCGCAGCACGTGATATGCGCGTCTCCATAATTTCGAATTATACCGGAAATCTCAGTATTTTTCGGGTTTTAGCATGATTGTTGCTTTATGTATCAATTGAGAACATCCTCGTGACAGAAATGAACCAACCTCTGTGTACGTCAGGGCCATAAATATCCCGGACGGCATGCCAGGGTGTCTGTGGTGGACTCTTTCACCGACCACCTTCCAGATCATAATTGACGGAAGTTGACCTAGAAAATAGTACCATTTTGCAACACTATTATGGCCATATTTTAATCCCATATATAACCATTTCATCCCATTGTTTACAGATTGCCAAAGAACTGCTCTGCGGTGTACTCCCAAACTGCCTGCGGCCGGTTGAAGATCTCGGGCGTGAACTGGAACTTTTGGGTATCAGCCTCATACACGAACTCCAGAATCCCATCCTGCTGGTCGATATACGGAATCGCATTTCGGTAGTTGTAAGTCAATGACGCCGCGATGGGGAATGGCTGGGGTGCAGCTGGATCATCCTGCAACCCGGCAAGCTCAAGCTCGAACAGAATTGTATCGAAATCTGTCACTTCAGAGCCCTGTCCAATCATTAGTATCATATAAGGCCCGAGAAACCAGTGACAATGCTCACCTTGACACCTCCGTCAAACTGAGCAACCTTGGCTGACGGTGTACCTCCAAAAACGGCAGACCGTACTCCATGTTTCTGGAAGAGATAGCTGGAGAAGATGGAACAAGTCGAAGCACAGATGCCATTCGCGACAAACACATAGTCCTCTCCAGCAAAAGGCGGCGCCGTAAACGCAGTAACATCAGCAGAGCTGTTGCCAAAATCATCAAAGAACTTTTGCGAATAAGCGTCAGCGACTCCGTTGACTGTTTGGGGTACTGGTGGGTCAAGGAACTGAGCGTTGGACGTCAAAAGGGTATAGTTCAGGTCGCGGTAGAACCCGAAGTAGTACTCAGAGTTTTGGTCAGCCGTCGCTGCAGCCGCATCAGACTCACGGCGAGTAAGATCAAGGTCGCGGAATACAGCTGGAAATCCGGGGTATAGATCTTGTGGCCAGAGCGACCAAAGAGAGATGGCGCCAGCAAAAATGAAGCCACCTCGGTTGCCTGAAGTGTCGACCAAGATCTTTTCGACACCGGCTGCTTTAAGAGCCGTGAGACCGGTGAACAAGGTGTTCGAAATACCATTGAAGTATGTGTTGGCGTCAGTTCCATCACTAGGCTCGAACTGAAACAACCATTGTTAGTAAACATGACTCGAATAAAACATCAAGTACCACAGACCTGCTCAAAGTATACAACACCGACTTTGGGGTGCTCTTGAAGTTGATAGATATCCAAAGTGACGAAATGGCCGAAAGATGTCACTGGAAATGAAAGTGAGTAGATGGTACGAAGAACGAAGAATCACTCACGGGTAGGAGCAACAAGATTGACGGGAGCCTGGGCCTGGTGAACGGCTCCTTGACGTATTTTATCCTGATTAATCCCGGCTTTTTCAACTGCTTGAAGTCTCTGCATCAAATGCGGAACTGCGATATCTGAAGAGCGCTTCTCCTGGACCTTTCGTTTCGCCAATTCACGTTTGCGTCTCTGCTCTGTAGCATCTGCGGCAGGAAGACACGTCTCTGTGATGAATGATGGGGTATCTGTTCCAGATGCTGTAAAGGTCGCAGCCCAGGGTATGGACAGCGTGCTCGTCTTTCCATTCTTCAGCAGAGTGACGGTAATGTGAGTTGCCCCTGGATAGAATACACGCTGTCCAAATCTGCCGACTTCCTGAGTATAATCACCAGCTATCGCGTGATTCTCGCGTCAATTGGCGTCTACGATAGAAATGAATGGGATTACTCACTGACAGTGTCAGCTGAATATCTCGACATTAATCTCATAAATCGCGCCTCGACATCTTCGAATGACCCCAAAAGGCCGTCAGAGAGAGACGACCTCTGTGCCAAGTCGACCAAATAGCTAGATGCATCTTCACCATTAATCTTCAGAAGCCTCGCTCCGTCAAACGGCCGAATATCGATTTTCAAGCTCTGGTAGTATGCCTCCAACCCATCTCGTCCTTGATTCGGAAAGTCGTAGTTGACCAAAAAGGTCGGGACAGCTACTGGATCGGTGGGCTTTGCAGCCAGAGTTGCGATGGAAAATGGGAGATTGTAGCTGAAGGCGAAGGCGCAAGCTGCTTCAAAGATGCTGTGACCATCAGCTTCACGATCGTAGGCGTCGCTAACAGCATGGTTGAAATCCCAATCTGTTTTGAACTTTCCAGCCTTGGTCTCAGCCTGTACGGTGGTGAGCAATGACCGGATATTGACGTTGTGGGGAATAAGAGGGTTCGGGGAAGCAAGGAACCAGTTTTCGAGACTGTAGTATTGCAGAGACTTCAAGGCGGAATCGACTACAGCCAGACTTCTGGTCTTGTTGAATGGGACATTGAGCTCACATGCATGAGCTTGCGCCGATGAAACCCATTCAGAGGCAATTGCTACAGCGCAAGGATCTGTCTTGCCCGCAACCCTGACCACCCCAAGGACAGCAGCGATGATGAGGAAGGAGAGCATAGAGTCGAGCAAAGTGCCACATGGACTGTCGTCGCTTTATATTTGCTATCAGTCTGATAGAACCAGGGTAAAAGAAGAAAGCGGGAGAACCAAGGGAAACTTTCCGAAACCATGCGGTGGAAAGGCTTGAAAAGGCAAATCAGAGAACATCGCTGATTCCAGATGGCTGATAGGTTTCGAAAGCCTCCGGTAAACGGTGTCGTATGACAATCTATGCACTGGCATATGTACACCTGTTGCTCCATTGGCATATGTCAAGATATGGAAACGACATGATATCCGATCATAAGAAGCAGGTCGGCTTCACATTTATGAGAAAGAAACCTGTAAATCCAGATGAGCCCTTATTTCACAGACATAGTACCATTAGTCTCGACAAGTATCGGGAATTTCTCGATTGAGTTGCGGCAGGCATCAATCAATGATGAGCTGGCAGTGATAAGGGAAGACGCATCAATTCCCAATGGAGATAGTCGAAGCCGAAAGATCCTGAGAACTACGTAGTATTGTCGGGTTGGAACAGGCTTCAAGCTCGCTCAGTCTTTGATCTCAGCTGATGATTTTCGTCAGAAGTGTTTGACGGAAAAGAAATCATATCTGCACTTACCTTGAACCTGAGAACTGGGATGACTGATGTAGTTCAGCGTGCTAGCGGCGTTTCAACCTGTCGGCATGCCCGGAGGCGCTCGCAGTGGAAGCGGGACGCCGCGACGGACTCGTCTGATGACCCATAAGTCGTCAGCAAGATTACAAATATCTTTTTTTGCATGGAGTTGTACGCAGCCAAAACACAGAAATACGTACAACACGTAAAAGTTGGCACATGCAACCTTTCATGTCCGAAATTGCACATGCGGAACACAGCAGATAGCACGGACATCTGTATTATCCAAGCGCATTCTTCGCAGATTTGTGTCCGTCGTCGCTGTTCTCGGGGATGCAACTGTGGGAGAGTGATTACGGTGACGGCGATTAGAACTCTTTCCGGCATCCCACAGGTGCCAATCGGCTTCCGAGCTCTCAGGTACTTGTGGAAACAATATAGCAGTATGAATTGACCCTTCACAGCCTTCATTTATTGTAGCTGCTTGTCCCGTCTTGCGTTTGTAACAAGCGCAAATACGGAAAAAGATGATCAATGTAATGCAAATTTTGTTGATGCAAGTAACGCTCAAATACATGCAATACAGACAGCAAAAAGACGAAAGGTGGACTGAGGCAGAAGGTCGTACAAAATTGGTCATCTGACTCGAGCTTTACTTCGAATAAACAGATCCCTGATTGGACGGAACGTGAGAGAATCTACAAAACCGCCAGGCACAAGATGAGCGTAGCCTGGGTGCAGACATGGGACAAGCCAGGTGCATCTACCATGGGTGAAAAAGGTTTCACCCACAGTGTGGCTAAAAGAATACTTGAAAGGTATATGGCCCCAGGAACACAAAGAGTCACAGTGATATTCCAAGAAGCCGATTCTGTGCACGATTCAAAAGGTTAGACAAGCTAATCAAGCCTGCACTGAGTATGGAACAAAAAAGCACTACTTATTCAGTCGTTCCAAGTCCATGAAAGTTCATGAAGGCAATAAAATGATCCAATGAACATCCTATCACTGTAGAAAGACTCAGTTGTGCATGATATTCAATACAGCATCTTCTCTGGTCACTTTATATTCCTACGTGTCATACATTGAGTGTTCTCCCCGGATTTTCTCTTGTCGTCTATAGCAACAGTATTGACAGTGATATTCAGGTGACAGAAGCCGATCATACTCTTTATCTCTGTACTGTGTTTTCGCTGATTTTTTTGTTATTGGCGTCGTTCGCCCCCCGTACAGTACTGTCCGTTTCCAGTGTTCAATAGATTTGTTAGCCGGTGCCGAGTTGAGCTGAACTGGACATATTATACTCTATCCCCAAGATGGAAATAGTGTCTAGAGGAAAACGACAGAAGTATAGGACGAGAAAAGACAGGATACCTAAACATGATCCTTGGTAGCTCAACAATGAATGTCAAGCAAGTCTTTTTTTTTGGAAATTAAGGTCGAGTCCCACTGAGTAATGTCCTTCATCGTCAAGGATTCACTGCCATATTCATGATCAAGTCGCATCCTATACTCCGACCCTGTGGTTCAGCAACCAATCAAGAAAGTGGCATTCATGAGTGCACGATAGTAAGTACAAGGACAGCTAGGAATATTTTCCACGCCTTATGGAACAACGAGAGAACCACCCTCAAGGTCGCTTGATATTTTAGTCTGGCTCCAGACCATGTGGCTTTGTTTCACCGGTGACTCATAGCCTGTAGGTGCGTAGGACGCAGGGCAGCTCTTTTGCTCTTGAAGCTGCTCGTCTAAACGTCAACCCTCTCCGGAATAAAAGAGCGAAACCCCTACATACACCATACGGGACTGGAACTGCGGCGAGCAAATCCAGCCAATAGCTGACGGGCAATTTTCACCAGAGAGAGAACAATACTTGGTCGTTGCGATGAGCGCGCTCTGGTCCACATAAAACCCCAAGAATTGATGGTTAAAATCCGCCACTGATATACCACAGCTGCGGTCGAGACACCTCAGTTCTGGCAACACAACATCACAGACAGCAGAACAGGTTTGGTTCCTTTGGTAGTCTCGTCATTGAACATCTGATAATGAGCTGGATATATGAGATTCTTGAGAATAGTTATCATGTTGTCTCCTTTAGCATTATTCAATGTACTTAATGCAATGGCTATGAGCTGGCTCTATATAGTCCCAGCGCCACATCTTTTACTGGAGTCCCTACGCTCATCCAATCCCTGACTCCTCCTCTCGACTCCACAAACGTGCTCTCTTAGATACAGCCCGCACTCCTTCGTTGCGCACATCACCGCACCGACCTATCCGCACACACCCTCCCCCCGTGGATCAAACAGGTCGGCGTGTGAAGGTAATCATCAAGACCAAGGAGGAGACTTCCGCAAAGCTACGACAATAAGTCTACAGCATCTCGTCAGCAATAATTGTGAAATCAATTATGTCGAGGTACAATGAGTGTATTCTCGGTACTAACGAATCAGGGTTACTATAAAATGGGTCAATAAAAATGTGGTCCATCGAGGAGGACCTTGAAAACAGCAACGAAAGTCGACGATGAAATGTCTCAGCCTGGGAAACGCGCCACAGTGACCGAGAACAATTAGGATTGTATTTTCGATTATATACTACAGAGAAGATATTCAATATTAGTATGAGCGAAAGAATATGAAGATCACACATCCTGATTGTGCCGCATCAGTGAAGATTAGTGAAGGAAAACTGACGACATACAACGCTCTTAGGGACAGATCTGCTCATCTGGGCATGAGAAAGACCACTACCGTGACCCCGAGATATCGGCTACATCTGTCTTCTCCAGGTTGACTGTTGTTGAAGATCGCCATACCATAGTCATGACGACAGGGAAAGAAAGGCCTATCATATCCACACAAAAGGGTTGGGATACGACAGACAAAAACCTTGACGGAGGGCGGATGTCAAAGCGCAATGGCATGGAGGGCCGTTGACGGACGAAGAAGAACGAAGATGGAAGAGATATTAGATAGCAGTAGTTGTATAGCTCATCACCGGTTGAAGGGGCATTGATGAGGCACCCAGCCTTCCTCTCAAATCAGCTTCGACGACAACAAGAACAGTCGTGCTAGAAAAGAGGTCAGTAAATGCGAGCAAAGACGAGGAGCTCATGCTTACCATGAATCAAGCGCCAGAAGGAAGCCATAGGCGGTTGGATATGCCACAAACCATCTACGAAAAGGCTAGACCACAATTGTGGCAGCTATTACAGTGTCTGCAGATAAAAGGTCAGCCCGGCATTTCACAAACAGAAGGGAATATAATGAGGGCAAAACTCAGCTGGTATTGAGCTTAGAATGGCTATCCATGTCGATGGAATAGACATTGAACAATGTAGAGCTGCGAAAGGGATTCAGCGACATCAATGGAACAATATAACAGGCTCACGCATACCCGAATTGAAAAGGCTTCGAGACCAGTCTCATCAGAACTTCTTCAGCGAACCAGATTCTTATCCATCAGAGGAAGGAGAAGGGAATATTGTCGATAGCACCAAGAATGCCCACCCAAGAGGGCGGGAGTGGGTGCGTAGACTCTGCCATTTGGGAAATGCTGATCAGGTGTGCATTATTTGTCAATGCATATCCGCATTAATGCGTAGGGTTTTGGAGAGTCCCGACTGTATGTGGTAGACAATATTCTTGCTGACAGCCTAGCTTTTTGCGCTATCTGCGATTCCGCTTATCGGACATAAAAAGTCGCACTCATGTTGATAGCGAGCCTTCTGTGCGGCTGTCCAACTGTAGACCTGCAGGCTCTGATGAGAGCCGTCTTTGTCCATTGGCTTCATTGACACCCAACACTCCAGGGATCTGAAATTCAGGTATTATTTTATAAGTAATCTTTTATACTGTAAGTAATTCTATCTGCACATCTTCCTTCATCATAGATTCTGACTGATTGAGTCATATATAGTTCAATAACTTCCAACTTGGTCAAGGCGCGCCGTTTCATAAAGTGTCACATCAAACATTATTCCTGTTCGGCAATTCGAAGCGACGGCCATTGGTCCTTTCCGTGTAGTGTTAGTTCATCATTCATAGGCTGGCATATTTGTCTGGTATATCAATGTATTTTGGTCCATTTGAATTTTGAGGCTCTTGGCTTCCCAAAATCTGTGGCGCATACACATTGTATCGTCTGTTTTGGAGAAGGGATCGGACCTCAAATTTTCGGGCTGAAAATTAGAACTATATCAAGCTCATCAAGCTCATCAAGATGTCCGGCACATTGAAAATACCGCTTATGCGGATCTTTGCTCATAATGATTTAGATTGGCATCCCTCATGACCACTCTTCTGTCGCCACAAGAGCTTCTCCACTTATCGGATCTTCGGCTGTCTCTGATGTGGGCGACTTTCAAAATGGGGCGAAATCGTAGTCGTGTTCTGAGGTTGAACATCGGGACGATTGTCCTTGAGCTACCTTCTGGCAATGCTCCAAAGATCTGCCAACTCCGGTCAGAAGGGTTGCTTTTACAATCCGGAGTCGGCCAAAATCCCTCGCAGTCTGGCTTACGATGATTTCAAATATTTCTAGTCTCGAGTATGTTGTCAGTAAAATTGTCCTGGGTATTGGTGCGAATGTCCTACTCTTGGAGACTGGCCCAGTGTTAGCAAATCCAACTGAAACTTTGCACCAGACACGCTCAAAATGTGGAGGAGGCTCCAAGGTTCTGGAATGGTGCCATCTCACGCTGGGTGGCATACCCTGAGTTCTGGTATGTTCTTCGTTGTCAGTCTCGACATCTGGTATTATCATGGCTAAAGGGCGCTGATTTTGCATCTCCGTATCTCGCTTACCTAGCTGTCACAATGGTCCAGTCTTTGTCCCATTGCTTTCACTGACAGGTCGGACTCATGTTCATACCGGCTTCTGTTTGGCTGTCCAAACAGTTCCTGGTACTCCATTGTATAAAAACGCTTGCGCAGCTGTCTACATTTCCCCAACCCTCTTAAGACTTTTCAAACAACTCACCTACTCAATCACTCTCAATATGTCTGCCAAAGATGTATGTTCCTACGTTCTCATCCCTCTTTGTATGAGACATTGGTTGACGATATCCACAGATTCGCAAGATTAGCGAGATCCAAGTCACCAACAATGTACTGGTGTTCTCTGCGGCCATGTCTGTTGTTACAGGCAATGGGAATACCTATCCTTTGAGCCCTGAGGTCAAATCTGGACAATCCATCATTTTTGACCTCACTAAGGTCCAAGGCCTGAACAACGGTGATATAGTCAGTTCTTCACTTTTCTCATGTCGTCATATGCTGACTCTATGGGAAGATCAAAGTCAGACTTGTTGAAGGCGGGATGGACATGACCAACGAGATAGAATTAACATACGACAAGGACACTCCGGATCAGGGTTGCTACATCACTGGAGGCACCCCAAGTGCAATTTTCATCCAGTACGTAGATATCTATCATATTGAATGAGGGAGTAGAAAGTGATGAAGAATACTTGTGTCACCATGGAGATTATACAATTAGGATTACAAGTCGGAAGAAAAGAAAAGATTTTTGATTTCATCACAATGTCCAAAATACTTGAGTATTCATGTTAGATCCTGCACACAGTTGAATGGGAGATTCCACCAACTATTCTAGGCCGCTCTATGGCTTGCTAACTAAAGCTGCTCAAGAAGTTCATTCTGCTCACAGTGAAATGGTCTCTGGGCTCACTGCATGCACAAAATCGCACAAATTTGCCTCGCCCCGGCGACTCCCGGCGGGGGACATTGGTGGAGCCAACGGCGAGTCCCACGCTCTCTCCGAGCTGTCTGTGACGTCGATGCGTCAAAGAGCCGAGCGATGATGCCCGATTGCTGCAGGGCGGTCAAATTTCTCGACCGAGCTAGCACAAATGAGCCACTCACGTGGACTCGTCAGGACCGACGGGGCGACTCAGGTTGCCGATTTCCGCATGTCTTCCTCAGGAATGTAGGACAGACCTTGCTACCTGCATCAGACTCCTGCCGACTCCCCTGTATTCCGCTAAAGCCAGTGTCGCAGATTTTCACGCCATCAGGACAAGCTGAACTCGGATCTCTGTGTATCACTGGACTCAAATACGGTCTGTGAAAAGGTTTGTTTCCCAGTGGTTCTTCTGGAGTTATTCACTGTCTTTCAGCAAAACAGGAAGCGCTTTCATCGGTGATCTGAGTCAATTTTCGATTCATTCCCTCGGGATCTCGCGTTGATCCTGTGTTACTGAATACTTTGGTCTGAAAGGTGTCCTGGCACAACCCTCAGTCAGCAGTTCAAGAATTCCGGCACATATATTTTGTATATATCAATTGATGTTTGCCGCAATCCTGTATGTCTTCTCGTTGTCGCACATCTGAATACTGCTCTTGTCCAGTCAATTGTCTATTTTCCTCCTGGACAGATCATGATTCCATTCGCTCCTTCCGGCGCATTTCAAGCCTAAGATGATATTCCATATCTTCCCAAGATGTCTCTGTTGCCCTTGTGCCACGAAATCCTTTTCTCAACGGTCGAACCTCGGTACCAGATTCATCTATGTTCGCCCTGGAAACAACCGCAGCCTGAAGCAAGAATGAATTAGACTCGCCTCTATTTTCCTTCAAGACCACTCACAATGATCTTCGGCTCGAGGTCAGTCTTTATCAAGTTTGATATGAACATCTTTCTGACTTCTAATCGGGCCATAATGCTTCATATCAACGCGCGTTATCATTGTAACGACATTTATATCGACCAGCTGCTTTCCTGTGCTCCTAGCGGATGGGTGCTAAATGGGAAATTCATGGACAAAATCGAGGAATTAGAGGAATCAGCGAAAGACCCTCTTAGGCGGAATGCTCTTCCTATGCGTATCAATCGATATACACTACATCACATCCTTCATGAACATAACCCATCCCACGCGGCGACTAACCTCATCAGCTCTCATCATTTGCGTAGACATTATTCAGGCCCGCAGTACTTTATATTTGTAGTTAATGCCTCCCATATGGACATCACTATCCTTAAATTTCATTCATTTCTCCGATCTATATCAATATCGAGTCCCGGAGAGATTTGTACCTGCACCATTGGTCACATCATGTGAGGTGATCGATGACATGATTTGTTCGACAATATTCACTGACTTGTAGGACCAAATAAGCTCTCTAGCTGATAAAACAATGTGTAATTATCCTCGCTTAGACCTTTCACTCGCTTCGCACAGTAACTGACGGAAACTTACTGCCTCAAGACACAGGAATGCTTCACGACAGACAGCTGGAGTCTCGACCCCTTCCATAGTATGGAACCGTTTCCTCTCTTTGTTGGCCTCGAGATTGATGGTGAAGCTCGATAGAATGCGTATTGGGAATTTACCCTGTAGAATCGTGTCGGCTCTCCTCGTGGGCCGTTTCATCGACTTTGGGACATCTTCAACCACCAAATGTTCCTCAGTGAATCGATATGCCTAGCTATGGACATTGAACAATTTCCTACTGGTACATTGACATGAAATTGTCGAGACAGGTCTCTGTAGAGTTGACTCAGATGAAGAGTTTTGTGGCTCAGCGTCACATGGGCATGGGAATTCTTTATACATTTTCTGGGCCTATAGTACTCGGATGGTCAAATAGCTGTATCATAGTGATAGATTGACGAATATAAAGGGACACCTGTCTCGCCATATATATCAGTGGTTGCTATAAATGCGCCACAAATAGATAAAGGAGAGATGAAGGGCTCCCATGACATGTTTGTTATTCATTTGTTTGATCAGAATATACAACACTGGTACAGCAGCCGTGAGCTGCCGAGTTATGGCCTTGAAGAATGAAACCTGTTCAGAAACTTCGCCTCTCTGCAAGTGCAAATATCTTTGAGGGTCGGGATTGTATTGTGCGTTTGATTGCGCAGTGCTCCATGTACATGTTCAATGTTAACCGATGATGAAATGCAAAACGTCAAGTTAGACTGATGGCGTATACAGGTCAGACTCAGCGTCACAGGTCAGACATGAGCGATGCCCTGGTAAATAAAGCCCCCACAACTTCACCTGACAATGCTCGTGTAATGAGTTACTTCCGTGAAGCCAAAGAAGGCTGCTTGGTCCCAGCTATTCAGAGGCCTGGAAATCTAGACTCAACAGGAACATTGAGCTATACCAGGCATCGCAGAACTTCATTCAGTGCGGAGGTAGTGCCTTGGGCATGAGGACCTTTTACTGTTTTATACGGAGAAGTTGCATCGTATTTGATGTTTCTTATTGCAGCCTTGATGTCATTCAAATTTATAAGCCACTATATCATCCATTGCCTGGGTCAGCATCAGCAATTTCCAACTTATGAGTGCATACCGAGATAGGGCAACAAGAGCAAGTCGATATACTTTCCATGGCGACGAATCTGGTCACGCTCGATGTCGTGGGGCACAATCTTGAATCTAGCATTTTGTAGCGCATCGTTCAGAGACTGGAATCCAGTCCATTTCTGCCATGTGGCACTGCGGAGCTTCTTTGCCTGAAGTACATACAAACATGCTTTGCGAAACAGCCAGTCCACGACTAAGGCAAGAGATTCATTTAATGTACAAACTTCAGGGACCACTGCAAGCGCCGTGACATAATGAAAGCCGTGAATTCCATGACAGATGAGATGGTAAACTCAATTCACAAGCCAGGAAAGAGACAGCTCTGAACTGTCTTAGTTGTTTGGGCCTGACGATGCTGACACATTTCTGGGAGCAAGTCCTAGTAGTCACCCTCTCCTCCTGAACTTGCCAATGCATCCAACAGGATGTACTTAGACACAGCTCGAGAATATTCTCGAGCCGTTTCATTTGATGAACTGAACCGATGCCGGCCGCTGATCACTTCCGGTTCGGCATCAAATCCGGTACTCGGCGCCACGTGGCTCCTTTGTTCTTCACCGTCAGGAAGTTTTTTGGCACACATGCAACACAAAGGTTGGCCGTGTCCTTTTCCTTCACAATTATCCCAGAAATCCAATGTATTTCTCTCTAGATGATGCTAAGGCCCCAAAGCGCCTGAAAACAACGCAGGAAAACGTCGACTGCGATGTGGCCTGGACCAATTCGGAGCATACCCTGACAGGAATGCCGTTGGATATGGTTCTCCAGGTATGTCTCGAGATCCTGTATTCTTGGGCAGATTGACAAATCTTCTCGCAGATCCTCCAAGCCACAAGTCCTGCTGAGCTGCTGGCCATGCACGATGTAAACAAGGCTTTCCGAAGCATGTTGGATTGTCGAGACAAGGGAAGCTCGATATGGATAGCGTCCCGAGAGAGCCACGGTATCCCGAAGCCCTTTGAAGATTTCAACGAGTATGAATGGGCAAGGTTCATTTTCGGACGAATATGCCAGGTATGAAAAACTTTGGTTGCTTTAGCGCAAATGGCTTATATTCGACTAGGTTTGTGAAGAGAATGAAGCTCGTGAGCCGGATTTCGGCCTCATGCTGCGTGTCTGCCCCGACTGTCGGGAAATAAAGTCAGTATTCCTTTTCGTACTCGAATTACAATTGATCAAGCAAACAGTCTATGCCTAGAAATCGATTGCTCGGACGCCTCAGATGATTACGAGCACGACTACCCTATCGTCGAATTTGATGATTCGATTCCCCATTCAAACTGGCGTATGTTACCTTTCTTGAAATGGTTGGCGCCGTCGACTAATGCTAGTCGGTAGACAGATCAAGGCATGAGCTACAAGAGACTGGGAAAGACGAGATGTGGTGGGCTCCAGACTGCTTCGACCGTGTCCCGCTCGTTAGAGATGTCAGGCGTCGTGTTAAAGGGGCGAAGAAGAAGCTCAAAGAGGTGGAGCAGCATGGGCTCCGTCTTCATCAGGTACTTCCGTTCTGGCAGTTCTCAGGCTTTCCCCGATGCTCATGCTGCTGCAGTATAGCATTATATGTGACAAATGGAGAGATGAGGTGGAAGCCGAAGAGCGGCGTATCAAACACAAAGTGTAAAAGCAATTCCTCGTATATCACATCATGGAGTGAGCTAACAGCGACCTTCAGATTAATTGAAAAGTTCAAGACGCTGGGTTATCAAGATCCTGAGCTTGACGGTCTCGACCGCCATAAAGTCTTGGATCAATTCAGGCTGCCTCTGAGTGAAAAAGGTCGGTTCTTCCATATTATTGTCATCGTTATTCACCTTCGGACAGCATGGACCAGGCTTCGTGAAAGCTTGGAAGATTCAATCATAGATAAACGTCGTGCCCGTTTGTTCAGGGATCATCCAACGATCATGGACGCTCGTCAAGGCTTGGCTCGAGAAGCATACATGGCCTATGCTTCGACCCTCTCGCCAGTCAATGTCTTTCCCAGTCTCGCCGGCTTCATGGCCATTCCCAAGATCATCGAGATCATCGAGCGCGAACCGGACGTGGATATCACTCTAGCCGACTTCTCCGACCTTCCTTTTATTGTCTCGGAGTCGGTCAACCAGAAGCGAGAAGTGTTGCAGGAAAGGGTAAACCGTCTGTTGCCCGAGAGCACTGCCGATCCCTTCAATCTTGCAACGACTATCTTCCGATGTGATGAAGGTGCCCACAAAGACCTCGGAAGACCTCCCATTTTCGGTGTCGACGAGACTATGAGGCACATTGGAGAGACCTGCGATCCTAGGATTAATATAGGTCTCTCAAAAGTTGCTTCAGCTCTCGTCGTTTCTGTGGGCCTGGACCCGAATACCGCCACAGCAGCGGACATGGATCGCAAAGATGTGCGATTTCGCTGTCTTGACGACTCTTACAACGGATGCGATAAGAAACCGACGCTCCAAGTTTTCACCTGGCGTGGATGTGTTCGTCTTTCTCTCTTTTGCCTTTCACTCCTTCCCTGACTTCCTCCATAGATAACTCATGCCCTGGAGCAGCATCAAACTTCTCACTACTCGAGCTACAGACCCGATATTGTCAAATTTGACATTGTCCCGCCCGAACTGACTCCATCAGGCCAAGTTCCATTTCAGAATGACTCCCCAAAGCGAAATTCGCCATCCTGGGTCTGCGGATATTGTACGAAATATATCTTCTTGCCGGAGACTTTCCAAGTCGTCGCAGGCCATGTCAATACTGTGTAAGCTGTTGCTCCTCTGAGATCTCTACGGTTACTGATGTCGATATTAGACACGGCAAGTCACAGGGCCTCAATAGCGCTGATATCCTTCTCGCTCCCGGATTGATATCAGTCAGTCGAAGCTGGTCCACGATCCCCCGAGTTAGCATCTTTGGACCCACTACCCCCCCAGTTAGCGTCTTTGGACCAGACACTCCACCTGAGGTGTTCCGATGCATACACTGTGGAGACTCCAGGCAGTTCCACATTCGTGGTGTGTCAGATCATCTCAAAGCCAAGTAAGCACAGACCATTCGTTCGTGGGCTCGTTGACCATCATTTTTCAGACATCGTGTAAAGAATGCCATTCGCGATGTTGATTACGCAGTTAGTGGTTCATCCGAGACTTGCACAATTGCTGACGTTTCATCCTCCAGCTGTTGAATGTTGAACCCAAGACCTATAATTTACGAAAACGCAGTACCACGGAATCGGTGGCTTAAAATATCGTCGGAATGGATCAAAGATGATGTATATAAGTCTGACTGAATGACAGTATATGATCTCTTAGCGAAGAGTATGCGACTGGACGCAAAGGAGCAAGCACGAAATGACCTCGGAGTAAGCCGAAAGTCCCTTGGACAATGTTACTTATCCTGCAACTGCTGAGGTACTTCTGCTCGAGGCGACGTCAGTCAAAACAGGAAGCCAGCGAGGGCAGGACTTACAAACATCATCCAGAGCATGTCGTTTGACTCATCTGTGTTCTCAAGACATATACGCAGAGTTTTCCCGGCGTTGAACGAGTTCGAAAAGACCGGCACTATTGAAAGCAGGGAGCCATGAGGATCGACGTGGCTGATCCTGGACTTTTGGCCGCATTGACCTCTGTCGCCAAAAGAAACCGGACAAGAATTGATTCAGCACAAGCTCAGGTCTGAAATTTACTTGATGAGCGTCAGAGAATAGAATCGGGTCGATAAAACCACGCCTATCGAGGAATGAAACGGATGCACTGCGAATGAGGAGCGAAAAAACATACCTAGATCCCCGGCGGGCGAAGGAGGACGTGGACAGGGTGCGAGAGAATGCACCATGATTCCGAATCTACTTGGTGCATTAGATAGGTATAGGAAACGGAAGGGCAGGACCGTGACATACGGATAAGAAGCACGATTCAACCAATATCAGCGGGATTGCGATAATGTCACTGTCAAGGAGCTTGGCACCGAGGGAATTCGACGAACGGCATGGGCGTGTCAACGTAACAGGGATCGTGAGATGGGCTACAAAGGCCAATGAGGTCTATAATCGGACCAGGAAGCCTGTGGACGTACCAGGTATTCTCGCGAGACGGTCTTCCCTTTACCACGTCCAGAGCGCCCAACCAAATTCATTCTACCAATTCCTCAGCAGTCTCGCCCCAAGGTCGAGGCTCAACGCACAACCGAGGTATCGCTGGACGAATTCCCCATACGTGGGCAAGGCATCACACAATCCAATCTGAGGCGACGTTCTATTATTCTCGTCGCTGGCAATTTGAGGCCCTTCATTCTCGAAACTATCAACATTTCACGGCATCTTAATCCACAGAAAGGCCAGCTTTGATTACAGGGCCAACGTCTTCAGTGCTGCGGTTTGACACAGATACAGTGTTCCTTCAAGTTCTGGCTCGGCGGCCAGCACGGTCCTGCATTCCTTCCTGCGTTTCTTTTTTTCTTTCAGTCATGTATCAATTTTCATTCCGAGATGGTAGGAATACATTATTCCATTAATACAAGCCATCAATCTGCAAAGCCCTTTGTTAGCGCTACTGCAAACCTCAGTAAGGAAAGTGATCACTCACCCGTCACAATCCTCAGCGCCTTCATCCATCATATTCCTCCACTTCGCGAGCTGCGAGTCTGGACAGTGATCAGAACAGTCTATTGTCCGTTAGTACGAATTGGACTCACTCTTCGGAATCCTCAAGGTCACGGCTTTCGAGATTCTTCGTCAAAATCACGAGCTTTCAAGTCATCGGCAAAGTCGCGAGCGTCAAGATCTTCGCTGACTTCACGAGTCTCGAGCTGTTCATCACGTCTCAATCCAACAACTCCCTTGACCTTGCT
The DNA here is from genome assembly GCA_029320655.1 of Mycena floridula. Classification (NCBI taxonomy): domain Eukaryota; kingdom Fungi; phylum Basidiomycota; class Agaricomycetes; order Agaricales; family Mycenaceae; genus Mycena; species Mycena floridula. The sequence continues at coordinate 21,481 of JARIHS010000071.1, read as the reverse complement.
GAACTCGATCAGATTCGACTTGAACCACAGCAAAGACACAACATACATATGACGACCCTCAAGGGACTCGACTTCGTCCCCCTCTTCGAGGTCAGAAGCTTGTCGTCTTTGTTGTTTCTGTTGCTGCTGGTCCTGGCTCAGAGCGGAAGGCATAACCTTCTTGTGGTGTTTCTTCTTGCCAAGTTTGCGAAACAGGCCCCCTACGGCGCCTTTAGTGAGACTGAACAGCCCACCGCGGGCTTCGAGCCTGGAGTGAATAGGTCAGTTTGGAGTAACCTTGACTGATTGGAATTGAATTGACGTACTCTCTGCTCAAGAGTGGGAAATCATCATGCTCCCGAGCAAACAAGAGTCCAGTATCTCGCTCTACAATCTCGGTTAGTCTGCCATCATGGTCAGCGACATCATGGCCAAAGGTCTCAACACTTGCTGTAGTGGAGCAGCCACCGTAAGGGCGACGCCGCGACATACACGGACACCAAGGTCAAAGTAAAAGCTGAAATGAAGTTGATCATGTTGGTTGTCTAGTCTTGAAGAATTTGAATGCACAAGAGAGTTTGGTGAATCAGGAATATGGAATATAGTAATTTAACTGAACCAAGGGGTCGTAAAAAGTCGTATGTTGAAGGTCATAAGAGGATGGTTGGGGATTGATAGCGATTGGATGACCACCACCGGATATGGGGAATTATTGATTCCGGGTCTCTTTTATACAGCTCCAACAACCTTCTTCCCGCGGTATGACCTTGGCCGCGCCCATGGAATGCCTTTTTGGTTTCTGGCACTGGTTCATTGCACGGGATCTTGATTGATCACAGAAATAGTCAAGGACGTGTTCCAAATCCAGGCTGAAGTACCAGTAGAGCGCACGAAGCAAGACAGTCTTACCGTTTTACCCTCAAGATGGGAATAACAACCCGGAATAACTGATATTATTTGATTTATGCCTTGATGAAATGACCGCGTGGATGGGATGATATCTTTTCCATTTTTTGTTCTGCGCGAAGCCGTGGGGAATTGATGAGTACCACGTGGGCTGACCCTTTTCTGCTCAGTCATTGGTCCCCTCGCATATGTCCAGCTTCAATCACTCTGTAACGGTCAATTGACGACGCGCCCCCGCTGCGGTGTTGCGGTGTTACGGTTACTGGTTGATGACATCTGATTTCATGGCCTTGACATCTGTTCATATTCTCCAGGAGGATGGAAGGAAGCCGATCGAGAGACGACAATCAGTTGCAAGCGGCAAGCACTCCATTGAACGGGAATCAAACGGCGGGATATCGTACCCGTGGTTTCCCTCGTTCGGACAGCCTGCGAAGTTGGTTGGAATTTGGCCATGCAACAAGGCGATTGAGGCCAAGTTCTGTATCTCGTCCCTTAATACCGCAGCACGGTATCGCAAGAGACCGAAGGAGAGTCAGGCTCTTCACATTTAGACCGCCGGAGGGCCATTCTCAGTGTCCATGTTTTCCAGGTGACTCTTTAGGATATCAATTCCATGTACCAATACTGAGAGACTCATCGGTTTCTGATGTTTCACTCGCACTGAGTCGCTCCTTGGAACAAAAGACATCCAGAGTGGATATGACTTGATTTGCCATACCCGATGAATCCGCGGATAAAACGTAGCTGCTCAAATTGTGGTGGCAATGCTCTGTTTTTGAGCGCTCTGCGAAGTCGATAAGAGCTCGCATTTTGATTTGGTAAGACCCTGCATCCTCTCGCAATGTCATCTCATTCAGTATGTATCCCGCCACACAATCAAAATATGATGGTACTGCCTTTGTTACACCATTGACTAGACTTAAAAGTGCTGTCATTCGAGTTGGAATGGGGCCTTTTGGCGGAGTCTGAAGGTTCTTGCAGTTCGACCAACCAAGGAACTGTGGTCTGAACGCAGCGATATTCAATATTCAATGTCGATAAGACAGCCCTATACTGTTCAGATTATCACCTAGAAACACTGTCCGGACGTGTTTCAGGTGGAATCATGACCCCTCCAAGACCAACGCCAGTCATTAGTCCAACTCAATTAATCATTCCTTCGCAGCATCACTCTTCAGCATATAATTTCCCCAATGATTATTCAAATAATTATCAGGGACCTTACGACAATCCTCCCAATTACGGCTTGTCCGTCGACACCTACTCTGCTCGCCGGGGACACAGGCTGGGGGCCTCTACCCCGGATTTTCCAATATGCTGTCCATGGATCCATCCAGTATGGACTATTATCAGCTCAGCTCACCCAGTCCAGCCCAAAAAGTCAAAGCAGTCCACCTCGCAAACCGGGCCAGCGGTCATTTTGCGACTGGTTTCTGCTCTAAAACCAGCCTCCAGCGGCCCCAACAAAGAGAATGGAATCCCAGGAAAGCGAAAACGAGGGACTGGAGCGAAGTCTGGCGTTGGAAATCGACGTTCTGGAGGGACATCGAAGCGGGAGCTCAACCGAACCTCCTTCAGGCTTGTTAACTGACGGCTCGACTTGGTCGTTGGAGGAAGCCTTTGGTTTGCTGAACACATTTGCTTTGGTATATGGATTCTCCTCTCCGACCTGGGTGTTGATATGATTGAACATCCCGGACCGTGAACGCAGAAACTCTGTAAACTTTGGGTTACTGGGGTGTTAGGAATCGAAGATCCAGTCGAGCTTCTCTAGCTTGAGACAGGAATATCGAATTCCGAGACAATGAGGCAGTCCAAGAGTCTACTGCGGCTGGATGTGATGATATGAAGGCTGATATGGGAATATCTGTCTACCGCGATGAGTTGTACGAGCTTTGCATTCCACGCAAGAAGATCCAGAAGATCATCATCGGGGCGTTGGATGTCCTGTAGAGCAAGTAAGTATTCTGAGTGAACATTTAGATGGACGTAGAAGTATGCGAATGGACCTCAAGCAATAGGCCTTCGGGCCCCAAAGGTCGAAAGCAGCACGGATGTCGAGGGAAGTGGGATTGGGTGCAACCATATTAGCCAGGATAACATGGATGGGAAATCCCTGCTTCACCCTAAGTAATGTCATCCATTGCGAATCTGAATGTCTCCAGTCGATTAAGATGGAGAGGATCATCGGGTAGTTCAGCTTTGGCGTCATATCGAAGTCGAAATGTATGATTTTGGGGCAAGCGCATAGAAGCGCAACGATGTCAGTAACCCGGACATCCATAATCGCGGGACTGGCACATTTCAGCTTGATCTCGGTGATCTGGTGAAAAGGTCTGAGGACCGGGAGGTGGGTTATATCGTGACTCGCTTCGAATCGGTGATCAATGATGAATCCTACAGATCGCTCTGATTGGGCGATATTTGGAACATGGAAACTCATTCAAACTTGAAACGATTGTCTGACAGACGATGACAATCCCTATGCCAATACTTCAGACCTGTTCACTCGGTGATCACAACAGACTTCTATTATGCAGTAGTTCAAGTGCCTGGATCGAAAATCTTTACTGTAAATAGTGGTGCCGCGGCTGGGCTAAACGCTGTTCGGAGCCGTAGCCGATCCGCAATTTTAGCTAGTTGTAGCCCATTTTCGATAATGAATCGCACCATGATACGTACTCCGAGACCAGGGACTCATTCAAATCCAAGACAATGGTCTGAAGGCGACTGGCAATCCATATTCCAATGCTTCCAAATGTGTTTATTCGGTCCTGGGAATGATGACACCGGAAATCTACGAGAAAGCAACAGTGCTACCTCCCTGTTCATACAAATTTCGATCCCATTGATCCCCATTGCCCCCGGAGAGTTATGATACTCAAGTCAGTGACAGGTTCACTACACCTCCGTTTGGTACCTCATTCCTCTTCCTCAACGAAAGGATTTTTTGGGACTGCTAGCTGACAACTTGATGGATCCCAAGAGTATGCCAAATAAGTGCAGAAGCCTAACGACGGACTGCCTTGGATCTTGCTATATGGCTGTCCCAATGTGCAAGTAAAAAATCACCGAACGGTCTGGTTGTGAAATGCGAATCGTTAAATTCGGGCATAAGTCCGAAGGGATCATTTTGTTCCTCTAGTTGTTTTGATGTCACACGGAATGACTCATCGGGGCCGGATCTCCGGGTCAGAACCGTTGTAGATACCGGTCACTTCTCGGTCCGTAAATTTTCCGTCGATTGCTTTTAATTCCTTCCCCCACCTCGTTTCCCTTGTTTCTCTCCATCCTGGGTATACGCCATGGACTGGAGGCTAGTCGCTCTCAAATCTCCAGTCTGCGTAAACGTGCGTACAAGAGCTCCCCGGGATATTCGAAATCCAGTCCGTAAACGCGCAACGCCTTTCACCTCGCCTGACTGATATTTTCCGGTGCATGCTCGATGTCGTCCTTATACGAGCCCCGCCAACGAGCTCATGCTCGTCATTACACGAACTTCATCGACGCCTGGTGTGATCGTCATCTTGCTTGGTGGACTTTCTCGTCAGATGGATAATGCCAGAATTGTGCAAGAATTGTGGGACAGATAATCGCCTTGAATGGATAATGGTCTCTCAGGGACTGCAGGTGTGTTTCTTCCGGGTTTATTCTTTTCTTTTGCTCAATAGGATTCTCAGCTCCGATAGCTCCTCGATTTCGTTCGCAACCGCCGACACCTCGGCTCTCGACGTTACTAGGAAAAGCTTTGTCCTCGCTGGAGAGACGAGAACAGCTATTTGGTTCAGAGACCAGGGTGCAACTTTGCTGGAGAGAAGAGAGCCCCTTCGTGTAAGGGTTGTCGATAAGCATGCGATGGCTTTGAGCTCGTACGTCGTCATGTTCTTTTCCTTTGACGTCGCTGATGACATTGCCCAGCTCGTTACCTTGGCCAACAGACATTTAAGATGCACGCCCTTGTTCTCACTGGAAGGTTCGACTGTTCTCGTTGGACGGGGTCAAAAGGTTTACGGTTAAAAGATGTGAAAGTCTCGTTTCACTCTGGGGTACGTTGATCACTCTTTCCATTTGAAGGTGGCTCAAACGTTTTCACAGCGCTGTACCCTTTTTCGTCGCTGGAGGGCTGTTCAATCCACCTATCTTCCTGCCCAATATGATAACACGCTGCTTGACTGAAGGATCAAAGTCATTTTGCAGTACATCAATTTCTCTTGTTTCTACTCCAAGATCGCTGAAATGCTTCACGCTCAGATCCTTCCTCTGGTTCCCGCTATTCCCTTGACGATAGGGTAATGATGGAGAGCTGTTAGCTGTTGCTTCGCGTCTATTCTAGGGTCTTGCGAAAGGAATCTCATAGAGCTCGCAGATACATAGAATTAGACAGCTAGGTCTCAATTGCCTGAGCCTTACTCAATGCAAATTCATTAGCCAGTAAAGCACAATATAAAATGTCTCATTGTACTGTCTATGTCAACTCGAATGACGGAGGGTATTTGGCAGCGCTACTATGCGATTCCCGACAGGGACTTGGATTCGTAACCAGCCTCTCTTTCGGATGGAAACCTCTCAATAGAGATTCGGTACCCGGACTAACGAGTGCTTCAGCACGGGTTGCGAAAGGTTAAGAGGAGAATGAGAGAAGCGGAAGAAGGACGACTGAATGAAACCGAGAAGACAGAGAGAAACGAGGAAGAGAAGACAGAGAAACGAAAGAGGACAATGTAAACGAAAGAGTAACGAAAAAGGCAAAAGACCAGCATCGAGCGCAAACAACCGAATCCAACCCGTCTCTCTCTACCAAAACAGCATGAGGCTAGCGAAACAAGATCGCGCCGGTGAAACAGCATAAGCGCCGGCGAAACCGAAGCTACCGGTCTACTCGCAGAAACCGGAGACAGTGAAACAAAAGGCGACGCAAGGAGGCTAGAAGAGGAGAGAGAGGGAGGGTAAGAGTAGAGGGAGAAGGGAAGGGGTTACTATTCTCCCAAGACAAAGAAACCGAAACCGGACCCGAAGACGATGACACCAGGAAGAAACCAAGCAAATGCGATACAAAGGGCAGATGCGAAACAAAGCAAAAGGACGAAGGAAGAGCGAAGTGCGAGAGCAAAAATGAAACCCGAAGCAAAAGCAAAAAGGGCTACAAAGCCAAAGCCATGAAAGGAAGCAAATACACAGCGATGAAAGCCAAGGACAAACCGATGAGACCAAAGCATGAGCCAAAAAACCAACCACGAAAGCAAGGTGAATCCAACAAAACCGCCAAAACCAAGCAAACCATCGAAAGCACAAATATGGCCGTAATAGCGTCGCAAAATCCCAGTGTTTTTTAGGTCAACTTCATCCATTTTGAGTGCTTTTGACACCCAACTTCGCTCAAATACGAGCTGAAAGATGGTCAACTTGGAATTGCCCGAGGTTTGCATACCTCGATATGGGGCCAACTCGGACACTTCATTTGCGGGTACCTTGGGAGGTGATCATAAAGAGTAGCGGATAACCTCAATTTCCCTGGAATTTGCAGTCAACTTGGAGATTACATTTTACGGACAACTTCGGGGCTGAGTTTGCAGTCAACTTTCAGAGTCGAGATTCAGGTAACTTCGGCGGCTCGGCATTGGCATGTGGCCCTTCCCTTTAAGATATTGACCAGGCCTTCCCCTTTAAGACGATGACCATCACACGATTCACATCTCCTTGCATTTCCCTCAAAGAATGATCTCAGGTATCTTTCCCCCATTCAATCATAGCGCTGTGACCGCGAAGGGCTGCGACTAACGTTGATTGATTTTGATGTGTCACTCACATGACCATTCGTGTCCGAACAACACCCGTTTTTTTCAATGTATCTTATTTTGCTTGTTTCAAACGCCTCCTGTTATTGATGTCGCATTGTACTGATCACTTTGTAGAGGAAAATGTGTATATAATCAATTTATCAATGCTGAACAGGTTCGTCAGGAATGTTTCCCATCCGTCTCTCCATAAGTAATACAGCATGGCAAAAAAACATCAATGCCCCAATTACCATCATCTTCATCAACATCCATCCCTTCCAGCAACTCGTGTCCCGCCATGATCTTGTCATCATCATTGATGAAAATGCCTGCTTGATGTTCCTCTGTGGCAGAAGCAAACTCGGTATAATCAATGTGACTAGCGTCGTCACGAAGTTCGTCCTGAGGCGGAAGAGGCTCGGTCTCTACGTCTCTACGATATCCAGGTTGTGATGCAGTTTGGAGATCATTGCCTGGATTGCTGTCCCAATAGCCACAGTTGATAGCAGTGGCCTTGCTAAGCTCGTACAAGGATACTGGTGTCTTGTAGTGCTCTGTACGAATATCATGGAGATTCCACAATTGTCAAGTCTGTTCAAGCGAAGCTTGGATTCGAGGTTGAAACACAATATACAGAGCAACTCGATGAACGTCATTCTGCATGTCGAGAAGCCCGAGATCATCCAGATGAGTGAATATATGGCAAAAAACCTCCAGTGAGTCTTTCCAATCATCACGCCATGTACATTCCATTCGAATATTATGGGTTGACCTGACAGTATTGAATGAGAACTTGCTGACAACCATGGAAGGAGGCAAGAAGGAGGAAGGAAGAATGATGCATCATCATGTCAGGTGACTTGCCAGCAATTTCGGCCAGTATTGATCCGAACTTCCCCCCTGCCGAAGTTCACTCCAAATTTAGTTGACTGAGTCTGAGGTTGTCCTGATCCGAAGTTGACACAATCCAAGGAGTTGCCTGATTGACCCTCTCGGGAAGTTGACCAGTTTCAAGTTGATCTAATCTGAACTTGCCCGATTATTAACTCCGAAGTTGGCCAATTCTGAAGTTAGCTTCATTTGTCTTATTTCTTGAAGTTGGGTGTCAAATGTGTGATTATGGCCAGGTTGACTGTAAATTAGATGAATTTCTCTCAAGTTGCCTGTAAAAACAATTTTGCAACACTATTACGGCCAAACACAAACAGTGAAAGAGACAACGAGGCGGAAAACCAAAGAAAGAGAATTCAAACTCACATTCCTCATCCCGAATCCCGCGACAGAAAGCCTCGAGCGCGGGACGCTGGAGCTGGCAATCGTCGAAGTAGAGGGAGCGAGGTTGGTCGTCTATATTGTCTGCTTAATTTCAGCAAGGATAAATGGAGGAGAGGAAGAGAAACGCCATCCAATCCCACTCCCGCCCCGCGCCCGCCTCCTGTGCCGAACTGGGCATCCCCGCCGATCCCGCCCCGACGCCGATGTTGGCGTATACCCTCCTCCCGAACTCAACGACGCGCTCGGCGTATGTGATCCCGGATTGATCGAGGTAAGACTCCTCCTCATAACGTGGACGATATCACGTATATGACGCGCTTGGGTTGATGGCGAGCTTGATAATTCTGGTGTCGTAAACACGACGGGACTGGCGACGATATGGAAGGTGATTTATCCGTGACGGTAATGCTGCTATCGTGTCTCTGAAACCCGTGTTAGCGAAGGCGAACGACTGCAATGGATAAATTCGATGTACCGATACATTGGCCTCTTTCATCTTCTTCTTGACCATAGCGACGTCCACGTAAATGGTGGCAAACGCCAACGAAAAAGGAAATAGTACCATCGAGCCGGGGATTGGTGCAAAAAGTCGAGATGACGAGATAATGTTGGAGCGAGGACAACGAAATAAGAGAAGAAGGAAACGATGAAGAAAGATAATCAGCCTGGTCAGCAAAATGACCTCTCTGGTAAGATGGGGACATGCCTTGTGTTCGGGTTTCTTCTCTGCTTCTCTCTTATAATGTGCTTCTCCTTTATAATATGCTTCTCTGCTTCATCTGCTTCATCTCCCAGTGACGCATAGCTGCAATTTGTGGACGAACAGGAGACCTGCAACCGTCAAGCAATAGCGAGCGAGGGAGATCGTGACGCAACCAGTGGACGATTTTGCGCTCATCACGGTGAATACCGACAAGGCGCGGTCATGGTCAAATAACAAACAAGGTGCGGTCATGGTGGAATGACAAGGATGCGGTAATGAATGAGATGGTCGTCGAACAATGGCATGGGATGAAGAATTTGGTCGCCGAGCGAAAGAGGATCAGCGGTTCGTCGAGGGGTTGTCGCGAAATGGTCGAGCGACGAGGACCGATACAATGATTTCGGTGAGCCAGAGCAATGACCAGACATTGATGACGATGAGCCGAGCAAAGGTCATTTGACATTGCGTGCAATGAATCCGATGCGAGACCAAGGTCATGGTGGGATCTGAGAATGGCCAAAAGCTATTCCATGAAGGTTGGGCGAGAGCGCAAGGTCATAAGCGAGACCGCGACATGGAGATTTGACGATGCGTCGACGGAATGATGAATGTCGTCGATTTCACGGGGCGAGAAATTCGAGACGGTACATGGATTTGTAGGCCAATGCGAAACGGTGAATGGCTGTCGTAAAGCGGCGAAGGTTCGTCGTAGAACTGAATGGACACAAGCGAGTGGACGAGCACCGATTCCGCAATGACCAGTAAGATTTGGTCAACCAGAGGGATAATAAAAAAGAACAGAGAAACCGTGAGCAGAATCCTCTTGCCAGAACGGATTCGACGTACTGTGTTCTGATGTCTATCCGCGAATATTCTATCATCGTCTCCTCTGCTCGCTTCCGTATTCTCCTTGTTCCTCTCCTCTTTTTTTCACCTCTCTTTTTGTCTCAGCACGAGCTTCGCAGGATTCCCACCTTATTGCAACGTTGAGATGAGCGATCAGGAGCGTCAAGGGCAGCAGCGTCATCCTTCGCACAATGGATGATGAGAGCTCAGAAAAAGGTGTACTTTCCCTTTGGGCACGTGGCGTGCCGAGGGGCCGGATCCCGATATTCGCACCACGCGGGGGTTTCACAGCACGTGCCGGGCGCGTCTCAATTTCACTGCCACTGACTCACTGTCAGCGCCAGTGCGGTCTGTCTGGGCTTGAGTCGCAGTGATGATAGCAGTATACTAAGAAGCGCTCGATCGAAAGGCGGTAAATTGGCAAGAGATAAAAAAGGATGTTGTGAGCGAATATTCGTGCAGTGATGCTTCGACTCAGCGTAATCAGTTTCTTGCATATTTTCTCTCAGGACCGCCTATCTGGTCGGAAGTATTGGACGTGGTACAGACTCCTTGGGTGTTCAAAAACATTAGTGAAGTTGATGTGAAATAGAGCTGGCCATGGTTCAATTGTAAATCTGCAATATATCCCAGGTTCTCAACATTACTGATCGATCCCATCCAAGCAAAGCTGACACGAGATTTATCTCAGCACTGTCCTTCCAAATTGATCCATCACCTGGTCAATCTGTTTGCCTCGATAGTCAGACATGGATAATATGACTGATACTGGAAGACTTTTGCCGGTGCCTACCCAGGTGGCGGCTTTAGCCTAACCTGGCGATCACGCACAGAAGCTCCTTTGACGCGACGCGCACCATGTCTGTATGTCTCACCTGCTTCCGACCTACTCCGTGTACTTCATCTATCTATGTATCTATCCCATACAGCATGACAAATGGGTACACCGGCATGCTATGACTGAGTTCACGCTAAACGTCACCGAGTTTCGAACCAAAAGACAGCTAAGCTCGAGTGCATTGAAACTTTGAAGGGACAAAGATGTCAAATGATGCCGCTTTTTGGTCGAGCCGGTTCTTGCCTTTGAGAATCACTGCGTGAGCAGGCAATACATCTTTCTGTAGCCGTTATTCGTGTTTATGATCAAAGGCCAGGAAAATCGTCGAGTACGATTCATGAAGATACGATTTACTATGTACAGTTCCCAAAACATCCGAGACCGTCGTTGACCAGTCATCGCTGGCGTCAATTATATCTCTTCCTGATTTGGAAACTAAAATGACCCATGGATGAGGTGTGTAGCATGAGTCATTTTCACCTGAGGAACTATAACAGACAGGTGCACTGTGAGATGGCGAATCTCAGAATGATCAGGCTTTCATTAAGATAAGGACAAAAAAACCTGATTGCTGCCCTGTTGCATGTACAGTCCAAGCCCACATCATAGTCTCGAATTAAACGTTCAGAGGCCCACCACAAATGACTGTTGGTGAACTCCGCCGCGATGAATAGTGTGGGACTACGGCACGCTCGGCAGAGTACCGAAAATGGGACGGATTGATCCGTGTCTCGTGATCACGCCATTGCTGTCTCCACCTATGGCGTTTTCATGGCTCTTTTTCACTTCAACGTCAAGTCAGGTCATCTCGCTCATGAGCGATGACGAGGTAATTATCTCTCTCTTCCTATCCCCCGCCGGAGCTCACCCACAGACGGCAGGAAACAACCGAAATACGCCGGACCTAGCGTCCAGAGGCTCGAGACCATCTCTGAGGAAAACGAGCCCAGAATCATATCAGAGACACGACTTTGTTGACCAAACGGTTTAGGGGATTGAAGCGTCCAATATCCTCTGTCATCCTCGTGACACCATTCTACTCGTCAGCAGCTGTCATTGAATGCACAAACGCGCGAGCCCGTTCGCTATCGCAGCGATCAGCAACAGAGCAGCCTCACCGTCGCAATGGCCGTTGACCTGTTTCCAGTGCAGCTACTCTTCGAACAATGACCTTTTCTTTCAAACAGCGCTCAAGACGGGAGGTGACGCTGACATCACCTTCCCTGCGGCGCGGGCGGCGGAGGATGAAGGGGTGAAAGGTGAAGGGTTGGGTTGTAGATGCGAGGGAGACGATGCGGATGCGCGGGATGTGGGAGGTGATCGAGGTGTGCGGGTGGGAGCGACTGGAGCAACAAGTGGAGATAGTAGCATAAAACAGAGCTATATTTTCACAGAGCAGACATTTGAATATAGATACTTGAATTTAAATGTTTGAATTAGCAGAGAGAAATGTATCATTGGATGAAGTTGAGCCATTCTCTGATTCATGATCAGAGCCAATCTCCGAGTTTTCTGCAGTCGACGCTTCTCTGCCTGATGAGTAGTTGTCTGATTCTGACCATTCTTCTTCATATGAATCTAGATAATGGTCAGGTTTTAACAATGAATGAATGACAAAAGGACTCACCGGGTTCCAAAACTGGTTCAAGCAGCGGGTATCCCAGATACTCGGCCATCTCCATGCTCTCTGGATTGAACCCACATGCCTTGTGGATATCCCAGAGGATGCGATATATCTGCTGCGGTATGTGATATTCCCACATATTGATCCTTGTATATAAGTTGATGTTGAATGCATCCTCAATTTCTGCTGTTGGTATGATGATTTGACCTTCTGGATCAGTTGACCACCAAGTATTACTAGACAGAGTGCAGTCAAACCAGAGATATAGCAGAGGGCATTGCAGAGGTCTGTCTGCTGCATCGGCAGACCGTCCACTCATTTGTGGAGCTGCAGTGCAAGAGATATATATATTCCGTGGAATATCTGCAATTGGTATTTCAAAATCCTGATGCTCGTTGTAAAAGGAGGTTGTCAACTGACTTGTTTGCACCTCCATATCATTTATATTCATTTGCTTGCTGAGGTGATGCACCTGGCTTGACCATAGATTGAATGTTGTAATGATAGATGCTCGACTGGGTTCAGAGGCAGTGGATTGCACTCCAATAAGAAATTCCTATGTCCTTGGAATCCACCCTAGGAGTCTAGGGTGGGCCAAATTAATATTTTCAAACATTCCCACGATTTATTCTGCCCTACCATCCCACCCTACCGTCCTTAATCAATCAAATTTTCTAGGGTTAAGCTTGCCCTACCAGTCTTCAATGAAAAGACTGCAATAAGCCAATCCACTGCACTCTAGCCAAAAAAAAAAAATGTCCAAAAAAAAATGAACCTGGCCACCTACCCAAAAAAAATCAGGCAGGTTGAAAATCGGACCCAGACTAAAAAAAAAAAAGTTGAAGCCAAAGATGCTTGAAATGACTTGGAAATCATTGCTAGACATAACAAAAAAAAACAGTCAAAAAGTTGAATCACTGCACCCTAGAAAACTTGACTGTATTAGTCAGCTTAACCTTACAAAATTTGACTGCATGTAGAAAACTTGACTGCATTCAAAGATGCTTACAATCACTTGGAAATCATTGCTAGACATAACAAAAAAAAAGACAGTCAAAAAGTTGAATCACTGCACCCTAGAAAACTTGACTGTATTAGTCAGCTTAACCTTACAAAATTTGACTGCATGTAGAAAACTTGACTGCATTCAAAGATGCTTGCAATCACTTGGAAATCATTGCTAGACATAACAAAAAAAAAGACAGTCAAAAAGTTGAATCACTGCACCCTAGAAAACTTGACTGTATTAGTCAGCTTAACCTTACAAAACTCGACTGCATGTAGAAAACTTGACTGCATTCAAAGATGCTTGCAATCACTTGGAAATCATTGCTAGACATAACAAAAAAAAACAGTCAAAAAGTTGAATCACTGCACCCTAGAAAACTTGACTGTATTAGTCAGCTTAACCTTACAAAACTCGACTGCATCTAGAAAACTTGACTGCATTCAAAGATGCTTGCAATCACTTGGAAATCATTGCTAGACATAACAAAAAAAAACAGTCAAAAAGTTGAATCACTGCACCCTAGAAAACTTGACTGTATTAGTCAGCTTAACCTTACAAAACTCGACTGCATGTAGAAAACTTGACTGCATTCAAAGATGCTTGCAATCACTTGGAAATCATTGCTAGACATAACAAAAAAAAACAGTCAAAAAGTTGAATCACTGCACCCTAGAAAACTTGACTGTATTAGTCAGCTTAACCCTACAAAACTCGATTGCATTTGTCAATTTGAACCCAGAAACTTTGAATGCATGCTAGGAAACTTGACTGCACCCTAGAAAACTTGACTGCAAAACATTTTGGACTGTTCAAAAAGTTTCAAGGCTTGAAATATTTTTGACGTGACAACCTGCTTAATTTTAATCAAGCAGGTTTGAAAATCAGCACCAAAAAAAATTGAAACCAAAGTTGAACCAGAGTTGCTTGAATTCACTGGCAAATCATTTCCAGGCATAAATAAATAAAACTGAAAATTTGCACCATGAATACCCTTGACATGATTTGGGGCTCATGTGTGGCTCAAATCTAGACTGAAATACGAGTCTGTAGACCTGGGAATCATGCAATTTGGTCAGGAATTCACAGAGATATGACAGGAACAATTCCTCTGGTACAATTTCATCAAATGTGACTGATTTTGACTGAACCCAATGCAGTGGTCTGAAACATATGTTGGTAACCATTCCCACAGCACAGCCACATCCCTGGCATCCTATATAAACTATCATCCACGCCTCTCTCTCTCTTCCTTTCCCCCTCTGTCACTAGATTTTTACTTCTGACCTCTTTGTGGACCAACAGAACAATAATCATCTCTGAAAGGTCTGTCCAACCATGCTCTCATTTCTTTTGGCCCTTGGCCCGGTCTGCTTGGATTACATAAGCAGACCTGATTGATTTTAATCGAGTAGGTCTGCCTGAAATATTTCTGCACAGACCTACCTGATTAAAATCAAGCAGGTCGTCTATCTTGGCTGTCTGTCTTCCATAAACTCAAGCTGACATTTCTCCTTTGACAGACACTTGAATTTATTTGAGCAGGTCAGATACATTTCTGCACAGACCTACTTGAATAAAATCAAGCAGGTCGTTTATCTTGGCTCTCTGTCTTCCATAAACTCAAGCTGACTTTCTTTCTTCAACAGACCTTTTAGCAACACACCCACCTGAATTAATTTGAGCAGGTTGGTCAATGGATTCATTAAGAGAGACAAGTCTAGTGTTGACTTTCATTCAAGTTTTTCAATCCAATGTCTGCTGATCCCACTGCCCCCCTCACTGTGATGCCCGGTCATACAGACCTTGTCTCAAATGCTTGGTTGATGCGGTACAATCTTGCTATCAACAGAGTCTATCACCTATGGATATGTACTGATTGCAAGATTGCTGTTAAGACTTCCAGCATAGCCAAGCATACCACCAGAGACACGGTCCACCCTGGTGGTTTAGCTCCAATTGCACAGTTCATCAATATCTTGGCCGCACAGAACAATATCCCTAGTGCCTATCCAGATACGACTCATGCCATTGACGCTATAGATGGTCTTCCAGTACACAAGGTCAAATGCTGTTCTGCCTGTCGCACCTTTGGCATAGAGAAAACAATCACAAACCATATTACAAAGGATCACAAGACAGAGACTCCACAACCACAACCCATGGGCACCTACAATGGTCAGCAGTTCAATAATGCCAACAAGGTGTATTTTGAAGTCAACGTCAACAATCTGCTGCCGCCTCCTGCACCTGCGGGTTTCATGCCACTGCTACAGACTCTTCGCAACTTTGACATCTCAAATCTGGTTGACAAGACAGAAACTGATGCCCGACTGGTTCAGCCTTGGTTGAAGATCAATGGGTTTCACTTGCATGTTGCGCCCTATGACATTGCAGAGATTCGAGCACTGGTTGCACTTCCATCCAAGGCCAAAGATCTCCCTCGACTCAGTGATGCAGTCCTTGCATATTTCAAGAAGGCAGAAGCTGCTCTCAAATCCATTGACCGCATCATACTGTGCAAGCTGAACACCAGTGACATTGCTAAAACGTGAGTCTATCTCATTTATCTTTGACCTGGTCAATTTTATTTGAGCAGGTTGATGCTTGGGCTAGTCTGTTGCATGGACTAGCTGACCTTTCCTTTGTTTCCTTCGACCTGCTTGATGCATCTTTCTTTCATTGCTCAAGGCTGACACTCATTTTTTAACAGGGCCATTAGCAACACACCCTTGCATCCACTAGAACAGCAATCATCATTGAAAGGTCGGTCAATCAATTTATTGAAAGCCACAAGTTTGTTAAAGTTAATTCACAAGCATACTGCATGACAGTCACTCATCTTGTTGCCGGTCTCCTTCGAGCTTCTGTCACTGCAGGATACAAGTTTCCAACCAATCCATCCCTTGACACTGCTATCAAGGCATTGGATTTATCATTGCAGAAACCAGCAGAGAGATGCTTCAATGAGCTTCATGCTATATTCCTTGCACTCTTTGGCACAACTTGGATGCCCAAAGAGGATGCTGAGGAAGGTGATATTGCCAATCCCACCATGTGCTTCCTTGCACTCTTTGCCTTGAAAGCAGATGGTGAATTCCTTCAGCCCATTACCATCACTGCACCCATTCGACATCTCACTTGGTCCATTGAATTCACCATGGTTGTTGAGATCAATGCCCGTGTCAAGGCCAAGACAGCAAAATCCAACTCGGATGCCTATGATCAGCTCTCTGAATACGTTCAAGAGAAGTTTCCTTCGACATTTGAAGATCTTTGCAGTCTTTCCCACTACACAAGTGCTGTGGCATTCAATTCACTCAGAATGCCAGAGTTATGGTGGCCTGATCAGGAAGATCCCACCCGGATGCTCTTCAATGGCCAACCAGTTACATTGCAGATGTATAGGGAAATCTGTGTTGGCTTGATCACAAAGCTGGTCAAAATGTGGGATGAGGAGATCCTGCTTGGTCTCAAGAACATCTATGCCGATCACAGTGCTGCTACCGACAACCTTCGTTCCACCAAGCCAAAGTACAGCTTCATTCACGATGCATCAAACAACTTGGCCAGTGTTGGAAAAGACTTCTTGACTGCCATATTTGATTCACCAAAACTCAGAGAACGGTTCACTCAAATGCTGGGCTCTGAGCGTGTCTTGAAGAAGTCAGAATGTCTCAAGTGGCTGCAAGCACTAGCAGAGTTTGAAGGTGGCCTCATGGTCCTGATTCATCTCAGTTCAGGAGGCCCTGGGCGTGGTACAGAGATCACCAACTTGCTTGCAGAGAACACAGCAACTCGCGTTCGAAATCTATTCCTGTTTGGCAACCGCCATGTCACCATTGTCAGAAACTATACCAAGGACAACAACATCTCCCAGAAGGATCGTTACATTCCTATGGGCCTTGATGCTGTCACTGGAGATCTCCTGGTTCAACTGCATAGTGTTGCAAGGCCATTGGCAGTGCACTTCAGCATAGCCTTGGATTATGAAGATTCAGTGACTTTGCAATATCAACGCATGCTCTTTATGGGACTCGAGAAGCCCTTCACATCAAAGAAGCTCACCACTTTGCTCAAGAAGCATACTTCACCTATCACTCGCTTTGACATTGGCATAGCAGATTTTCGCCAGATCTTTGTTGGATTCAGAGAGAGGAATCTGGGAAAGACACATAACCTTCTGCTAGAAGATAGCGACAGTGCAGATACCATTGAAGCAGAGCAAATGGGACATAGCAGAGCCACAGAAAAGGCCCATTATGGTCTCTCCTCCAATGCATGGGATGGTGCATCAGATGAAATCATCCTTCTATTCCTCAAAGCGAGTTCAAAGTGGCAAGTGCTTCTTGAACTTGTTCCTGGAGGACTCCAGCTACCTTATCATTCTGCGCAGCCAGATCAGTTCCAACGCTTGGTCACCAAAGGGCTCATCAAACTCAACAAGCGGACTGCAGCAGCATCTACAACTCCAGTCTCAGTGGATACAACTCAGCTTCAGAATCAGATCCAAGAGATGCGAGACGATTTCAATGCAAAGCAATCTGAGTTCAGTGCACAGCAATCCGAGTTCAACAAGCAGCAATCCGAGTTCAATAAGCAGCAATCAGAGACCAATCAGTTGCTTACAGCTCTCATTCAACAGAACACTGAATCCACCAAGCAACTGAATGCACAGATAGAGCAGTTGTCACATCAACTACAGTCCAATCCAGAACCAGACTACAATGATCCTGACTATGATGATGAGCCTTATGATCCAACAGATCCACATGGCAAGTTTATTATTTCTCATTTAATTCATCAACTTATGTTCTGCAGGAATCTATCACAATTCACCGGTGTTGCAGAACATTGATCTGGCTGACAGTCAGTAGATGTAATCCAAGTTGTGTTTGCATTATTAACATCAGTTTCCCAGGTTCCGATCAACCTGCTCAATTTAATTCAAGCAATGGAATGACACCGCCAGACAGTAAGTCTATGTAATCCAAGTTATGTTGAAGTTACTCAAATCATTATTGCAGGCTCCATTAGACCTGATGAAATTAATTCAAGCAGGTTGATGACACCAGCAGACAGTAAGTGAATGTGATTTTTGAGCTGTGTTCAAGTTACTAACATTATTATTGCAGTCTCCAATCAACCTACTCAAATTAATTCAAGTAGGTTGCCAGAGATTGATGTGGACAGTAAGTGAACACACTTTGAGTTGTGTTCAAGTTGCTAACATTATTATTGCAGTCTCCAATCAATCTACTCGAATTAATTCAAGCAGGTTGAATCCCCCAGTTGAAGATATTCTCTTCAAGCTCCGAGAGTTGCTCAAGGATCCTAATGCAAACTGGACTTGCCCAGAACAGAGAGAAGCTGTGCAAGCATTGCTCAACTTGGAGCACGATGTTATTGTTGCTATGCGGACGGCAACTGGGAAGAGTCTGGTCTTCATTCTTGCTGCACTTTTGCAGAGAGCTTGCTCAGTGTTATTCATACCACTTAGAGCACTCCTTGAAGACTGGAAACGCCGGCTGGACAACTTTGGGATCCCATATCACCATTTCCATGCTGATGATGAAGTTCCAGACCTGACAGGCGAACACAACATCATCCTGGTCTCATCTGATGTTGGACGCTTCCGGAACTGGGAAAAGGCAGTCGACACTTTGAACACTCATACACCAGTGGCAAGGATCGCCTTTGATGAATCCCAGTTGTACATGGGAGACACCAAGTTCCGCCAGTTCACCTTTGCAAATCCAGATGCTCTTCGCCGCTTTCCTTGTCAAATGGTTCTTCTCAGTGGATCTGCACCACCACACACTATACCGGCCATTGTCAAAACATTTGGATTGCTGAATCCAATTGTGATCCGGACACATACTGCACGCCTTGAAACAATGTACCGTCTTGGACCAGTCACCAAAGATGTCAAAGATGGCCATAACAAAATCCAGAAACTGGTTTCAAGGATGCGCAATGGACAGGAGCCAGGGATCACTTGGGGCACCAAAGATCGCTACATTGTCTATGTTCAGAGCCTACATGATGGCTATGAACTTGCAGATCTCAGCGAACTCAGCTTCTACCATGGAACGAAATCCAGCGGCGAACATAAATTGACAGAGCAGCAGCAAGCTGAAATGTGGGATGACTGGGTCCAAGGATATAAAATTGGATTGATCTGCACCAGTGCCTTGCAGGCTGGCATTGACTATCCTCACATCCGACTGGTTGTTCATCTCAACAGCCTAGGAGCATGAATGACTTCATCCAGGAGAGTGCTCGGGCGACCAGAGATGGAAAACTTGGCATCTCATTGATCCTACCCTTCCAGCACTTTCCAAATCTCAAAGACTGGAGTGATGAGCACCAGAGGCTTCATGGGACGGCGCACATGCAAGCTTTGACCAAACAGAAGACCCACTATCCTTTCAACTGTTTCCATTATCAAATGGGCAACTACAATGATGGAACTACAACTGAATGTGCTGAGTATGAGGGTGCTATGCTTTGTTCAGGATGTGTCGACTGTGAGTGAAACAAACCAGTTTCAATTTTCATACTGATGCCCAGATTATCTAGGGCATGGAGGATTCCAACGGGACCCTATCACTCGCAAAGGAAAGCAGGATGATATCATGATCAAGCTTCAGTCTGTCGAGTTTCAAGCTGCTCTGCCACCGCCACACCTTCAGCCATCCCAACTCAAACGCAAACTGCACGATGCTTTTGGCTCAGCGGCCGAAAACTCTTCTGCCAAGCGCAGAGAGCTTGACCAGCTTAGACATAGGAGGATGGAACCCTATATCCGAATGCTGGAGTTTGCGAACCAAAAGTGTGGATGCTGTTTGTTGGACAAGAAAGTGTTTGGCAAGGTCAATCACAAGGCATATGACTGTCCTTCAATCCTGGTTCATAGGAGGGAGCTGCTTGACCTAGCAAGGCAGTATCAGTACAGCAAGGATGCTGCCATATGCTGGAAGTGTCATGTTCCATCGTTTGGTGGTAATACCGGCCACGATGAGTTTGTCAGGTCAATCGCGCAAACAGATTCATTGTATGATGGAGAAGACACTTGTGAGCAGTCTAATCTTCTTCTTGGACTTGCATTTGGGATCTGGAAGAATGCACCATTAAAGAAGCAGGTTGCATCATGGAGCAGTTGTCCAGTGTGGAAAACTTTGGAGGAATACAGAGACTGGTTGGTCAAAGAGCACTCCGCCCACAGAACAAACTGGTTTAGTCTCATAGTATGGCTAGCAGCTTATAGAGAAATGTAACTTGTATGGATTGCAACATATCTTGATGTGATCAGGAATGAACCAGCTTAATAAAATTGAAGCAGGTCGCACATGTGACTTGACCCCTAGTGTAAGTACAATGAAAGGAGCTTTCTTTTAGTGTATGATACATGTAATAACAGCATCCAGTATATATTATGTATGCCTTAAAATATTGTGCAGGTGTAGGGATGACTTGGATGGCCATTGTATAGAGACTTTTCTGACTGTGACATAATGTGACAGTGACCCTGGATCAGATTCAGAGTCTGTGGAATCAAGAATTTCGGAAAATAGTCAAGAATTGGTTGAACTACAGGTGAATAGATACCTGTGCCAGCTTCTAAGTTTAATTCCATTTTTGGCCTATTGCCAAATATGGCTTGGGAACCTTATCCCATAGTAATTCTATACTGGAATATGATTTCAAATTATCGAAAAGTAAGTGAATCCTGTGAGAACTGACCCAGTTATGATCTGTCACATATTTGCAGCTATTGATAAAGCCTTGAATCAAGTAGCTTGACTAAATTCATTCCCATTTGGACGTTGGCACAGTGTAATTCCTGATATAATTACGAGTTTTTCAAGCTATAAATTAAGCAGATTGGTCAAGAACTCATGGAGATATGAATTAAAACATCTGGACACCTATTTTGAACTTTTATACAGATTTCAGAGCATGAGACCAATTCAGGCTAATGTACAGTACAATTATAGTAGTCTATGAAGGCATTCACACATGATTAACCACCAGAAATAGTTCTAGCGGACAACTTTGAAAAGATTAACTATAAGATAAGATAAGATAAGCGCCACAAAATGACATGGTTTGGCCTTATCCAGACGGCAGCGTTGGAAAAGGAAGGAGGAAGGGAGGAATGGCAGTGGAATTTGGGAAAGGAATAGTTGGATGAAAAACTGAGAGGGCTGGCAAATAGACGAAAGGTAGAGGTGGATCCATCCTGTTGATTAACACAGCCCAGGCGGAACAAGTCCGGCATGATCACGACGGCAGACGCGATGGCTAAGGTGTAGAGGAGAGTGGAAATGAGGTATGGAAGGACTGGAGGCATTGACGAATAGACAAAAGGTAGAGGTGGATCATATCCTGTTGATTAACACAGCCCAGGCGGAACAAGTCCGGCATGATCACGCCGGCAGACGCAATGGCTAATGTGTAGAGGAGAATGGAGGTGAAATCTTGGAGGAAATGGAAGAAAAGCTGGGGCAGGTTGGAAGAG